>ULGT01000001.1:2530496-2598539 GCA_900519025.1 Yarrowia porcina
TTCGCGTCAGATTACTCACAACTGGAGGACGATACACTCTTCACACTAGGACACCACCCGTCTTGTGCTGAAGAGCAACGTCGTAAGACACCGGACAACACCGAACCAGGGACCTCTACGTGATACCACTACACACACACGCCCAAACCCAGACCTGTGCACTCAACTCTACACACGACACAACACTTGCAATGTTCAACACATACCCCGGATACACTCATCAGCAAATGGTTTGGCCTTACATGCACCCAGTGATGCCGTCACCTCCCCAGGCACCTGGGCACATTACACCTGCTCCTGCTGTTCTCCAACACCCTCGCACCTATGAGAGTGGCCCATCTGACAACGCTGATGTCTACAGCGAAGCTGGCCACAGCTATGCTCAACGCCGTCAAGATACTCATCAGGGACCCTCTCATACTGCACAACCTGCCTATGCCCATGGACCACCCGTTTACGGACACCCCGCCTATGGTTACCCACCTTTCATGTACCCAGGCTACAGCTATGGTCCTCCTGTCTATACCTACGGACCAGCTCATCCAGCCCAGCTTTTTTATGGACCTTCAGTTCCAGCTGCCTATGCGACAACTGCTGCGGTGTCTCACACAACCGCTGATCCCCTGTGTGTTGTTGAAGCATCGGGGCACACTTCTACGGCAGATGTGACAACTGCTGACGTGCCCCATACAGCCACTGATCCGATGTGTGTTATTGAAGCATCGGGGCACCCTTCAAAGTCAGATGTACAACACCCTCATCGGGGCACATGGGAACGAAAAGCGGACACTGCTGATCACACACCATCATCGAAGCATCAGGTTGTTGACCCCGGCACACCCTCATCGGGGCACAAGGCTGTTACCACAACCCCAGGTGACACAGCTCCGAGCAGCCCCAGCAAGGTGTCGTTGTTCACACATCTACCATTGTTGTTATCAGCGTTCCTTTCGAGGGCCTTCTGCAAGTTTCCTGTGCGAGTTCCACGTCTTATTCGGATTCTGTCTTTCCCTTCATCGATGTGTGTGACCATTCACACCCCACTTGTTGCTGCCTGCATAACCCAACCATTACAAATATGCAAGGTGCCTCTCTCCCATGTGGACTGGGGACCTCAAGCATATTCTTGCGATGTATTCTCACCTTAAGTGACTGTACTATTCCACTGATACTGTCCTTAACCTCTGGCCTCTCATCGTCCCTCTTGATCTTGCCCTTGACGTCTGGCCTCATCTTCCCCCTCGGTTCTTGTCCTCTAACGGACCTCTCGGGACGCGAGATCGTTAGAGCGGGGCAGCCTCTCCCTTGGGGAAGCTTCGTCCCTCGACTATCACCTACTTGTTCAGTACCTACCGCCATTCTGTCAGTTTTTCATTACAGGTCAATTGATCCCGACCGACAAGAGCACTACGACCACCAGTGTTCTGTCATTAGTTGCACCAACCTCTTTTCGATACCCATTCATGTTGACACACACCACTGTCAGTTCCTGACCGACAGGACATCTTCCGGTGACCTGCCATCATGTGCGCCAAGCATTGTTTTCGATACCTATGGATGTTGATACAGCCCACTGTCAACCACGATACCCACTACCCTGCCGTTATCGGTTCTTGTCTCTGCCTCTCTTGTTCGGCTTTCTTATTTGCTTACTTCCGTGACGGAAGTGGGCAAATCGGGGCAGTTGTGAGACAAGCACCTCCACTGTTAAGGTTTTGTTAGCCATTTGTTACTATGGCAACGCAGTGGAGCGCGTGAGCGCTTCCACTGAGTGACACAAATACAACTCCCAAGTATATAGTTCCCCCTCAGTACTTAGCTTCCAATAGATCGTTTTGTCCAAGTTCCTTTTCCTAGCGTTTGCTCTAGCCCACTTGGATAAAGCGCCCGGTCTTCTCTGAAGACCACCGCTGGTCTTCGCCCAGCGACCTTTCGCTCGAGTGTCTCGCTTCATCTTCTTTCTCAACACTTTCATTGTTCTCTTCGCTCTCGTCACCACTCGAGCTTTCACGAGTCAAATCTGACTGTATCCTGTCGATTTCGGATAGGTTTCGCGTCAGATTACTCACAGCCTGACTTGGAGCTTACTTGATATTAATGGGGAGGTTGAGACATACCAGGTCGAATGTGACAAAGAAGTGCTATGGCAGTAAAAATTAAACCATTCTGTAGCCAGGAATCTGTATAGTAAATATAGCCAGAGATCTGAGATTCTCCCAATACAAATATTTCCGGTAGATGGGCTCTTATTCTTTCCCAGAGGATGTCTTTATACTTACTCTCACAGCACCCTGAGGAATAAGTGATATTATACCAAGTCACGTGATAAATAATACATTTTAAGAAAGTCCACTCACATGTTTCTTCTTGACCCGAGTACATCACTACTTTATGGAAGACTCGGGTTCTGGTGTTCTTCTGAGGGCTGGAAGAGGGTACGAAGTAGGAAAGTGGAAGGAGGGTAATTGTAGGGAGTATTATGACGTTAGAGAGAGGGAGAAAAGTGGAGAGTGACCGGACATGACGAGTTGAGTGGAAATGAGAACTTCTCAGATCGGTATAGGCCGTATTTCAGACTCTAGAGAGGGTACCGTAATCCCTCCTACAGCCCATACTAGACAAGATTCTAGTTAGGACTACTCTCTCCAAAACCACTTTTTTGTCTCACCTGACTTCGCTACCATAATAACAAGCACTCTACCAATCTCCTCATACTCTCCCTACATCTTTTACTTGCTTCTATCAGTTGTCAGAGCTCTTCTCCATCACCTCAGTGGCATAACATACCTGGAGAACGACGTAGAAAGACCAGTAGAAACGGCATAAGCTGCTCAGCTGAGATTAAGGGGTGAAACATGGTGAAGAAGTGTTTGAGGTGTTTTGCGACTGATTTTGAGAGATTTCCAGTGTATTTTTGGACAGTTCTTCTTCTCCACATCTATCTCATAATGTCCTAACCACCACCTTTCTATTCTCCCAACTAACTCTCCTGTTATACTCCATCTACACCCCCTAACCCTCAATTCCAACTATAACCCCAACAAGCTACTCCAGTAGAACAAGTAAAGTATCTCCACCTGACGTCACCATCTTACACCTCCTAAACGTCCTATTCACACTCTCCAAAAGCTGTTATTCTAACCACTGTAGCCACCCCCCAACCATATAAATACCCCCCCTCCCCTCTCTCTATTCTACATCAAGCAACAGCCTCTCTTCCCTACCAACCAACCAACCAACCAACCAACCCACCACCCGATTCAACAATGCAGTTCAAGAACCTCATCCTCCTCTCTCTCTCCGCCGTTGCTCTGGCCCAGAACGTTGCCCCCGAGTCCGACAACACCGTCGAGGCCCCCCAGGACATCCACAAGCTCAAGCCCAAGTGCCCCGTCCACACCTGCCCCAAGCCCAAGGTCCACAAGCTGACCAAGAACATCACCAAGACCGAGATCAAGACCGTCACCAAGTCTGCTGCTCAGTGCCAGCCCACCAAGTGGTAACCAACCAAAGATGTTAGATCTTAGACCGAAATTTTAGATTCAATAAAGTACTGATAATAACAGGACTTCGAAGAAGTCCGACGCCGTAGATACTTTATAGATACTTGCTGAAGCACCGTAGATACTTGCTGAAGCACCGTAGATACTTCCTGAAGGACGGTAGATACTTCCTGAAGCACCGTAGATACTTCCTGAAGCACCGTAGATACTTCCTGAAGCACCGCAGATGCCAGAGCATCAGACAAGAAGACTTCAACTCTGTGGAATAGAAGACTTCAAAGTCCTTCGAACTCATGAAGTACACAAAGGTATTTCATTCAAAGTCGCGTATCTAGTAGATACTCCTCAAACCACGTATCATTCCAATAACCTCCCAATCTGCGTTAATAGGACACTCCAAATCAATAAGTATCTCGAATCCTGTCTTGTCAATCATTAATGTTATTACGGTATCTCAATATCTCAATGTCCTCCATTGTCTCTCGACCGAAACGTCGAATTGTTTTTCCCCATCATTCAATGGGTCCTTTAGTTCCTGTAGGTGCCCTACACCAGCCTATCAACCAGACTCAGACTCAGACTCAGACCTGCGGTCCTCGTCCTGTTGATGTTCTGACCTCCTTCAACCGGCTTCATTCAACCGACCTCGAACCTGCGGTTCTCGCTCGGTCCCCGTCCGATTATTTTCGTCCCACCCTTCTAGAATTCTTTCTAGGCGAACCAGCATACTGAGCGGCAGCTTGTGCGGCAATACCACCCACAAGAGTCTTCTTTTCCTCCTTGACATTCACAGGAGACTCTACCAACGACGAATCCACCATTCGAAGCACATCCTTGGCCTTGACAGTGCCTGGATTCTCCCGGTTAACTTCCTCCTTGTAATCCAGACGAACTCGTTTCTTTGCAGACTCAGGTTCATCGTCAGGAGAAGCGTCTCTAGAGTCTCGAGAACGCTTGGAAACTACAAGTTTGGGCTTTCCAGAAAGAATGGAGTCTTCGGAAATGAGACTGTCGCCCAGGAAAATGTCAGTCTTTGTAGACAGAAAAGAAAAGACGGGATCCTTGGATGTATCTCGAGACCGAGGTGGCCGAGCTAGGTATCGCTTGGTATCGCTTCGAGCTGTGATTTCGGTTTCTGTATCGGCAAAAGTGCATCCCAGAGGGGATTCCAGTTGACGAACGTCTTTGGGAGCTGGGTTAGTAATGTTTGAGTGCGTAGCACGAGAACATGGACATGAACAGAACATGGACATGAACAGAACATGGACATGAACAGAACATGGACATGAACAGAACATGGACATGAACAGAACATGGCCAAAACGAGTAGGAGAGATGTCTTTGTAGAAGCGACATCAATGAGAGAACAGCAGTAGATGTAAGCACAGCAATGAGTCTATCTTTCAGCGCTATTCCACACTGGTGATCACATGATATCATAGACATAATGGTATCATGTAGCACTCTACTTCATCCTACCCCATCTAAGGCATGTCAGGGGAAGAAGGTAAGGGAGGAAGAAGCTAAGGTCTTTAAGATGACGTGTTTAAGATATACCTCTTGGAATAAGGTCTCCACGACATTGGGAGTGTCAGAGCAGAATAAGGGAAGATGGCTCTCAAAGTAAGATGACTAACACCACCCGACGCCACATTCAATAACCTGAAAACCAACCAAAAGATATCAAAAAAAGATGCCGTATCGCAGTTGCCACATATGTCAACACAGATATCACCTCACTGAATGTCTCATTGAGTAGTATACTTATTGCCCTTCTCACTCAGTGTTCTTGGTATCCTCTCAACACCTTGGTCAACAGAGCAGTGATGAAGTAGTCATAGAAAGCCATAGACAGTCGCTGACTACATCTCAAAGCTCCTCCCTTTTTGTCCCACTTCACAACCTCCACCATGTCACTTTCCATATCATGCTGTTCATCTCACATGTCCCCCCCACAACACCAACCATGTCACTCATACTCACGATACTTTGGCAACGGCGTATCATTTTTAAACTGGTCGCCAATCACAGGTGTCGCTCCGACAGGCACAGAATACACAAGAGGAGCGTACGCCTTGGATCCTCCAATGTCAGCTACATGGGCCAACAACTGATGGACCTTTCGTCGAGGGTCAAACTGGTACGCTTTTTTTTGAGGCTTGTCGCCCTGCGGTCTCTGGTCACGTGAAAACGGCCGCCGCTGGTTGTTGAACCGATTGGGCGTATGAGGCGTCTTGTACATGTTGAGCAAGTGGTGAGAGAGAAGTAGGAAGGTCAAGCTAACAAGATTGAGTTACCACCTGCAGAACATAAACATACATCTGCACGGGTGATACAGAGGAGAAAGATTATTTGACAAAATATGATACCAGTTAAAGAGACATGAAAAATGGAAAAAAAGAAATAAAACACCGTAGACCTTATGAATTGACACCAATGAGCCATCTAATATCGTCATATTTCGTTCAATGGTGTTAATTCACTTTTCGGTAACCCCGGCAACTGCACTTTATGGCGAGTCCAGAAAATATGAAATCTTAGATAATGCCTTTTTTGCTAATGAAAGAACGGATATATACTAACCAAGCCGTTCTGAATTGAATGCACCACCTGGTTTCTATTAGAGCTTTTATTTATACCCTATATCTGTTCATATTGTAAGTGATCGTTGTAAGTATGTCCCAACTGAAAGAGGTAGCTTTATTTGGTGGTTATTTAGGGGAGAAGTAGAGTACTTTTTAGGCATTAGATGGGTGTATCAAAACAGCAAGATCTATACCATTGTAATCACCAGAGTTCACATATCATAATGACACTTCTCTGTTACTTATTTCCTTACTATCTGACTCGGAAGAGTGATAAGAGTACTTTGAGAACACTCTTCCACTAAAACCAAGTGTTATACTTGACCTCACACTCACCCCATATTGTCAGTCCACCTTAACAAGATATCTTTTCCTTACACCCCCTCTCCCTCCTCCACACCACTTCTCAACACCCAACTACACACCACCCAAAGCGGCGGACGCAATCATGTTCTGTCTCCAATTCGGCCGGTGGTGAGTGGAAAGGTGGAGAGAGGCGGTGTCACAAAGAACGGGGTACATCTGGGGCTTACACGACAAGACCTGTGTTGTGACACTAAATCTGACACCAAACCTGGTGTCTTTTTGTGACAGGTCAATAGAGTCGGGTATGCCTGCCACACAGATTAAGAGTATGTTACTGCGAATTAAAATGATGCATAAGTCAGAGTCTTTCGCTGGAATAGCAGAGACAGAGGTCAAGAGGATGACCAGGAGTATGCTAGTACCAAAAACTCATCAAAAGATACGCCCCAGATGCTGTACAACGTATCAGGTCTATACAGATCAACAATATTTGTTGTCAGAGTCACAGGTTATGAGTATGTCTCAGATGACCAAAATGAAGCGCTTTATATAGAGATTTTAGGGGGTAAGTGATAATTGGGCAAAGGGATCCTCGATCTCTCGTCAATTCTCTCAATTGCTGTTCTATTGATGTTTCGAAATTGCTTTTACACTCCCCAAACACTCCCTCTAAAATATCACACCAACCTGAACTATAACTTAGCACCATGAGATTGGATGTCATTACAATTCAGCCAATACTGATCCAAAATGGAATATAAATACACCAAGGTGACCGCCTCATCACCCTCACTCGAATGGTATTCCCCACTCTTCTCCACCACCTGTCCTTCCCCCTCAACTCCACTCTCAACCCCTATCCTCCAAACCCTATCATTATGATAATGCATCTACGAACTACACCTCCTTCCTGTCCTTCATTTCACCCCCTCCTCTCCAATGAACTTCTCTGGGTCGCCGGAATACGACATTAACACGACGGAGGGTGATATTGGGGTGACCAAGTCGACCTCTCATCTTCTCTCGACGGCCCAAAAACACCTGGATAGGAACGAACTAGTCCAGTTTCAAACATGTATTGAACCGTTTCAGGAACTTCCCCAATTGGTTGACTCGAAATTGCAAGATTTCGTGACCCAGTTGGCGGGAATGTATTCTCAGCCAAATCAGGATATCGCCAGAGCTCTCTATACATTGGTGAATGTAAGAGGAGGCAAGATTATCGCGCGGCTGATGCCGAATCACGTGACCATGCTGATCCCCGTGATGGAACTGATTACTAAGCAGCCGGTTTCGTGGGAAGAGGAGTTTATTGTTTTGTTATGGCTTTCTACGCTTGCTAGAGCTCCTTTTCCATTGCATACTATTTCTCCGACTCTTCCTCAAGAGTTGTATGTACTAGCATGGAAGGGTTTGAATACCCCAGGTAAGTCACGTGATGCTGCGGCACGACTCCTCGGAGTTCTCCTTACACGTGATGATATGTCTGAGTATCTTTCCAAGTTTTATTCTGACTCTGAAAGCGCGTTTTTGAAGAGTGAAGAAAACTTCCTCCTCATAGGCATTCTCCAAACATTGCCCCATCTCATCAAGTTCAAAACAGCCGAGGAACTCAAATGGTACGCTTTGGACCATCAAAAGTTGTTATATGTTGTTGAAGAATGGGCCAACAACTCTTCCACTACTGAAGCTAACACTCATCGTCTTCTTGTAAAGAATATTTCTCGGTTGGCCCAGCTTCAAATGTCTTTGGCTACTACTGAAGTTCCTATTGAGGTTGAACAGAGTGTTGGATTCTTTTTGGCTCAATTATCGCATCCAAACACTTTGGTAAGATATACTACTTCGAAAGCTCTAGCTCGAATCTGTCAAAAGTTGCCTGACGATCTTGTTGGTGAAGTAGTAGACGCGGTTCTAGCTGAGATTGAGAAGGAAAATATCTCTACAGCAGATGCAGATAAATGGCATGGAGTGTTGTTGACTTTGGCTGAGATTATCAGACGAAACTTATTGCCAAAAGAGACAGTTCCTAGACTCTATGATATCCTCCAAATTGCTATTCCGTTTGAACAGAGACACTTGACATACTCTGTTGGAAGTCACGTGAGAGACGCTAGCTGTTATGTCTGTTGGTCTTTGTTTCGAACAGTTAGAGGACTAACAAAGGCCGTTCAGCCGGTTATTTCTCTGTTGGTTAAAGTATCCTGCTTTGATCGTCAAGTCAATAACCGAAGAGCAGCTTCTGCAGCTGTTCAGGAGTTTGTGGGAAGACAGGGACCTGTTGTTATGGAAACAGCTAGGGGGATTGATTTGCTGACAAAGCTGGACTACTTCAGGTTGGGATCACGTGAAAACTCGTACCTCT
This sequence comes from Yarrowia porcina, assembly GCA_900519025.1. Taxonomy (NCBI): domain Eukaryota; kingdom Fungi; phylum Ascomycota; class Dipodascomycetes; order Dipodascales; genus Yarrowia; species Yarrowia porcina. The sequence continues at coordinate 2,539,256 of ULGT01000001.1, forward strand.
CTGTGTCACATGATATGCAGCAGTTGGGGTTCTCTGATTTGTCAGATTACTTGGTTGAACATTGTGTCACGTCCTGGGACCCTGAAATCAGAAAACTGGCAGCTGAATCGTTGGGGGTGCTGAATCAGAGTAAAGAGGGTAAAGATCACGTGATAAGTCTGCTTAGTCAACTGGATATCTCCGAAACAGACGTTCGTCATGGTACAATGTTAGCCGTTAGTGAGCTTAGGGTGGTCACTCCAGATGCACTTTCGCTGACTAATCATCTCTTATCGTACGTCAAACATTCCCACCTCAAAGTCGGACAAGAAGTGTTCACTGCTAGCGCCTTTGTTGTTCTTGTTGGAGCTCTCTGGAAAGATTCAGAGGATGAATCTGTCTGGGAAAATCTCGAAAAGTTGACCCTTTGTCTTGAGATGGATGAACCAAACTTGTTGACGGATATTTCAGCCACTGTGAGTCATCTAAAGCTCCCCTCATATTCAGACATTTTCTCAGTATGGTCTCAACGACTGTATGAAACAGGATACACCTCTTTTGCAGCAGCTTTAGGAGCTTTACCTTCTTCTCCTGATATTCAAGACTGTCTTTCTTTTGTTATCAGATCTTCCAACCCTCCCCATCTCGCGGATTGTGCTACTAAAGCTGCTTGTATTGAAGCTCTTAGCAAGTCTGGACAGTTTGATACGTCTTTAATCGGATCTTGTCTTGATAACTACACTGTGGACAATCTACGAGGAGATGTCGGTAAATGGGTTCGTCAAGCGAGTTTAAAGACGATTAAAAAGTATTCCAAGATGGACTGGACAAGTCACGTGAACCAGATTGTTCGGATTTCCGTTGAAACATTGGATGATTTGAGAAAACTCGCGTTTGATGTTCTTGTAGAGCTTCAACTCATTTCAGGAACACGACAGAGTGGTTCAAAGTACTTTTCTCAGATGCTTGAGTTATGGGACTCGTTTCCAGAGTGCAGATCAGCTCTAGTTCTGGGTCTAACGTCTCTAGCTGGAGCTGAAAGAGCCAATACTTCTTTGTTGGGACATTCTTTCGATGCTATTGCCTTGTTTTTGGTTGGTGAAGAAGAAAGAACAAGTGAATGGGTAAGTTTGATGTTGACTACTGTTGATAAAAAGTATGTTAAGCAGGCTTTAGCCGGATTACGACTCATTTATAAGTTGTTTGATCTCGGTATTATCACTTCTGATATGTCTGCTACTCCTGATACTGGACGTCCTCTACTCAGGGAAATCTTCGTCAAGACTTATAATATGCATATCAATACTGCCTCTTATGACAGATTGCAGTGTTGTATTCGAGTGTTTGGATCGGTTGCCTTGTTTGCTGATTCTGAGCTTCAAAAACAGGTTATTGACCGGCTGGTTGGGCTACTAGGACATCCTAGTTCAGGAGCAAGAATTGTTGCTGCAGAGGTACTGTCTGAGGTGTTTTCAGGTATTGGATTGGAGGGTTCACCAGTGGATGATTTGGTCCTAGATACTCCTTGGAGAAATGTTGATAAGGTGGAACTAAAGAAGAAGATGGAGGAGGTGAAGAAGTTGTTGAAGTAGGGAGGAGATATGTACATAAAATGAATTAGCATGCACAATACAAAATTGGCGTCCTGACTTGGTTTCATGGACATAGGTACTGGTAGTCACTCAATGATACATTGTCTACTTGTAGCATTCTACCAGCACTCATTTACTGAGGAATACCATCAACATGCTCGCCATCTCAGGATATTCTACTTGTGCCTATACTTCATTCACTTGACAATAATCAAGAATGATCCACTCCTACAACTGACAGTAATATGGTAATAAGCACGACGTTATATCTCGGAAATTACTTGCAAGAAAGTTGAAATCAGCCACAAGAAGTTCTGTTTACTAGTAAGAACAGTTCAAAGTATTCTAGAACGACTTTTGTTCTCGTATTCCTTCAAAATGTGTTATGTTATACTTGCTATTGTGCTCGCTTAGATATCACCATGGAGGTCAGACATACAAGCCACTATGTAAAGAAAAAAACTTGAAGAAGTTGATCAGAGCACTACTAAGCGCCACAATAAAACACCAGTTAGCTTCTCATGTTTCCAAGCCTTTGGCCGGCATCAGTATCTCAGTTCTTGTGATGGTTGTTAGTGAGCCATTGTACAGGGGAGGAGTTAGCTCGACATAACGTACAAGATAAGCTAGGAGTTGTCGAGCTGAATGTGTGTCCGAGTCCAAGCAGGTAGTTGCTAGCCTTCAGACTACAATTTACTGTTCCTGGTGACTTCTAATATCTTTATTTACTCTCTTGTACGACAACATTTATAGAAACAATGCAGCTGCCAGGATATATCCATGAATAGAGATATAAAAGTTGAAATGAAGAAATAAGGGAGGTCCACCACCTTTACAGTAGCCATGCGCAAGTATTTATCAGCTTCTTGAGGTATGCAATCTTTGTTTCTGTTGTATTTATCCCTCTTATGTAAAACATCAATTGCAGTATAGAGCAGGACATGTCGATCAATGAGCAAACAAAGCAGAAAAATGACACAAGAAGGTTCTTAAGCATTTAGATAGGGCATGATTGGATAATAATTTCACCATCTTAAATTGTTGTCTGAACACTTATAATGCTTCATTTGACGTGCGTTATGGAGAGGCTCTTTCCATGGCATGGTAGAAGTACATAAATTGAGGAGAGAAAGTTGAATGAGATATTGAGAAGTACACACAAAAGATGATTATTGCTTGAAGTACATTACCCACTTCCTCATACTGATGCTGGTACTCTTATTCGATATATATCTCGCTTTTGTCAGTACTGGTACCTCTAACGAGGGAGAAGTCAAGTAAACAGCGAATAAAAGCTCAGATTGAGTAGGAAGAAATGCTTAACATATGCGAAACAGATAGTAAGGGTAATGAATATCATATTTTGGCGTCCACAGTACTTAATATGGCTAAATATACCCCCTTTCTGTTTATCAGAAACCTGTCCTCTTCTACCACCTACAATTAACAGTTACTAGCAGTTCCGTACCGGGTAAAAAAGTCGTTAACAGGTTTTGAAGCTGTATCAAAGGAGTTTGTACTTTCAATGTAAGATATGGAGGTCATGATACTAAGAGAATGACCTCTGAAATAATATTTTCTCTGAGAATCGTAATATGTACTGGTAGCTCGACAAAAGAAAGAATAAAAGTTGAAATCGTGTAAAAGAAGAAGTACCTGACATGATCAAGGGCTGGTTGTATCTCACTTAGTACTCCTTGGCATCTCTGAGGTGAAAATATACTGCTTTACGCTCTACTCTATCAGGGATAGCATGCTGGTAAATAGTAGGGGAGGGACAATTCGTATTAATGGTAGAGAAAAGTTGTATTTTGGTGAATTGAAGTGCCAGTGACTTTTCTAACAGCTGCTAGAATGCTATCATCAACTTCCTGAGCTCCTCAGCATATTTTACTCACGTTTTTGTCACTGTGGTGTTAGTATCAACTTTGAGAAGAAAACAGCGCCAGAAAAACTATTCATCCCAACAAATAGAAGCTACATTAAAGTAGAAGGAACAGCCAGAGACATTAATTAAGCATGTATCTCAGAGTCTATCATGTTTCAGAGGCTGTTGGTAGCTTTTTACGCTGGATATTCCTTTGTTATGCGAGCACCTACGAGAGACGAAAACAGGAGCAGGGAGATGTCGAGTTAATAATGTAGAAAAGTTGTTAGTAGGTAGTAGAAGCAGCTCAGAGCGCTCACACCGACCACTAAAATGTAATTGTTGACTTTATGTCGTTGCTAGTATCTTTTTCCACGATCTATCTCTGTTCCAAGGTATCAGGGTTGAGACATAGTTGAGCCAAGGGAAGAGTTGATGAGGTGGTAACAAAAAGCTGAAATGAAGTAAGATAAATGGCCCAGGACCAATAGCACCAGCTAATTCTGCTTTCAAGACTACCTAAAGTTCTTCTAAGATGTTATTATTGCTACAACTCCCTCTGTTATGTAAGCATCAGAAACCATGACCTAGGAGAACATCATAATTAGAAGAACAAAAATTGTAGAGAAATATGAGAAGTGGATCAGGCTGATCATGGTGACTAAAAGTGGCTAGTTGAAGGCTTTTAAAGTCTACACAATACATGCTCTACAGGTTTTCATCAGTACGACCACCTAACTCATAATAATGAAACACCCTCTTACAACTACAGAGAGATACTGTAACTTGATTCAACTAAGAAAAACTCATCTTGATGTCTAAAATCGCATACTACGTCACTCGTAAACAACAAATTTCAAGCAACTATTACGATATGGGATGTGGAGGAGGTAGACATTCGGAGTACCGGTAGCTGGCTAACCATAGATAAAACCTGTTTATTACGATGAAGATAGTACCATACGAGTACTGGAGGTGGGGAGATTGAACGGTTCAGTTCTCATTCAAGTCAGAGTATTATTGGAGGAGTTATGTTCCGTCTAGACGAATGTCGAGATAGGTCACGGTAAATATAATCCCACTCTCTTTATACAAAATACAATAGTCTTCTAAATACAAACTACAATTTAGATGGCGTAACAGTGTACTACTCGCTACTTCTTGTAGCAGTTCGGGTATACCACTGCTACATTTACTTCTCTTGTGTGAGAGGAAAGTCAAGGGCCCGTTTAACTCGCTGAAAGAAAGAACAAAACTTGATTGCAAAGAAATAAAACACATTATGAAGTTCTGGAACGCTATTACTAGCTATTTAAGAGCTCCTCTTAGTTACCAGATTTATATATTTGCTGTATTACTCTCTGTTGTGCACGCAAGATTGGAAAACATAATGCAGACTTCAGGATGACATGGTTAAGACAGTGATAAGTTGCAATGAAGAATGATGAGATACTTATGGCGCTTCAGAGAGCTGAAAGTATACGGTGAATTCTTTCTCTCCACAAAAAACACTTTCAATTGCAATTTTTACCACTGTTCAATATGCATCATTGAAAAGGCAACCATGGGTCAAAGATATTGGATAAACGACGTTACAAAAGCTGAAAGTAAGTATTACAAGTGTCTAATAACGCTCTCTAGTCACATTAGATGGTGAAAAACAACTATATCACGTCCCTGGATTATTTGTGGGTATCATTCCTCCATGTTTTGTAAAGTTCAGTTGGAGAGACTAGTCACGGTTGGTAACCTGATAAGTCTCAGAAAGAAAACTGAAATGAAGAAATTCAAGAAGCTCACATCAATCTGCCTATGCTTACTATACAATTACCATACAATTAGATACATGTTGGTACGTTCTTTTACAGTATTCGATTATGTTCTACCAATAATTAACAGACGACATCATATTTAGAGCTTTGGAAAAGCGATAAGTTGGATACGAAACAATTGCAGCTTGAAATTGGTAGTCAGGGTCTTCTCTTAATAGTTTCATCTTTATTCTTTCATTATCCGACTCATCCCGGTGCTCGGTTTTTACTTGTCTTTCATTGTGCTAACAGGAAGAGCAGAGTACCGGTACAGTGAAATGGGTACCCAGAAATAACAAGAGCGGTCAATCACGTACCTTGGTTCTGAAATGTTTCAGGAATACATTGAATCACAGATATCCAACTTTTATTCCTCCAAAATAGAACTGTCAATACGTCATAGTTTGGTCTTCTTATATGCTGCATACTGAACAGGGAGTTAAACGAGATCTAAATGTACCAGGAACATTGGGAACTTGTTTTTCATCTGTAATGCGCTATCCTACATGTCTTCGGTTAGCTTTCCTCTCCTTATATGCTTTACTTCTCATTGTTATCGAGTTTTCCTGTGTCTCATCTTGGTCTTTCATTTGATGGTTACTTAGTAGAAATGAATACAGTATAAAATGTAGTCAAGGACATGGGTAAGTTCTTAGACACCCACTATTACCTATTATCACCATTGTTAGCAGCTTTTCGTACTTCACTCCAGCTTTTATTTTACAATTATCAAGTTATCACATGCCAGCATGTTTGATTATCACAGAACAGAGGTGATTATAGCAGAATAAGTAATTTGAGCAATCAGAAGTGGTCCTGTTACACAGCCCTGATTTGTATTGTATGACCTAAACCCTTTTCTTACTCAGATCTGCTCAGATCTGCGATTTAACCGACTTATCCTGAGCATGATATATGGGTCTACCCTAGGCTGACAGACAGAACGGAGATACACGGTAAAAATGACCAAGAAGAAAAAAAAAAAAAAAGCAGTCAATTATATGTTGATACCCATTAGGATTGTTATGAAATTTTATTTTGTCCATTTTCAACTTTTTATCATCACTACATCGCGTTAAGCCAGCCCTCGGGTTTTGTCTCGTCTATTTACTCACAGAAAAGAGGTAAATGAAGCATCAATAAGATGAAAACACAAACAGAAGACATTCAAACGCTAGATTAGGGCCTTTTAAATGTGTCGAATAGGTTTTTATGTTATATTTCAGCTTTTTTTGTTTATATTAACTTGTCCCTGCACTTACCTTTTCTTGCCAAAGCTGATACCCACAGAAGAGGAAGAGAAGAGACTTAATTAATAGTCATATACACCCAAAAGTTGTGAATGCAGCACTTTCAGCTATTCTAAGCACTATGAAGGGCTCATTACACTTGATTTCATCTTTTATTCCCGTATATATCAAAATATCTATGCCTGCACTTTTATGCTCAATCAGTGAAGAGAGAATATACATGGTATTGGTAGGTAATACCAACAAAAGCAGTGATAAGTCGCAGAATAATATCTGAATCAACATCCCAAACGGCTTTTCTTATTTCATTTCAGCTTTTCTTTATCATTAATCAGGTTATCTATATTCTCTTGAACAGAGGTATTGACAGAAGTGGGAAATACAGGAATATTTAATATTGCGTGGAAGAAAAAGCTGCTCATTATCTGATATAGGCTCTGATAAACATCACGGGTCTCCAGCTTGTCTTATTGTCAGCTTTCTTTCATCTTTTATCAAGTTATATTAACCATGCTTCCGCCTCTCATTTTTTCATGTTACAGAAAACAGAGTAACACAACTGAAACATATATGAGAGACACAATAAGTTGACATTTCATACGATTACTAGTGGCTACCCCATATTAGTGACTTCTCTTACTTCGTTTCAGCTTTTTTTTACAATTTATCAAGTTCTTCATACTTAACTTGTCTTTCCGCCCATGATGCTTACAGATGAGGTTCATGTACGAGAAACTCGGAACAACTACAGAGATCAGTACTCCAACACATAGTAATAGCCATCTAAGATGTCATTATCATCTTCTTACACTTGACTTCAGGTTTTCTACATCATTTATCGTAGTTTCCCTACCGGTAGTTCCATATTATGCCCTGACATCTAAGATGGTAAAAGAGGATAGATGAATGTTAATAAATACCCCAGTAGTTATAACTAGTACCTAAGCACCTTCTAATTGCCTTCAAAATCATCACTAGCCTCGCATATTTCTTTTTTTCCACTTCATTCTAGAATTCATCGATCTATCTTTGTCCATGTTACTCCTGTCAATCTATGATTTGTTCCAAAGAGGAAAAAGTGAAAGAAATACGTTCAACAAGAAGTAATCAGTGGCACAGATCGGTCATTTTAAATGTCTTGAAAGTCTTCTCCTTCCTCTTGTCAACTTTTATTCGCTATTAATCGTTCTACTCCTACAGTACAAGTACAGTACCAGTACCGGGACTGCTACATTAAAGTGTTTATAGAATAGAGAGAATTGCTACAGTAACAACGTTACTTGTAGTGGCGTATATACAAATAGGTGGTTAGGTAACTACTTATTGCTATACTGACTGGGATGTAGCTCTTTTGGGACTATTTTCCGCCATTGTCTTCAGCAACTCCTACACATCCATCTTTGTATCTAATTACGAAGCTCACAGAACAGGGATATACGCAGTAACAAAACCTACAGGAGACTATAAGAGGTTGCAAGTCACCTATTACAGCTTATGATGACTGTTCTTGGCCACTTTCCATTCTTCATTTCAGCTTTATTTCTCAATATATCGAGTTAACACTGTCAATGGATGTAGGCTCTCATCTACAACTTTTATAGGTGAGTCAATTAACAGATAAATACATAATTACATTAGATAAGGAGGTTCATAACACTATGATACCAGCAAACACTCTGGGCACCCTATCTTGCTTCAATTCAACTTTTCTTTGCTATTTAGTCGAGATATCCAGCTTCTGAGTTTTGTCATACAACCTTTCGTGCATATTTAGATGAAGAAGTAACTGATTATAACAGACAAAAAGTTATCCCCCTCTCATTATTAGCTATAAAGGAGCACTAGAAGCTATTGTTCACTTTTATTGTTGATCATTTCAACGCTTCTTCAACTTATTCTGGTATCTAAATATGCAATGGACATATTACTACGGTAGAATAAGAAAAAAAAACTAGATTGAAATAATGAAAAGTTCCATGAACCTTTTGACAGTTTATTTTACGTGACTGATAACTTCTTGCTGTTCTTGGTAAGTTTTATTACGATATATGTCTCTTTCTGTGTAGAGTCAGTAGGACCAGAAGGGAACTTGAGTGAGTAACCCTGACAAATGATCAGATATTACTGATTCTAGATGTACGAGCTGGCTCAACTGTTCAATATAAGACATCTTATCATCACTGGTATATTCTATAGTTCTTAGGGCTGGAAATCTGAAATATAATATTTACGTCTATTACAGGTGGTAAGGACACCAAAGAACTGGTCAGATACTATTGAGAACTCCAGAATAAAACAATGAAGTAGTTAGTGGTGTCACTGGCAGTTTATAGCTCTTTATCGTGTTGTCTTGCCTAATATTATCGGTTTATAACACTCATTGTACCACTCTGGGTGACTGTAAATATCTTGCAGAGGTACAATTCACTACATTTTACTGTTACAAGTGTCTTCATTATTCATACCTTAACTCTTACTAATCATAATCTATCCCTTCTCTCTATCTAATCCTCTCCCAGAGGAATTTCATCTTCGAGAATCTTGACGAGTCTGACTCTCAGTTCGGTGGTATCGTCTCCTCTGAGATTATCGCTGACAAAAAAGGCCTCCACTTCCATCTGGACCATCTCCAGGGACCCTCGAATCACTCCAGCAAGGACATTCGAGTACCACAACTCCTTGTATGCTCTTCCATCATCAGGAAGTTCGACAAAGTCACTTAGAGGGTTTTCTTCAAAGATTAGAGAAAACTGCTTACCATCTTGAGCCCAGTTGGCAATAGCAGGTGTAGTATTGAGAAAGATTTTGAATCCCACCTTGGAAACAGCTTCAGCGGTATCCTTGAAGTTGTGACATCGGCCAGTGTTGGTTTTGGCAAAGTAATCTTCAATCAATCGGAGTCCGATATTGTATCCCATCTTGTCCAGTTGTTTGTTGACAGCAAGGTAGTCGCCATTGTAGTCTTTGCACAGTTGAGCGACTATCGAGCCGTATGTGAGTTTGAACAGTTCCGAGTTCTGGGTTAGTAGGAGTAGACGATAAGCGGATGCTGTGGTATAGGACAACCATTCGTGTGAAACGACAGAGAGGTGTTTGAGGAGAACGAAAGAGGTAATGGAGTGCTTTAATACATCTCCACGACTTCAGGAGTAGTCAGATAACTGCAATATGCTCTGTTGGTTGAAAATGTAGCTGTCGATCATGTCATGCACCCTCAAGGAAGACAATGAAGAGACTGTTAGACCTGGTTTGACAACAATGTTCATCGGAATGGCCCAGGCTTCTTGGTCAACGCATAACACGCACTTGAACAATCACAACAGTTACAACACTTGTCTCCAGAGTGAAGTATGGATGATACCATGTGCACACTTCAATGGTCATTTGATATGAGTCATGTTAGAACTCCAATAGGTGCTTAAAAAGACGGACATAGAGATGTAAACCAAAGCAGAGAAGAACATTGTCATACTCGAAGGTACGATCATGATCAAACTTGGATACTCATTCAAACAACATCAGAAGTGATAAGAGTGGCTTATGGTCTTCGGAGGGTCTTGAACAGAGCTGTATACCAGATCTAATACCTTCAATGAGGAACTTGTCATACTATTAAGACAACAATGTTCCATGGTGAGAAATGTGACACGGGTGTAAGGACCACAATGAGTACGGCAGATAGTTCATCAACCATTGGAGTGAAATATGGAGGATTCCAAGCTCAACAATGTCATGTTCATAGTTGTATGGTATGTTTAAGGTGGACCTGTAGAAGAAGTAGAGTAAGGACTACTAACATGATAGTCATAAGTCTCACTCCCAAGAGAACAAGGTGAGGGAGGACAACATGATGTGTTCCTATCAAGGTAGAGCTTCACAGTATACATGTAACATGATACCATAGTAGAACCCAGCACCATTGAGAAGTAAAAGACAATGGAGAATATGAGTGGAAGATAGTGGTGCGAAAAATTATCCTGATACGACGATTATCTTCACCTTGACCTCTTCAAAACACACAATTACCCTCTCATTGCATATCTTCAATGTCTTCACTCTTGTTCCCTCCACCCTGTTCACTTGTAGTCCTTGAAGCTCATTCTTCTATCACCCTGTCTTATCCTTAAACAGCCGTCCACCTTATCATAAACATAGTCAAATGAACCAAGCCTTCCTAAGCATACCTGTCCACCACATCCATTAACACCATGAACATGTTATCACACACATCTATGTCGTCTAGGGCTGTGTTTGTGTCCTTTGTCGTCATCTTTTGCACTCGAACTTTTGTTCCTTCTCTCAGTCTGCTCATACTCACCACTTTATCCACCTTTGTCTTCCAGACATCCTCTCCTACTGCTCGCATAGCTTTGGACATGTTGTGTGTGTTGGTGATCTCACATGTCCGTAATCGCGACTTGCATATCGTGTCATGATTAGTCAGCAAAAAAGGAGTTACGAGAGGAGCCGTGATAAATGAGATTTAACTAGATGCCTTTAAACTAAACCAGTCTCAGATACCAAGCATATGACATCAGTTATCTCATCTCTATATTATATCATATTGTATTGGTCTTCCTTCTTTCCGATCTCTTGAACTACCCTCCCAACTATCTCCCAACCACTTTAAAGTCATCTTCTTTTCTCCTTCCAAGTCCCATCTAAAGCTCAACCAGTAGCTCCTCCAGCCCCTTCAGACATAATAAAAACCCCTCCAACTTGCTCATAAGGTGCATCTGAGGACCTGTAGACCCTTTTCAAATCTTTCAGAAACATTTTTGGTCTCAGCTTCTATCATCGAAGTCCTGTTTTAGTCACTCTTAACACCCATTGCCTTTCCCGTCTCAAGAATACATACTCGCAACCTATCATCTAACACCAAACAAACACATCATAGAAGCTCTAGATAATCGACTAAAAGAGACAAATATATTTCCACCATCAAGTAGATTCCAACCTCACCAACTTTAGTCATATTCGGGACTCTTTGCACTAATTGTCAGTCACTCCTAATTCTCTACCCCCATCTATCAACCAACAGCTAACGAACACACCTTCAAAAACCTATCAAAAATCACAAATAACCAATCAAAAGCAACTATTGTGCTCCTCATATACTCGAGATTATATTTACCTTTTTTCTAGCTATTTTCCTAACCCCCATCAATCACTTCTAGTCACTCTCAACTTCTAGTCTTTACCTCCAAACTCCTCTCTAAAGCGAACTATCATTAGAAGAGCTGTCAAGACACTCCATCAGACACCCATAAAAATTCCATCAGAGCCAGTAAAACACATCCCTGGCACTCATGCCGCTTACTAATGCCCAACCCCATCTTTCCAGTCATTTTCCTTTACATCTACACCTCATTTCACTCACTTATAACACACCTCGAAACCTCCTCCCTTAACTGTAAGACTAACACCTTGAACAGTAACACAACACTCCATCAAACACCTCTTCAATGTAACCAAATAACCAATCAAACACCTCAAAAACGCTCCCACCGTCTATCAAAACATCTTGACACCTTCCTTTTCCATTTTTCTCATCTTTATTGTGCATTTTAATCAACTCCTTTTTTTGTTCTTCTTTTTACAATCCATTTAAATCTACACTGGCTTGAGTCGAACCCCTCCACGTTCCCTCGCGCAACCGGAGCAAATCGGATCTTTCCTCTTTCCCTCTTTTCCGCCTTGTTCTCTGATCAAACTCTACCTCGAGTCTCTCCTCCCGAATAGCCGTAACTGGCAGAAACAGACGCTGAAGAGAGTCCATTTTTTGGAGGTGTTCTTGGGTCAATTGAAAAAATAAATACATCACGTGACTCCCCACGTGACCACTACCAAACCCGTACCCTACTCCCCGCCATTCCCTAACCCGTTCCCCTTACCTCCACCTCTCCGCACAACTCCCGAGCCGAGACAGTGCCGAGAAGATGCAGACAGTACATCAAAATCCGGGGTAGTTTGGAAATGGCTAGGGGGTGACAAATGCTACTAAAATGGGGGCTAGGGGTATATAATTGGTCCCCTTTGCCCTGGGAGTCACGTGGTTACCTCCATTCTGTCATATCGCTTCTACTCCATCTCATAATCGCCTCCCCTTTTCTTCTCGGTAATAGAATAACCGTGAAACCTTATTTCCCAACCTCTATTACAAGTATATCTTATACCCACCACACTCTTCTTCTACACTCTCTTCCACCTCACTTCAACATGTTCCGACTCACTCGATTGACCTCTCTGAGATCCTTCTCCACCTCCGCCCGAGTGGCCAAGCAGGTGGACACTCTGTCTGTGATTGGAGCCGGCCAGATGGGTCTGGGAATTGCACTTGTGGCTTCCAACAAGGCCGGTCTTCAGGTCAACCTCGTGGATGCTAACCAGGCTGCTCTTGATAAGGGACTCAAGTTCATGGACAAGCTGCTTGAGAAGGACGTGGGTAAGGGTCGACTGACTTCTGAGGAGGCCCAGGCCGTCCGAGGACGAGTTACTGGCCATACCAACCTCCAGTCTGCCGTGGCTGACGTGGATATGATCATTGAGGCCGTGCCTGAGATCCCCAAGCTCAAGTTTGACATTTTCCGAGACCTGAACGAGTGGACCAAGAAGGATACCATTCTGGCCACCAACACCTCGTCCATCTCCATCACCAAGATTGCTGCTGCTGCCGGCGCTGGAGCTCCCCGAGTCATTTCTGCTCACTTCATGAACCCTGTCCCCGTCCAGAAGGGTGTTGAGATCATCACTGGTCTGCAGACCTCTCCCGAGACTCTGGCCACCACCCTGGAGGTGTGCAAGCGAATGGGCAAGATTCCTTCCATTTCCAAGGACTCTCCTGGTTTCCTCGCCAACCGAATCCTCATGCCTTACATTAACGAGGCCATCATTACCCTGGAGACCGGTATTGGCCAGAAGGAGGATATCGATAACATTCTCAAGAACGGCTGTGCCATGCCCATGGGTCCCCTTGCCCTGGCCGACTTTATTGGTCTCGATACTTGTCTCGCCATCATGCGAGTGCTGTACGAGGACACTGGAGACTCCAAGTACCGACCTTCTGTTCTGCTGACCAAGTACGTTGATGCTGGATGGCTCGGAAAGAAGAGTGGAAAGGGTTTCTATGACTACTAAGCGAACGAGTCGAGAACGAGTGCGAAGCACGAGTACGAAGACGAATGAGCGTTGTACTGCACTAATTGAGTGCAGACCTGACCACGGACACTGTATAGTGTCGATGTAGATAATGATTTTATTGATATTACAGCATCGTAGGCACGTATGATTACTAAGCGAGTATGAGTACGATGACGAGCGTTGTTCTTGAACAGGAGTTGTCATCAAAAGAGCTTCTAAGAACAGGTCCACCACGAACACTAGATGTGTCGGTGTAGATGGTGACATTTTGATATAATGGAGTGTAGGTGTGATACTGGAATGGTATTCAGTGTAGTATGAAGGATAACGCCGAAGTGCCTGGATCTATTTACAGGTGGAACGTGGAATGATCTTGGTTGTCAAGTTAAGAGCTTCAATGACCTTCAATGGCATCAATGGCTACCGGTATTCAAAAACTACCAGGTAAAAGAAATGAGTGTATAAGTAGAGCTCGAAGGTCCATCTCTCTATGATCATCTTCATAACGGAAGTGAAGACATTTTATTATAACAAGACATTAACCATCATGGATTACAAGTACAGGGATATAGAAAAAGATAATAAAGTGGGAAATCTCGGTTAGTTGGATGTTCTTGGTGATATTTTCTGGTCTTCTTTGTCTCTTGTATACGTCATATGACAGCTCTTACGAGGATACCTTATGGTTACGGAGTAAGGGTGAGTTATAACTAAGAAGTACCTTCTTGTAAATGAGCATCATTCTCTTTCCATATATTGTTCCTGGGCACCACATGAAGTTGAATATAAGTACGATACGGATACCACTTGCCTCTACTTGTATAATGTCTACGTGACAGTAGGATGACCAAATGTGCGGTTACTCATTAAGACAAGATGGCTGTAAAGCGTGATTACAGTAAATCATTTTGTTGTCAGATTTAAATGTGGTTACTTTTAGTACCGGTAGTAATTCTTGTATTGTAGTATGACACACGAATGTTGAGTTGATGTGTGTGAGGAAGCTGTACCGATCGGAATACCTATACCCGTACTTCTCCATCCGTAATATCTGGTTCAATTGTATGACACAATAGGTCAAATGTACCTTGACATGCCTCTACTACCTCATTGTATAGCTCATCTCATGTGCATGTCTTATGCTTACTCGCTAGTCCGCTTTTGACCTGTGATAATAGAGAGCTATAGGTCAATAACAGTCGTTCTATGAGTGACTATCAGAAGTTTGACCTGGCTAAATCACAGCCAGGCCAAAGAAAGCTCCAATTAATGTTCTGAAGGGTGATAGAAGGTGATGTTTGGAGCATATAGATAGAAGAAGACTACATGAAAGTATGGTGTTATACAACTTGCTGAGAGACAATTAACAATACTACAGACTCCCAGGCCACTTCCATCATTCTCATATGTATCCTTTGGGTTGGTTATGAGTATCATCCAAGCGTTGTCTCTCTTATGACTCCTCTACTTCTCCCAGTATCGCTACTAGACATGACGGAAGCAAACAACAGCACCATCGGCCCATGTTCAGAGTGAAAAAAGAACCGAACGAACTCCTAGATATATCTCTTGGCGGTTCTAGCAGCGCATAATAGCACTAATCATCATCATTCCCATTTCAACTGCTCCCCACAGCGCACCCTCCTCTACTTGGACAGTTACTTAGCTTCTGTTGACTCAAAAGTCCGCTGGGGGTGGTTATCTCGGGATCCAGAGGCGATACTGCAATGAAAACTAGCACAGTATACTTCAATAGCAGCAGTCTTTCAATTTATGTAGTAATTGTAACTTCTTCCCACACAATATTCCCCACAAAGTCGGCATCTTCTCTTACCCTTCCGCCATGATTACTTGAACTTTTACTTAACCACGTAGATAGCCATCATACGAACACTGTAGACACCCACATTGACAGTAAAATATCGTATGTATTACAACAACTGAAAGAGAACAAGTATCGCTATCTAATCACGTGACCTGTCTTTCTTCTTATTTCACACCCACGGCTCTCCTCTGAAACCACAGTACATGTGAAACTGCGTCTCATCTGCACTTGCTCTTCTACCGAGAAACGGTTCACGTGTTGCGCCACGTTTGTCATAAAAAGCAATTTCGTTTTTTTGGTGCAATTTTTTCTCCTCAAAAAAATCTCCTCATCAACTTATGATGATCTTCACAGCTATAATTCTATAACTTGAACCCCTGCCTTACCGTTGGAGTTAAATGAGAGAAGGAGGAAATTGGGGTTCTTCAAAACGGGGTAAAAAGTAGGTAAAAAGGTGAGATTTTTTCGTTGATCGAATCACATTACCTGTACCTCCATCACGTGAGTTACCAGCCCCCCATTTTCCCCCCTCCAACCACATCTTTACCTCACCTTTCCCTTTAACCTCGGAAAAAAACGTCGTACTTTCTCTTACAACCTTTGCAACGTTTTTTCCGCTGAACTTTGAGTTAACAGAAGATGAAGGAGATGTGGAAAAGGGGTGGAAAGAAATTTGAAAATTGTGGTAAAACGGTGATCACGTGATACCAACGCTGCAAGTATTTTCCCTGTTTTTCCTCCTTTTTAATATTTTTTCTCTCCTTAGTAATCTTGATAACCCCCCTCCACTCGGTTGCATCTCTAACGCCAGTCCATGCAACCAGACTACTCCACTAGTGTAGCTCTTTTAAGTCCGAAAGTGGTTCCAAAAACTTGCCACCTTGTTCCCACCTCTTTCCCACCGACGTCAACTATGAAAATCGCCATTCTCGGAGCAAACGGAATTCTAGGACCTCCTACAATTGAGTATTTGCTCAAGTACACGGAAGCTACCATTCATGTCATTACTGAACAACCAGACAAGGTGCAAAAGTCAGACAGGATAGTAGTATTCTCACGGGCTTCACTGACCGAAGCTCTAGCCGGCACTGATGTGATTTACAACTTTTTGGGCGTTTTGGCTGTATGGAACGACTATATTCCTGCCATTGCTTCCTCAGGAGCCAAGCTGTATTTTCTTCCAGATTATGGCATTAAACACGAACAAAGACCCGATTTTGCCGCCATGGTTCGAAAGACGGACCATTACGACCAGGCAGCAAAAATCCCGGGTCTCAAGTGTATCAGATTGCTCACTGGAGCGTTTGCAGATACCATGATTGATAAACCTCAGTTTTGGGGAATTGATCTGGCTACAAAGACAGCAGGATCGATTGGAGATGGCCAGACCAAGTTCTCGTACACGTTTGTTGATAAAATCGCAGAGACCTTGGCTCTAGCTGTTTTGCAGGATTTTTCACAGCTGGATTCTATTCTGGAAATCAAGAATGGAGATATCTCTCTGAACGAGTTTTACAAGCTGTACAGTGAAGCCAGTGGAGTTGATTTGAAGGTGGTTGAAGCTATGAGTATTGCTCAAGCGGAACAGGCCATTTTTTCTGCCCAAAAGGGTGATCCTCAAGGTGCTGATTATGCTGCTTTGTATGGTTTGACTATTGGAACTCTTTGTAACTCCGGTTACGCCATTATCAGTGATAAAGATAACTGGATGGTGACTCAGAAGGGTGGAAAGTGGGATAAGTTGACTGTGGAGACGGTGAAGGCCGTGTTGAAGAGGGGGGAGGCTGTTGAGGCGTCGTTGTAGGTAGGCAGTGAATAGATTTAATGTATTATGAAGGGTATGGAGGTAGGGTGAGGGTTT
The DNA here is from genome assembly GCA_900519025.1 of Yarrowia porcina. NCBI lineage: Eukaryota > Fungi > Ascomycota > Dipodascomycetes > Dipodascales > Yarrowia > Yarrowia porcina. Next base: position 2,556,581 of record ULGT01000001.1, read on the forward strand.
TTTATAACCGCATTTGGAGGTCTATGAGCAGTTCCAAACCTTTTATTTGCTTGAATGTACTTCTTGGAGATGTATGGGTGCTGTTGTATGCATGCTCCTCCATAGAGAGGTGCTATAAAGATGGAAATAACCATCAAGGTCGGTCAAGAAGTTTTGTGTGGGGTTAGTAGCAGTAATGGAGTAGAATCCTGGTGTTTTGAGTCTTTTTTCTACTCAGATACGTCTCTATGTTGTGTCTTAAAGTGGGTCAGAATTGAGATAATGGTACAATGCTAATGAAGGGTAAAAAGAAATATAAGACGAAAGACGCTTTGTCAGAGGGTTAATTATGGTGTGATAATCAAAATGGTGAACTTCTCTTGTTTCTATATCGTATATTCGACGAAATAGGGGGGCTTTACTGTGTGGTATCCTTAGGTATGTTGTAGCATAGGTACTGCTCAGTAAAACCACAAGAAAGTTGAATGTGTATGAAAAAAGAGTAGAAGCAGCAAGAAAGCGGGCTCTTGGTTAATCATGTCAGTGGACAGACTTTATTACTTTTTTATATAGCAACATTGGGCCTTCTTCCTTTCTCGTCAGGGTGTTTTGTGGAGTTGTTTATTCGACGAAAATAACCATTATAAAAGCAATCTAATCTGTTATCTGAGTATGGGACCATTGGCAGATAATAATGGTGAAGTTCCCGAATCTCTGGGGTTCTTATTAGTCGAGATAGGTGTGTTGTTCTGGGTGACCTTGGGAGATGAGCTGTGAGAGAAGTAGTAGTCTTTAAGACTTTGCTGTAGCGACCAAGTAGTATCAGAAGATGCTAGAGCAGTTATATAAGCCTCGTTGATATCAATATCCTGTGAACCTACCTTTCTACCGTTTATTGCTACTTTAGGATGTCTACTCCCTGCACTAGCCATGGGGGTGTTGGATAAAACGGTATACTCGATGAAAGAAGTTGTTGTAATGGTTAGGGGAGAAGTTTGTGTGTTCATCGATATTAGGGTATAAAGATAGAAAACTTCTTATGTTCATGGAATGAGTATTAGTAGAGTTGAATGAGCTGTAGGTTGTACTACTGGTTGACCTGGATGTGATATGAAGACACATCAAGATATGATGTAAGTCCAGCGAAGAAAAAAAGACCTTTTAGGCAATGCCATAGCTACTTTAGAGAACCACCACCACAAGTTATAGCTCATTAGGAGTATAGCTGGGTTCTCAACTTGATCCTCAGTGTGCGCATGTAGTAATTACAGCCCATAGAAGTTCGGTATTCAGATATATCGTACTGTATCTACCTCTGTACGGATTATCTACCCTTCGTGATCTTTCTAGGCTTCAAACCATGACCAAAATCATCTTGAAACATCTTCTAGTAAGCTCATCAGAAACATCCACTACGAACAGAGTCATAGGGCTTGAGTTCACCAATTTAATATTTCTACTGCTATAGATGCCAATATTCGAGAGATCATTTTGTTCTCACTCGAGTTATTGTGTCGTTTGTGTCCCTAGTATCTTTTCAAGTACTTCTAATACCGTCTCCACCTCTTTACCCTCCAAGGTGCCCCTACTACTCCGTCACATCTACCCACCCAAGAGTTCATTGGTACACCAGCTACTTCCAGAATAGAACCAAAGGGTATTTGCTAACATTAACAACGTCTCTATAACAATTTGCGATCTTTTCTCCTGCTCGATTCACGCATTTCATAGTCACCTTCCAAAATGTACATCTACTTAGAACTTTACTTAGACTATAGTTAGCTCTACAGCTACACTTGGGGTCCACCTATCTCACGATCCACCGGTTCCAATGACACCAGACCAATTTCATTGAGCTCCTCATCCTTCTTTCAACAGACACGCCTCAAAAACTCCCCCTCTTACCACACAAAATCTCTAGTTATAGCCCTTCTCCCTCTCTTCCACCTTCGATCTTCACCTCCCCCAATACCCCCTCCAGCACCCGCAAAAACCACCAGAATAAAATTTCCTCCGGGACTCCGATTATTTATTGCGATACCAGCTCACCTACAAAAATCTACCTCTTCATCTAATGAACTCCGGATTCTATAGTCCCTTATAAAATTATCGAACATTATCGATCAGGGTCTCAAAGCATGCTTATTCTCAAGACGACAAAATTATAAAGTGAATCGTTTATTTTTTTACATTGAAAAATATCCCCCAATAGAACATCCAACGTTTTCATAGTAGTACGAAGCACCGGTACCCCAAACCACCCCAACCTCCCATTACTACCCTATCCTACCTCACAGATCAACCCTCTACTTCTCCCCTTCTCCACCCAGGTTAGGGTTCCATGACGTAACTTGGCGTAACGTAGTGCCTTCCCTAACGAAATGAAAAGACAGGTCCACCAGAGGTATAGAAACACCAGATCAATATATTCCAAATCGACCCAACCCCATCACGTGATCTACCCTAACCCCTTAATATCCTCCTCGTGGCCAATAGGTCGTTTCGGTTTCACGTGACCAATAGGTTGTTCCGTCATGCCCTATGAGTTACCCTCTTTTGGCAAAGTTCTATTTTGTCTGGATCAACCCTGCTCAAATCCTCCACCCATCACAACCATGCCCAAGCTGCAGCTGTTTGCTCGAGAGCCGAAAAAAATCTCCGTGTCGGACGGTGTGACGGACAATGCCGTGGTAGCGGCCTTTTCGCCCGAGTCCGGAGCCGTCAAAAACTGCATCTACGCTCCTAACGGATCTCTGTTTGCGTACGCCGTGTCTGACGGAGTCCATGTGGTGGATCCAGATACTTGCCAGGAGGTGCTTCGATTGGACGAGCCCAATGTTCTGGAGGTTGGATTTTCGCCGCTGGGCTCGTTTATCATCACGTGGGAGATCCCCAAGAAGGATCCTGCATCGGGCAACTTCAAGCCCAATCTCAAGGTGTTCAATTCCAAGACTGGAGAGCACGTTCAGTCGTTTGTGCAAAAGTCCCAGACCGGCTGGAACCTGCAGTACACCTTTGACGAAAAGTACTGTGCTCGAATGGTCAAGGATGAGATTCAGTTTTACGAGTCCAATGTGCTGACTAAGGTGTGGGCCAAGCTGAGAGTTGAAAACTGTGCCGATTTCTCCGTTTCTCCCGGAAAGAACTACTCCGTGGCCGTCTTTGTGCCTGAAAAGAAGGGTTTGCCCGCCAAGGTGCAGATTTACCACGTGCCCAACTTCTCCCAGGCTGTTGCTCAAAAGACGTTTTTCAAGGCTGAGGAAGTTGGACTGAAATGGAACGCTCTGGGAACTTCTCTGTTGGTGCTGGCTCAGACTGCTTCTGATGCTACTGGACGATCTTACTACGGAGAAACCACTCTTTACCTTCTGGGTATCACTGGAGCCTTCGATAGTAGAATCACTCTTGATAAAGAAGGCCCTATCCATGACGTTGCATGGTCGCCCAACTCCCGTGAGTTTGCCGTTGTGTACGGATACATGCCCTCCAAAACCACCTTTTTCGACGCTCGAGGAAACGAGATCCATACCCTGGCCGAGTGCTCCAGAAACACCATCCGGTTCTCTCCCCATGGCCGTCTGGTTCTTCTGGGAGGCTTTGGAAACATTCAGGGAGCTGTCGATATTCTCGATCGTCAGTCCAAGTTCGCCAAGGTGGCCACTTTGCATGCAGCCAACGCGTCGCACGTGGCTTGGTCGCCCGACTCGCAGTACGTTCTGACGGCCACTACTGCTCCCCGACTCCGAGTCGACAACGGATTCCGAATCTGGCACGTCAAGGGCAACCTCATGTACGCCCAGGACTTCCCCGAGCTGTTTGCTGCCGACTGGAGACCTCTTCCTTCTTCTGAGTTTCCTTCTGGTCATACTATCAGCGAGTGTCCTGAAGCTCATGAGTCGGCCAAGAGTGCCAAGGAAGGAGCCAAGGCACCTGTTGCTGCCAAGCCCGCAGGAGCATACAGACCTCCCCATGCTCGTGGACAGCCCGAGCGTGCCGCTCGAGGTTCTCTGGCTGCTTCTCCAGACCCTGCCTCCGGTCCCAAGGTCAGAGGAGCAGGAGGACGAGTGGTGCCTGGAGCTGCTCCCAAGAAGGACGATAAGGGAGTGGCTACAGTGGACGACAAAAAGATTCGTGCTCTGTTGAAGAAACTGAGAGCTATTGAGGAGCTCAAGGCAAAGCAGACTAGTGGAGAGAAGCTGGAGGATACTCAGGTGCAGAAGATTTCCACAGAGGGTAGTGTTAGAGAGGAGTTGAAGAAGTATGGGTGGGATGGAGTCAGTAAGTAGAGTGCGAACGAAGTGAGCAGTCTACTTACGGCGAGTCATACTAGACAAGTTGACGAACGAAGTGAGTCGATTTGGCTATTCGGGATGAGTAGACGTCGAAATACAAGAACGATCAGTCTATGAATGATATAGGTAGATAAACCGATAGACGATTAGCAGGACGATTAGTAGGACGAAGTGAGCAGTCGACGTGAAGTGAGCTAGGTACTTGTAAGTCTACATAACATAGGTAGATGAACGATGTGCGTCTACGAATCATATAGGTAGATGGAACCAATAGACGATTAGCACCAGGTAGGATGATTAGTACCGGTAGGACGAAGGAGTAGTCTAAACGAAGGGAAGAGTCTACTTACGGCGAGTCATACTAGACAAGTTGAACGATGTGGGTTGATTTGTCTGCTCTCGGTTGAGTAGACATACGAAGGTACCGGTACTCTGCTCATATACTCCTTTTGTTCGTCAAGAAGCAGACAAATAGACAATTAGGTAAGCGTGATTGGACGGTTTATGTGAAAATGAGTAGATGGTAGACGAATGAGATACTTGTTAGGTGGAAAGTACCAGTAGTGACACAACATGAGTGGTCTAGAATCTGTCCATAGACGTGGAGAGTGAGGGGGTTATTATGGGTAGACAGACTACCAGTAGGTGAGTCTATAACAGTTACAGATCGACTCACTACGCTCGTCTGCTATGAAGTAAACCATTAGACAATTCATAAAGGTAGATGGAAGTGGTCAATGTCAAAAGAGTGCCAGGTAGTCTAGCTACTTGTACTGGTTGGTACGCAATGTATACTATAAGATGTCATTTATTCAACACATTCCTATGGTTTTATTCTCGACTTATGATGGTCACTGAACAGATATTGGTATTACAAAGATACATGCTAAATGGAGCAGCGAGTACCCCGAAGTGCTCTACTAGGTACTCTAATGAGTGTACTCCTCCTCTTATTGTTCAGTATTTCAGTTTTTGTCCATTAGTTGATGGACTTTTTCCTACATCAAAAGCTCCATCATTCAATGATGTTTACACAATAGAAATAAATGCGACATCATTTACAAGAAGACTTCAGACGAATGATAGTAGCGTATTAAGCACCCTGAGAGTATTTTATCACTTTGTTTCATCTTTTCTTCATCGATTTACCCTGCTATTCCTTAACCTGCTAACGTCTCACCATTGAGTCGTGGACCAAACAGTAAAAACACACGATTGGATACATTCAGAGACAAGAAGAGATCGCAAATAGGTATTAGACTATATAAGAAGCCTTTATATCTTCTTTCATTATTTTCTTTCAACTTTTTCCCATCAGAACCTGTTCTCAATTTTCGTCTCTCCATGTACGATACTTGAAGCAGAGGTAGTTGTAGCAAGAAGGCCTAGTTATTGTCACTAAAGATGATCATTTGCACTAAGTCGTCTAAGTGAACGTTATGAACGCTTTTTACTGCTTCAAATCAACTTATATTAGCCAATTAGGTCAGTGTTCACTTCTGACTTCATCTCTCAACCTCTGATGCTCACAGCACTGGAGTAAAAGTAGTAGTTGTAAATACTAGCAACAAATGAATGTACTAAATAGCTCAATTAAGACGGTTTAGAAAACTAAACGGCGTTCTACTAGTTTATTTCATGTTTTTTCCACCATTAAATCGAGATTTCCCAACACGTATGTTTTCCCGCAACACAGAACATAGTGAAACACAGTCAAAATGTATACTAATGACATGAATAGTGGTCAATATACGTACTATTGGCTACGAGTAGTGCTCTATAATTCTTATATTCCTTCAATTCAGATTTCTTTCTTCATTTTTATCAAGGTGTATAAATCTCGGTTTGGCCATTCATGATAACGCCCACAAAGCAGAGGGAAGTATTATGGAGAAAGATACCAGAGACACAAATAAGTTGTCAGTCATCCACGTGTAGCCAGAGAATTGTTATCAGCGGGTACTTGTAGTTCTGTACAGCTTTTATTCTTCATTTTATCAAGTTAACCAGGCCCAAGATATCTGTCCCTTCAATGACGCCTATATGAAAAGATAAATGTGGTGATAGCAAGTAATGAGTAAGGAGAAAGTAGTCTGTCACCCATAATAAGTGGTTTCCAACGCAATGAACGTCTTAATCTACTCTATTTCAACTTTCCTTTGCCGTTAACTCGATTTACTCCTACGCTAGCATTTGGTCTCACCAGATGAGATGCTGACAGAGAGTAAAAAGTTGGAAATGTACTTCATTGACTGCAAAATAGTATTAGGGTGTGTACTAGAAGGCTGATAGAACAACGAGGGAGTCTTCTCCTATCTCAATTCAGCTTTTTATCACTGAAAATTGGAGATATCCCTAACCTCGAGTTTTGCCAGTTCACCCACGATTACGAAACTGAGAGAAATAGCTACGAAATCATATACTGGCGACCAAACAAAGAGTTGAATGGACCAATAACAGCTCGTTCATTGTTTCTGACTTCACATTTTACATCATTTGCTCTTTTCTTGTTTAATTTATCGATATATTCTAACCGCCAAGTTAACCCGGAATATATTAGTGTGGACAAATAGAAAACCTGTACCTCTCATATACTTTCTGAGGTACCAATGACCTAGAAATAAATCACTTGTGGTGTGAAAGTAGTCACCAGTATTTTCTCCTACTTGATTGTATCTTTTCTCTATAGTTTTTCGAGTAATTCTCTCGTCTTGTTTCTAATTGCCATTTGTTACGCTCACATAAAGTGCAAAGTACAGTGTATTCATGTCCAGAAACAGGAAGAGGGTTTTGGTGACGTACTATACTCTTGAATAGATGTCATAAGCCTTTCACCATACCAGCTTCCAACTTTTGTTCACCTAAAATCGATTAGTTCATACGCCTTAGTTCAGTCTTCTTATATACTGCTCATTGAACAGGAATAAGGTCGTATTAAACTTACCAGGAACATCGCAATGTTGATTATCACTTACAATTGGCTACGGAGAATGACTTCCATCACTCATTCCTTCCATATCTGCTCTGGGTTTTCAATTTGTCGAGTTCATCTTGGCCTCTCGTATGATGGCTATGAAATAGAGAAGATCAACATCTAAAATAGTATCAGAGACATGGGAAGCTGGAAAATATCTTCTGAGAGCTCTCACAACTGTTATTGTCAACTTCTTGTACATCTCAACAGCTTTTGTTCTTCAATTTAAGATGTTATTACAAACCAGTACTCCTGCTGCTTACAGAAAACTGGTGAATATGGCAGTAATACGTATGGAGAGCAACCAAAAGTAATTAATCGCATAGGACAGATGTGTCTCAAATGTGCTGATCTCTTTTCTTACTTTACTCTAGCTTTATTTGCAATTCAACCGACTAATTCCTTTGCCTACGAACTGGCGTACAGAATAGAGATATATGATAGAATGGAATGCAGTACCAGCACTTATAGTAACTTGCTAATCCTATACCGAAATCTATAAAAAACGTTTTGAGAGCTTTGTTCTTCTTATTTTCTCGATATAAGCCAAGTCATTACTTATGTTTCTCCAAGTACCGGTAGGCTCACAGAAAAAGAAACAAATGAAGCATCACTGTGTTTAAGCTACAAATAGAAGTACTCATTTGTACTATTATAGCTAGATAGACATCTCCAGAATCTTTTCTTTCTGTATTTCAGCTTTTTTTCGCCAACTACTCAGCTTTTCACTTCCCTGCTTTCTGCTAGTATCGGCACTCACAGAAGAGAGAGATATGAGACATAATCACCAGCCAGCTATATCCAGAAGTTGAAAGTTGCTCTGTTTCAGTTATCTTAAGTATAAAAATCATCTCATATCACTTAATTTCAGCTTTTCTTCTTCCAGTATCTAGATTTCCTTATGCTACATTTACTTCTCAATCAGAGAGATTGATGAAAGAGAGAATTATACATGCTAGAGGTGAATACTGGCAGTAATGTAGAGTTTATATGTGCACAATTGTAGCTGTAAAACATTCTCAAGAACTTATCTTACCCCATTTCAGCTTTTTCTCTTCATTAATGGGTTCTCCCTTTTCCTCTCAACCAGGTGTTAACAGAAGTGCGAAATACATTCATATTTTATATTGAAGACAAGAATCAGTGACCCACCATCTATTAATGGCGCCAGTCAATATTCTGGGCCTTCCATTTATCTTCTTTACAGCTTTTTTCCATCATTTATCAAGTTGTATTAACCATGCTTTGATCTCTTTCTCCAGAATCCAGGAAAACTAATGTAATTAGTGAAAAAGATGAAATGGAGTAGAGAACAAGCCAAATGGTGTTCTTCATAGCTGCTAGTATTCGATCAAAAGTTTCACATGTTTCTGAGATGATTTCATCTCCCGATACTCCCTTCCGTTGGAAAGACGAGAAGCAGGCGTAGGGGTAACCCGATGAATAGAGGAATAAAAGCTGAAAAGACATAGTAGAAAGAGTCCATGACATCACTGCTAGCTAATAGTAGACATCTAGATAGCCGTTGTTACTCCTGGTATGTTTTAATAATGTATTACTCTCTGGTCTGTTTTTCCTAGGCAGAACCTCTAAACTCAGGTGCCATAGGAAATGGAAGAGTGCCAAATTTGAATGGAGGATCAAAATTGAACGTTATTGTTGCTAACACGTTGACATTCTGAACTCTCTGTACTAGCTGGTCCATTTCACCACGTTTATTTCCTCATATCTGCGTATTACAACGGTTTGGAGGGCATACACGGGATTGGGATAACTCGATTTATAAGGGGGAAAACCTGAAACTGAGTAAAACAAAACACACATGGCACTTATATGTCTAGTATAGCGCTGTTGATCTAATTTTATTTGCAATTGGAATAGTTCTCCACCTCATATACGTCCTCTAAAAGTATCGTGGGGGGGAGAAGATGAGCAACTAACAAATCGAGGAATAAAAGTTGAAACCGGGTAAGACAAATAAACTAGATCGGTCTTAATGGCTGTCAACAGATTATATCACTTTCCTGGGGTTGCTCACAGCTATCACTACCGTATATCTCTATTCTTTTAGTACACATAAATCAGGAAGAGTGTATGTCTCTCAGATAAGAGAAAAAAGCTGAAATGAAGAAAGATAACTGTCTTCTGTAATACGAATGAGAGCCTTAGTCATAGTCTGACTAGTCTTGGCCCTCTTTAGTACGTATTACTGCTACACTGTACTCTGTTCAGTGAGCTTCAAAATCAAAGGTTACGATAACTTGAAGTTTGAGCTGTAATGAAGGACAGAGATGGCAAATGGCTCTTTCAGGGTTCTATATAACGTATCTGAATGCTTATCAATGCCTTTAGTATTCGTATCAGAGTTCTTTCTCTTCGTTTTGAAAGTACCATTTGTGAGACGGAAATGCCCGACTGGTTAACCTCATTAAATCGAAGAATGATTAGAGACAGCGGAAGACACCCAATCTACTCTTAGGGTCTATTAGCAGGTAATTGGCTACTCAGTCTTGTTCTTGATAACTTTTTTCCTTGTATTTCTCTCGACTAAATGGGGGAGAGATACGCGAATTTGCGAATAACTTGATAGCATGACATTTAAAAGACTGTTTATCTAGGGTAAAACACCTAAGCATCAATACATCTACTATTGTACTGTAGACTCTCTCTTACGGTGTCTAGTATCTTTTTCTACTGCATTACTCTTATGTCCGATTCGTCTGGGATTGTAGTGGCAACTCGATCAAACGCTGAATAAAGATGAAATATTGTAAGATAAGAGGTTCTTGACGTTTATCTACTATCAATAGTACAATTTGCCACTTCTTGCTGAGACAGAACACATTTTAGAGCTCTGTATTCCATCTGTTGGCACTTTGTAGTGGTGGGTGAGAGCTGGGGTTGGTTGACTCTTTATATGAGGAAATAGAAACACAAATGAAAACGTGTTCAAGACGTTAACTGAGCTCAAATACGCTTTATCAGTTGTTGCCACCTTTTTTCTACCGTTATATGTCTCTGTTGTGTGGGCATATGAATTAAAAGCAGCCAGCTGAAGGGCGAATCGATAAAATAGCAAAGAAAAAGTTGAACCAAGCGAGGGCAAGGCTCAGGGTAGCTGCTGCGCTGGTACTGGACAATGTAAAACTTCTTACTGTTGTTATTCTACAAATTTTTTTTCTGTAATACAAGCATCATGGTTTAGCAACAGAAATTCTGGCCTGGTGTAAGTTCGAGTTATTGAGAGAGAAAAGTTGAAAAGAAGACATATGAGAAGCTGGTGGTTTTTGTCCAGCTGAAAGACTGTAGATGGCAACCTTTTGATATTTCTAGCTCTTTCTAATACTACTTTCCAGCCTTTTCTGATAGCACCATCGTGTTTTGCGGAATAATGAGTTGAAATATATCTTTTTTTAGCAAAGAAAAGCTGAAGTCAAGTAGGAAAAGTGTTTCAGGATGGTATTTCGGCTGCTATTGTGTCAAATGCTGCTTCTGGTTCCAGTTTGAGTTACTAAACCTCTCTTGTATGATCATCGTAGGTGTGGAGAGGAAATACAGGTGTTGGGAAGTCCACTAATCAAGAAATAAAAGCTGAAAACGAGCTGTAAAAGAGGCTCATACTGCTCTAATCTGCCATTAGTAAGTATTTGACTGCTTCTTACTACCTGAGTATGTTCTCATATGCGATAGGAAGGCATGTGAAGGGATTATACTACCACGAGCCATATACATGAAGTGAGTATTCTACATTTGGGACATAATAAGTTTATGAGAAGTCCCTAAGAGGCTAATATTGCTAATTTTAGCACTCCGTAGGACTGAGCACCTCTACTTGTGATTATACTGCTACACTAACCTTGAGTTGTGACTGTTCATGAGCAGACAGAAATCGTTAGCTTCTAGAAGTGGGAAAATTGAACAATAAAAGTTGTTAGGAAGAAGAAATAAGAAGTTTGAAATGTTAATGATGTAGCAAGTAGCCAATGAGTAGCTTCCTCTTATTCCCAGTGTGCGCTAATACTGTATTTTCCCAGTTTTGCCAACAGTTGATTGAAGGACGAAACTTAAGACTAGAGACAACTCGAATATTTAACAATAAAAACTGAAATGAATAAGAATGGCAGTTTAAAGACGGTTGAAATGGTCAATAGTATCTATCTTTGTTACTGTTTGTTTGTATATTCACAGAACCTGTAACAATGGGGGTGGTACAGCCAAGTCTCTACAAGTACCCTCTTTTGCCACTGTCTTGCGGTTTTCTTCTAATTTCTTTTGTGCAGAAATCATGCAATATTTTTGGGCCATTTTGAGGAATTGTTAAGGGTTTCTTTCTCATGGTCTTTGTGAACTGCACGCTGCGGCCAAAAACAGGAAAGTCCAGTTTTAAACTTGCAACGGCTTTTTTTTTTCGTGAGGAAAGGAGCAAAATATTATGATATTACTAAGGATTTTCTTGACTAAGGTTCATGGCTGAACGAACATGTTCCGTAAGCCGGCGATTAGAGAGTCGCGTGCGTGTCCGTTCATAACGATGCAGAGGGCAATGTTAAAGTATTGCAATGCTTCCTGTCAGCTGATACAATGTATGAATTACGAATAACTGGCCAAAAGTTCTTGGTCATTATTTTCACAGAAAAAAATAATAAATGAAATTGCATGAAGTTGCATATTTTCCCCCCTATTGGGATTCTGTGAACCCAAAAAATCCGCAGGACAGTGGCAAAAGAGGGTAGCAGTAGGGATACTGAATGAGAGATTTCGAAAAGGCATCACAAAAGCACTGAAATCTCTAATGCTGATTTCTGCTTGGCTCACTAATGATTACTAATCAGTTTGGTAGCGTAATTTGCAGTTGACGGTCTATTTATTGTACTCCCTATGTTAGTTGTGGACTCTTACAGTCAATGTGGACACGGTCACTTTACCGAGGCACAAACTCTATCGTGTTTGTGTTGTCTCACTTCATCCTTTCTCCCAGATTATATATACCTCTCATCTCCTATAATTCTAATGTACGCGATTTTGACAAGTTTTTCTTTCTCTACTTCTTGCACTCAAGTTGTATAGGAATCTGGTGCTCTCTTATAGTGTGAGTACTTACGACACACGGTCCTATTAATCCGTCCGTGGACTACAACCGACGACACAGGTGATTTTATTCGGCGTCTTCGTCGTCTATATCTCGGAGATTACTCAGGTGGCATTCAACACTCCGATGTACACAAAGAGCCTTCCTCCTCGACTATTGCTACCGGCATTTGGGACCTGGTCAGTTGATGACTGAGGTTACACATATTTACTGATTTACTAACCCTAGAAGAAAGTAACGGACCCCGTCAAATCCCCTTCGACTGCTAATCGAAAGCTGAAATTAGGCCAAGGCATTGACCATTCAGGTGAGTATCTACACAGAGGCGACGCCCATCGTTAATCTGTACCTCTAGCTATTTGTTATGATTACTAACATTAGCCCTACGAATCCCAAACCCTGAACTTTCTGCCTTCCCTATTTCACAGTCATGACTTGAATGAAGATGGGTGGAGAGACAACCACTCAATTGATAGCAGGTATAAAAGACGATAGTTGATGGCAAGCTGCACATTCTTCAATGGGCACCCTTGACATGAATTGCAAACAACTAGTTTTGTATATTTATTTAGTTTATTTTTTTATTAATTATTCTATTTCATGATTTATTCGCTGATTATTTTGTTTTGTTAATGGAACGCCAAGAATGAGAAATCCTTGCCCCCATGCTGTCCTCAGTCTATGCCCCAATGCTGCAATGATATGGTCGCTTCAGTCGATGGTCGGAATGCCGCCGTCAGTGCACCGTGGATGCAAAGGAGATGGCCATTTCACGTCTCAATGCATGACGCCATGCTGCGATGACGCCATGACTCCATGAGACATTGAAAACCACAGCCGCCATTGAGTATTATCTGACTAATAAGATGATACTGTACTGGTAAGCTTGTATAACTCTTGTATAATATGCAGTTCCTGTGTCTCCTGTATTATGTTACATTATATAATATAATATAACATCTTATAAAATAAAATAAAATGGAAAATAGTAAAAAAACCGAGAAAAAAGCATGATGTGGTTGTGAAGGATTAGATCAGTGCTTTGGGGACGGTTTTATGTCATAACACCTCAGTTTCTGAGTTCTACAGTGTCTATACGTTCAACCATACAAACCACCTTACTCCTTCCCTTGTCCTTATTCTACCTCCCTATATCATACCCCTTGTTCCCCACATTGGTACCTGCTCAAGACATTACTCTTTCGGGAAGCACAATCGAAACGGTTATAAGTAGCTGTTTTTGGTTGAAAACACTTCTAGAGATAGTTTTTGTGGGGGCTAGGCTTGTTCTACTTTCGGTTTGATTTTAGCGTGAATTTGTGAGTTACATGACATCATACAAGGACAGACACTCCTGGAAGTGATCGGCAAAATACGTCAAAATTAAACCTGAGACATTAATACGAGCAATGAATGTCAGTTTTTCGTCATTATTTTCTTCCTTCTTCAATGTCGTTCTTTGTTCATTTTTCCACCACTATCTTTTCCGTTGTTCTCTCTCTACTGCTGCTCTTTCTCGCAGTGATTAGCTCCTTTGGAAGCTGCACATGGGGTGATGCAACACTGTGGTTATTTGAAATAATAAATGACTGTTATAGGAATCTGGGGTACAGACAAAGCCCCCAATGCAAAAGGCCCACTGGAACTGATTCGTTACTTCCAAATATATGTTTTCGGAAGTTTTTCCAGAGACATATATATCTCGTATAATGCATCTTAAGAATAAAAAAATAAAAAATACCTGTTCTGTTTCCGTACCTCCCCCTTACTTCCCTTACGATTAAGGCACTACCACCTTAAGGCCTCCACCTTACCTTTACAGTATAGCTTCCTGCTAGCACAGTAGCTTATCCTTGTACCAGTAATACTATATACTAACTTATACTGGTTCAACTTCATCACCATCATCGTCAATTCACAATGAACAAAAACACAATCCCGTTATTGCGACACTCGATAGTCGCCATCTACACACTGCTCTTTCTTGCTTACTCAGCATGGCTCTTTTACCGCATGGTAGCCAGTTTCAACAATGAAGGATGGAAGTTGGAGCCGATAGCTATTCTGTTACTGGCAGAAATGGGCGTCGATGAGGTGCTGGAGCAGTTGTTTGAGCGAAACAAAAGTTCTGAACTTCAACATTGGTGGTCAATGATGATCAATTTTGCATTTTTTACCTCGTTCAGATTCTACCTGGATGTGGAGGCTAGGGAGGTGGTCAAGAAGGGTTTGGAACAGGTTATGAGTGCGTGGTTGGTGGTAGGAGTGGTTTTGGTGGTTGTGGGGGGTTACTTGTGGTACAAAAGGGTGAATGACAAGGAGGGAGCAATTCGGTTGCCATAGAAATGGAGTGTCTAAGAGGAAGACAAGCAGAGCAATAAAATGACATTCAGCAACAACAACAACGGTCACTCAGGTCTGAGTCTTCAGGATGAACAATCAGAGAACATTCCGTTATTCAATTTCACATACTTGTGCAGGTACCGGTACCGGTATGTTCATAATGATGTTAAGAACAGCATGAAGAACTCCCATGGACTTCATACTAATATCTTTACGTGATCATGACTTCAACTACATTCCCAGTCCGAATCTTACCTACAATATTGACCAATGTCCTTTTTCAACTTCATTTTTCCATGAACTTCATGTTTTTCCCTGTTACTGCACCATGACAATGTCAAAACATCACTACCGGTACCAACAGAGCATCCTAACAGTCGATTTTGACAGTGAGAGGTCTAAGAACAATCAAAACCCTTTTACTCTCACATCAGCCTCTTCCTCTTTGCGTTCTGACCAGGTCAACGTTCACAACCAGTTATGCTCATTACCCTGTCAGGTTCAGAACATCCACAATGGCCTCACATGACCTCCATACTCAATACTTATAATGAAAACATATTTATTATTATGATTAAATACTATAGAAACACTACTACGGTCAAGTCTACTAATGCACCTCAATGTCAGAATAAGTCGCCAGAAATGTGCGCATCCTCAAAGTTATACGCAGACCAGAGAGAATAACAGTAATTGAAGCCACAAAAGATAGTCGATCAGTTGAATAATACTATCGATAACACTCTAGTTTTCTTAAATTTCTTCTGCTCACCTTTTTTATTGCTAATTATCTAGCTATTCCTGCCCATGAAATATGTCTCTCAGTCTACTATGCTTATAAAAGAGAACATAAAGTAGTAAGACGTATTGAAAGAAGCAAATAATAGTCAATCGCACAGTCTGAAACTACGGTACATCTTTTCCTACCCCTTTTCCTATTATGTTTACCACTTCTTCAGCTTGACTGTATGTCTCTCCATTAGTGCAGCTGACAGAACGATAAATACAGTATTAGTATATATGGGGACACCAAAGATGCGCATTTACTTACTAGTTGCAACTTCTTACACTACTGAACTGTTCGTTTACTTGATTTCAACTTTTTCTCTATCATTCATGCGAGTTCTCCCAGCCTGGAGTGTCGCATTCCTTTAACCATGTTCAAAAAACGGAGATAAATACAGAAAAAAGACGAATTAGTGAAAGGTAAGACTACCAGTGACTAAATCCCGGCTCAAAAAACGTCCAATACCTTTCGCTTACTCCAGTTCAACTTTTTTCGCTCAATAATCGACTTACCCTACACCTGTATCTTGAATAAGTCAGTGACGGTTACACCACAGGGGAAAACATAGCAGTAATGTGGTTCAGGGCATTCTGAAGCTATAGATAGTATCATTTGGCTGTCAAGAGAAAAGGAGACTTCTTTTCTCTCTTCATTTCAACTTTTCTTCCACTATTTACCCTGCTCTACCAAGTCAGAGTATCGTCCTTCCACGACGCCAAATTAACGGAGCTGCATTAAACGAGGAAAACAACTGATGATACCCAAAAGTATCTAAATGTATTTCATGTGCCATTTGAATGTCGGGTTACCCTTTATCCTACTTCTTTCCAACTTTTCTACAGTCAATACTCGAGTTATTCCTCACATCACCTTCGGCCTCATAAGCTTATGACACTAATGAGAATTATAAAGTAGTAGTGAATACCAGCAAAACTAAATAGTATCTAATTGTACGATCCACGAGATATGAAACATATTTGTCATCTCTTTTTACTTCATTTGCTCAATTATTTGCCCTTATATGTAGTTTTGCCCACGCATGGATTTTCTCTCTGTTATGCTGTTGACAGAAGAGAGAGAAATCGAGAAATATAACCTATTGAAGACATCTAGAAGTGATCATTTTCCTATCAATAGGTACAAAGTACCCTCTGAAACACTTTTACAGGTTCATTTCAGCTTTTTTCCTTTCGAATATTGAAAACCTCGGTTCTTGAAAATTGTCTCACCATTTACACAGCTACAACAGATGTAAATGGACCTTGAAAACTTACTCACTGTAACCAGAAGCTGTTATCGCACTCTTATGGAACGTTAGACATACCTGACTATTCATATACTTTATTTCTTGATTTATTCCCTCACAAAACACATACTCCCTTCACTTGAAAATATTGGTAGTCTCAGGACAGTGATAAATATAGCATTCTTGTGTTCAGTGGCACTCTTAGGTTGCTTGTTACTTACTTATAGATGTCTAACACATCTTTAGTCTTTCATATTATGTCATTTCAACTTTCTTGTATGTAGTATTCGAGTTCTACCAGACCAGCAATTCTGTCACTATCATCAGTGGGTCAGAACTGAGAGAAAGAAGCATTAAACATAGCAACATACAAGAAACTATTCGTAACAGCACAATAATGTCTCTTTAAACTCCCTGAGGGTCTTTCTCTACTTCGTTTCACTTTTTCAGCACCTATTGATCGCATTACGTCTTGGCTGGTTTTCTCAATATCATCAACCCACAGTAAAGTAAGAAACATACCAGTAAAAGTGGAATTCACAGACAACTTTGAGACCCATAATACCATTATAATCTAATAAACGCCCTAGGCCTTTCTTTCTAATTCATTTGTGCTTTTGTTGCTTCTTTAGGGGAGTTATCCAAAGCACTAAAATGTATCAGAATATAGATCGGACAGCAGAAAAAACTGAAGCTCTAAGTTACAGTAAGCGATTGCCTGTTGTACTATCGAGTCCGAATGAATTCCCTGAACGCCTTATAATCCCCCGATTCAGCTTTTATTCGTCATGTGCATTGCTGACTGAATGGAGAGATACGTGCGACAGAGATCTCTAGAACATAATTGTATAGAATAAAATGAGAACAAGAAGAAGTTTACTGGTATATAACGATAGCTCTAGGGTTTCACTTGATTGTTTTGAAGTGCTTCATTTCAGGTTATATATTTCAGTTATATCAAGTTTCGAACTTTGGTATCGGCCATCTACAGGTGGTTCCAACTGAGCACAATTTTATTGTACAAAAATATATCTGAGATGTTAAAAAGTTGTCGTATAGTAATATTTGGTCTGTTCAAAGTCATATCAGCCACTATTTGTACTTCTTTTCAACTTTTTTACCTGAATTTATCGAGTTATCCCGACATCATCTCTGTCCTTCAACCTGATGCTCACAGAATGGAGCTAAATGTGGGAAAATAAGTTACTGACGACCTTGAAAGTAGTCAGTAGTACTTCAACAAGTCTTCTAAACCTCTTGAGTAGCTTCTATCACTCCATTTTCAAAAATATCTGTTGTTTCATCGACTTAACAGAAAGACATAATGATGTCCCCTCAAATTGACTGGCAGAACAGAGAAGTAAACAGTAATAGAAATAATCAACGGCAGAATAAGTTTATGTCCACTCATAGTCGGTCGTTACAAGTGCTGTGAGTCTTTTAAACCACCTAATTTCAGCTTTTCCTCTTCAAATAATTGAGTTACACCTGCCCATGATTTGTCTCCGTCATGATACCTACAGAGAAGAGGTGAATGAAACGTGAACACTTATCAAAAGCAACCAAAAACTGACTTGAATCATATATGAGGGTATACCAGTGTCTCGATAACTTCGTTGTATCTCATTTCAACTTTTGTTCATCAATTAACCGACTTACCCAGTTACTTTTTTACTGCTAGAGTTAACGCACACTAGAAGAAGTAATAAGAGAGTAATAAGAGGCACATACTTTTAAATAGAACGAATGTAATAGCCATGGGCCTCAATTAGTAGTTTTATCAGCTTGAGTTACCTCATTTCAACTTTCATTTCTGTATATATGTATTATCTCGAGTCGTGTATTTCGCCATTCCTTGGTGACATCACGCAACAGAAGAAATACTGGCATTAAAACTTACCAGTAATTGTCAGAAGTAGCTGGTAGGGTATACATCGTCTAGAATAATGAGTCTATCAACTCGCCTCTCTATGATCTGTATGTCGAGTTCTACTAATCGTGTATTTACGTCATTTTAATGATGAAACAAAACAGAGAGGATTAAACTAGAGACTTGAATAAGTACAAGTAATCCGTTATTAGCTAATAGTCCCCAAAACTGTCATTAGCCACTTATTATGCTTCTCTACAGCTTTTATTCTTCAATTTATCAGGTTATCCCAGCCCTTGCTTTTTGTTGCCGAAGGAACGAAGATAAATCTAACAGTAATACGTACTGAGAGCAGTCAAAGTGATCTGCTTCAAATAAATGATACACATTAATTGCTCTGATCTCTTTATTTTACTTCACCTCAGCTTACTTGCAACTTTATCGACTTATACCTTGGCCTGAAATGGGGGCTGCCCAAGCTGACCAAACAGAATAGAGTAATTCTGTAAAAATTAGTACCAGGAACAACTTGAGATGCTATATTGAGTGTTAATAGCAAGCTAAAACATTATGAGCCTTTTTTTCTGCTTATTTTCAGCTTTTTATCATCATTTTTACATGTTAAGCCCAATCAGGTTTTTCGTCGCCGGTACGAAGCTCACGGGAAGTAGGTAAATGTATCATCAGTAATGTGAAACCTCAAGAAGAAGTGGTAATTCGCACTATTATAGCTATCGGAGCGTCTTTAATTACTTATCATGTTATATTTCAACTTTTAATCTGTAGTATCAGCATATCGCAACATATGGTTTTTCTTGCTAATGTTGATGTTCACGAGAAAGAGAAAAGTGTACAATGTAATACGACAGAGACCCCCGGAAGTATACTATTACAAACTAGTAGTCAATCCGAGCAATATTTTAGTCCCTTTTCAGCTCATTACAGCTTTCTTCGTTTGTTTGTCATATCCCTATATCTCCATGTTATCTCTGAAACAATGAAGTTCAGAGAAACTGGATATACACAGTACTAATAGATCTCAGCAAGCCAAAGTGGTAGTCAGTCGCACAATATAGCTGGATGAATGTTCTGCTGTACTTATACTAATCCATTCCAACTTTTCTTCGTTGATACAACTGGGTTACTAGCCTGAATTATCCTCTCCATTTTGTTGCGAACAGCACCGGGTAAAGTAAAGAAGATATTTGTACTAATAAGGAGTAGGAGTGTCTTGTTAGATATAGTTTGTCACTCTGAACATTCTGGACCTCTTTCTTGTCTTCAGTATAGCTTTCTTTCTTCAATTTATAAGTTTACCTGTCGTGACACTGGCCTCTCATTACAATGCTCAGAACTAGAGATGGTTGGTAATATTATATCTACCTGAGACGTAATCAGTTGTTATTGCGTATTAAAATGATCTCGGTGCTCCTATTTTCAATCTCCTTTACTTCTTTTCAGTGTGTATTTTGTCATTTATCAAGTTATCCAACTATGACTTTTCTCCCTTCCTTCATGGAGTTTGCTGGAGAGGTTAATGAATTATTAAAATGCGATAAGTTATATCCACCATAGATAAAGAACAGTGTAGAGTGTCCTGAACTTTTTTTTACACTTCATTTCAGCTTTTCCAAGTGTTTTTTGGGGGGTTGGCCAAGCCTGACATGCATCAGAGACAACATATACATTTTTCGAATAGAAAAGCTGAAGTAGGGAAAGATATTGTCACATTCGTAAGTTAGTGATCCTGAAGAGTTCAATAATCAACTTCTTGCCTCTCTGTTGTGATTTTGAACTCACCTATTGTACTACCGTATCGTACATACATACAAGTACCGTACCAGTACTTGTAGGTCAAAAGTATTTGATAAGTGAGCCAACACAAGGAAACTTCCCATTGCAGGTGGATTTTCGCAAGATATTCTCTCTGCCGGTCTCATTGTCAATTTTTCGCAACATTCCGTTTTATTCCTGTGCATCTGTTGCGTGCTTTGGATATTTTGGAACCTTTAAATCGGCTGGTCATATTCTGGTTGGAAATATCGACGGTGCTTGATCAACGAAATCTCAGGCACATCTCCCAATAGCGGTCATACAAGTACAAGTAAACATCTTCAGCTTCTCCACTTTCTTCATTTTGATCTTTTTGTTGTCATCTATTCGAGTTGTTCACACGTTATTCTAGCTTCCTCTATGATGTCAAAAGAACAGGGGTAAATGAAGCAGTAAGACATTTATCTACTTGAGTATCTCAAAAGCGACACTGTTGTTCTCTGTGGATACTACAGTCTCTTGTTTTGTCCTTCTATTCACAAATTTTCCCCTCTGTCAACTAGCTATACCAGGTCATGATACCCACAGAGGTTTAGATGTAACATTGATTCGTACCAGACTTGTAAAATAGTGATGTTTCACATTTTAACCGCGAAATAAATATCTCAATGGCTTTTTCTAGATCATTTTCAGCTTTTTTTGTTAGCTAATCAAGTTCTTAGGTTCTGGAGTTAGCGTCTCAACCTCTGGTGCTTTTAAAGATGAGAAACTGCGGCTACATAGGCTTGTAATCGCGAAAAGTGGTGAACTCCAGATTAAGGATGTTTTCTACTCTATCCCCAGCTTTGTTTCGTGTATAACTCACTAAAACTTTCACATTCACTGGTGCATAAGTTGTCCATTCTCCCCAATACTCACAAAATTGAGACAAAGAAGGTATTAATACATACAAGAAACAGAAATGATAAGTTTCTTACCTACTAGCAGTCACAAATGCTACTCTGGACTTCTCATCTTCCCTTATTTCAACTTTTCTTCCTCTATATTTCGCATTATCCCGATGTTGATATTTCTTGTGATTAGTGATGCTGACAGAAGAGAGGAAACTGAAGCAGCAATTGGAACAGAAGCAGCCAAGAGTAGTCAACCAAAATAATGTGATTATTCTAAATATTTTCAGCTTTTTTCACACTTCACTCCCGCTTTTGTTGTAAATCCATCGACTTGTCCACGTCTACCTTGTCTTTCTATAATGAAGTTCACAGATTAGGATAAGTACAGTAATATATATAACAGAAACACAGGAGGTTCTTAGTTGTTTACCATTGACCGTTTTAAACATTAAAAATCTCTTGCCTGGCTTCCCATCATCTTTTTTGGGTCAACAATCCAGTTATCCCTAGTCTCAGTTTTGACCTCACTATGCTGCTGTTGCGACCCTGTTTAAATACACTATAAATTTGTTTCAAAGAAAAAATAGTAGTCGTTTATCTACTATTGATCTCTAAGAGTGTCATAAGCATGTTTTATTTCTTATAATATGCTGTTCTTTCTCTCTAGACGACTTATCATTGCTTCAGTTTTTTGTCCTACTCATGAAACTCCCATATCACTCTACTCTTATCATACAACATAACATTAACGTAGGTATCTCAAATTCTCATCTCTTAATCCAACTCCCAGTCAAATCTCTCATCTTGGATCACCTCTTTTTCTTGCTTCTCTACCACCTTCTCTGATGGCACCCACTTCGCACTCTGCCAAGCGTTCTTCACCTCCTTGTACATCTCATCCACTTGCTCTAGAGACCACCCCTTAGTCTCATAAACGAAATAGTAGACGAAAATAATCGCCAAAAAGTTGCATCCTCCCCAGATGAAAAACACTTTGGATTCTAAACCTGCAGAACCAGGTTTCTCATCAACCAAATAAGGAGTAGCAAAAGCAATTGCAAAGTTGAAAATCCAGTTGGAAGCAACACTGATGGCTACTCCTTTGGCTCTAATTCTCAAAGGGAAGATTTCTGCAACTACTACCCACGCTATAGGTCCCCAAGTAGATGCAAAACCTGCAATAAAAGTGCATGTAAAGGCAATAAGCACTTTGGAAGACACCTGACTGTCCAAAGCTGTTCCTACAGCTGCCACAATCATTTCAGAAACACACATGACAACTGCTCCGATTAGTAATAGCTTTCTTCGTCCTACTCTATCCACAAACAAAATTCCTGGAATGGTAAAGGCAACATTGACTGCTGACGTAATCATAGACACAACAAACGGGTCTTTGATGCCTGCATTTTTGAAAAAGTTGGTGCCGTAGTAAAAGATAAAGTTGATACCTGTCAACTGTTGAAGTGCTTGAATAGCCACTCCTGTTAGTAATCTTTTTAGATGGGAATCTTTCAAGCTGAAACATGCTGACCAAGACGAGTTTCCTACCTCCAACTCGGCCTGGAAAGACTCCTGAAGTTCATAAAGCTCTTCTTTTACACATTTCGAGTCGATTGGCAGTCGTCTTAGTCTTCCAAGTGCCTCAGCTGCCTTTTCAGGACGGTTCTTCTTGACCCAAAAACGGGGTGTTTCGGGCAAGACTAAAAGACCAGAAGAAAGTATTAAAGCCCATACAAGTTGAATTCCAAGTGGGATCCGGTATGACGAAGAGTTTGGACGGTCTTTTGTAGCATTATTAACAATAGCTGCTAATAATAATCCCACAGTAATGGCAAACTGATAGATGGATACTACCGCTCCTCTAATCCACTTTGGAGACACTTCAGATTGATAAAGCGGAACAATTGAAGAGATTCCACCGACACCTAGACCTGCAATGACTCTTCCAACAATCAGTAAAACTCTTCCTGTAGTCACAGTCTGAAGAATAGCTCCTATAGAAAAGACAATACAGTAGAGTAACAGTCCTAGACGTCTACCTACCGTATCAGCAGCCAAAGGAGCTACAATAGCACCTGTAAATGTTCCAACAGAGAGAATGGATGTGATTAGAGAAGATTGACCGGAAGTAAAGTCGGTTTTATCAATATCAGTGAAATGCTCCTTGATATATGGCATGGTCATGATTCCAGCAATAGTTCCTGTATCATAGCCGTATAAGAGACCTCCAAATGCGACAAATACAGCGACCAAAATGGCCATAGACTTGGAGGGAGTTTCTGACATCTTGACATCTGTTTGGTCTTCTATTGGACATTCTGAAGAGGTTGTGGAGTTCATGGTGGTGGAAGAAGACGTGTAAAAGTTATGCAAAAGAAAGGAAACAATATGGGTTCTACTGTATCTTCCCCACAGCACCTCTGGGGTCCACTCTACCAACTACCGGAGACTGCATGGCTTTGCAGTAGCGAGAAAGATTTGTTTTGATCCAGTGCATGCATGGGAGTGGTATACAGGAGGTGAAAGAGAAGAGTTAGAAGAGCTTTGGAAAGGGGAGCTCAGTAGTGTGATATATCTACGCTGATAATGACCATTAGATAGCTTATGATTATTTTAATCTAGTACTTGTCTCAGCACATAGTTGGCTCCAACTCGCTTCGTGCTGCAGCAGTCCTTCAAATGTAAATAATGGGGTCCCAAAGAGGGAAACAAATAGTAAAAACCAGTTTTTAAAGCTCTAGATGTGGCTGTGACAAGCTCCTCTTACCTCTTGCCTGTTACCTCATTACCACTGGTAAGATTGGATTTCTCGTTCATCTGTTCTCTCACTGCCCATCTCATCTCATTTGTAAGCTGTGCTATTTCTTTCCAACGCTTCTGAAGCGGGCTATTCACAGCTATATTCCACTAGCACAAGTCTTGCCGTGCTAGGCCTCTCCTACCAAACTATCTACCTCACTACCACCCTTAGGACTTGACACCAGGTACTATTACACATTTGTGCTTAATAAAAAGCAGGAACTACTCATAGAGTCTTTTGTATAGCTTCTAAAATACCCTTCAGCTCCTTTAATATCTCAATTCCCTTACATGACACTAAATCTTTCAAGCACACTCTGAACTGCATTAGTCGGGACACTAGCACCGAAAGGTACATGTTCCGTTTGAAAAACATTACCGTCCATGGGAGGGCTATATCAAGACTCAGAGAAGTCATTTGAACATTCTAGAAGACTGTATTTTGTAATTTATACATAATGAAAGAGCTTTGAAGGTCATATTGCTCCTTTATTCTTGCACCTTAGGTTCGTTCAATACACCCTTGGAAGGCTCAAAACATTAAGGATAAGTCAAAATTGAACATATAGACGCTACCAAAGTGTTTTATTACCCTTTTGTTACAAATTTGTAATACGAATCACATTTTGGTGTGTTTCTCATATTTTCAGAATTCGTACTCCAGCCTTTGGCACCCCATAACAAGGTAAACTTTGTTCTCAAAGCTTTTTTATACATTCCCAAGTTATTATCATAGTCCCAGTAGCAGTCATCAGCCACTCGAGGCAATAATATCATGGGTCAGGAGCTCATTTTCGGCAACTTTCACAGTTGTGACCCCAACTTTTCCAAAAATTCTGTTAGGAACGGAACCCTGACAAGGCTTGGTTTGACTGGAAATACCATGGACTTGCCATAGGCAAGTCCTAGAGCAAATACCATGACGAAAGAGTCAATAATCGATACATTACATACTAGAATAACAGGTGTTTATATATTCGCCAGGAAGCGCCATTCGGCCGACAAGTCGGCCGTCTGTTAGGTTGACAGATGACGTTTGACAGGCGAGAGACAGGCTCTCGCATGAGGACAGGGGACAGGGTGGAACACCCTGTCGACGAGGCGAAAGACAGCGACATGCGTTGACACGCATGTAGAGTAGTGAGTCAGAGGGGAGTAGGTCTCTGGAAGAGACCTACGGGCGAAGACTGATTAGTCATCGCCTTAAGAAAGATCGTTTCCTAACACCAGCCCCTCCTAAGACAAAGGCATTCCTTTCAATGATATTGAAAAATCATTTGTCTGATAAACACGATAGGAAACGCCAAAACGGGACTCACATCGTCATGGGGACGAGACAGAGTCAAGAGGACTCAACAGGCAAAACACCGTGAAGAGCTCCAAGGGATCGTAAAGCTCAAGATACCGGATCTAGCATCAAACCACAGGAAAACAGCAGAATACTGTACAGGTAGTGGTAACGGAATGTAATCAGAGGCAGACAACAACGAAGCTGCCAGGAACAAATCCAAACGAACACGAACAGTTAGAGTCAACGGTTGACACCAACTAACAGCTCAACAATACATCGACGTCGTTACCAAGGGCATGGGTAAGCAGGCCAACAAGACTTTTGAATTGGTCTTGACGAAGGTAGGACAATCAACAGAAGAGCACAGAAACTAAGTCACTGTCCGTATGAGGAAAAGCATACAACCAAGAAGACAGGCATAGTCTTCCCCTTATCAGGGACTGCTTGCACAAGAGTCGCAAGAAGTATGAACTGACGAGGAACAAGCAAAACACATTGCTGTCGAAGCCATAAGCAACACATACACCAGAGAACAAGAATTACCTGATGCAAGCCGAATCATAGCTATCAATTCCACGAACACAGGACAAGCGTGGAAGAGACAAGATACCACAGCAGATAACACATATCGATAATCACGGAGCTGGGCATGGAACACGAAGAAGACGAAGTACCCCAGCTGATAACACATATCAAAGAACGCGAAGCTGGGCACAAAGCACGAAGCATACCGAACACAGGAGACGAAGTGACGGAAGTAGAACACGAGTAGCAACTGGAACAAAGGCAGAACAGAACGTCCAGAAGCTCTGAAGGACCGACAGAAGGGGAGTGACGACAAGAGAGTGACAAAGAGTGACGAACTCGGAGAGTCATTACGTA
The DNA here is from genome assembly GCA_900519025.1 of Yarrowia porcina. NCBI lineage: Eukaryota > Fungi > Ascomycota > Dipodascomycetes > Dipodascales > Yarrowia > Yarrowia porcina. The sequence continues at coordinate 2,582,799 of ULGT01000001.1, forward strand.
ACCACGTAAGCAAGCACGAAGAGCGTGACTCAGCAAGGTTACAACGAAGACACCAAGAACACGAGTGGCCAGATAATAGCGATGGGACATCAGCACGAGTTTCCAGCAGAAAGCAAAGGAGTCACGAACCATAGAGAGACAACATAGCCTCGACAATAGCGTTAGCATCAGTCTTAGCCACGGAGTCAACATCGACAGCGACAAGGCACAGTATCAACATCAGAAAGATGTCAGAATACCAAGCTACTACGGAAGCAGCAACACTCAGGATATCAGAGCTACCACAGGTGGTGGCAGCCAGCACTCAGGAATGAACACGAAGAACAAACTTCATTCCTTCCTTTCACCCCCAAGATGACAACGTCATCTTAACCAAATAGTAGCGAACAGTAGCCACCACTCGATTACTCATTGGGATAGAGCAGAAGATTGACAACAATCGCCAGCAACAAGCTAGCCAGTTGAAAACACGGTCAAAAACGAACAACGAAGGCGGCAGCACGATATCAACACGAAGACAACAAAGAGTAACGAAACATGCCAGCAAATCGACAACACCTCACAGAGTGAGTAAGCCAACGAGAGAGATGGCGAAGTCCAAGATAGCGAAAAGACTCGTAGTACCGAAACTGATGAAGGATAAGTAGCCACAGAGCAGTAACAGCACCTGAACAATCACCAATAAGGCAATCATACAAAGCCTGGCCGACCAGAGGTGGTCAGCACTCAAACGAGAACAGCTTGAACAGATCTCTTTACCGAAACACTGCAACGGAATCACTCGAGGGAAACGAAGTGATGAACCGAAGACGGGGATCCACAACTTGATGTAACGAAAGTCAACAAAGCAAGTGTAAGAGAAACTCACGACAGATGATTAGGTGATAATCATCGACAAACGAAGGTGTAGCATATGACTGTAAGGGTACGAAACTAGGTTAGCCAATATCCAGTTGGAAGCGCAGTATCATTTATTAACATCATTAATTCCATAATCATCTCCTTCTCGTCTCGTCAGAACTCACCTAGGTTAGCCAATATCCAGTTGGAAGCGCAGTATGAGGAAGAGAACACCTGTCCTCATTCTGCTCACAAACTCCCAACCTCAAGCCCTAACCCCGGATGAAACTCTAACTCTAAAGTGTATCCTTACATTGACACGTTGAAGCTAACGAACAAGGTACGATACGACACGAGACACGAAGTGCAGCGATAACTTAAACTCAAAACGAACCAGGAACAGACCTGATGTAATCTCAAAGAAGTTACACATAACAGCATCGAAAGTCGAACAAGACACGAGTTCAGAAGAAACACACATCAGACACTGTTGAACATGGATGGCATCACGAAGAGATAGAGATGATCGTCACAGACGGGATAACCAGAAGATAAGTCATCAACACAGAGTATCCAAGATACTGACGATTACAACTCAATGCCAGAAGCGACGAAGCGACAAGAGCCTACCGGTGAAGGCAGAGCTCGCTGACGACAGTGGAAGCGACTTAAGCAACGAAGTTCAACAGCTCGAGCACCTTGCTGAAACTAGCCAGTTCATTAAGCTGTCTAGCTCACCAGGGTGGATGGTTGGCTGGCCCTGGTCGCTATCAGATTGATCGATCGATGATAGCAACGAGAACACCAGGGCGACTACTCACACACAGAGAGTTACCAACCGAACAGACTCGCCTTGCCTGGAGGCAGCCTGGGAATGAGAGCCTAGCTCCCTAGTATCACATGGGACGAGTGATACTCCAATGGACGACACATGTCCACAACTATGGGCACTGGACTGACCCAAGGATACTTAACTAGTCCACGGTGGACTTCACGATATCCATGACTGATAGCAAGGCTCTAGACGGCTCACGACTAGACGACATCCTTGACTACTTGCAGTGGGAGAGACGGAACTGGTCACTACCAGGCTCCACACTGCCAAGAGTTCTTGTCCAGAGAACTCACACGACTCCCTCTGAAGACACACAGAGGCGAGTCCAATCCCCCACCGGGATTGACGACAAGGCGGCGGGGATGACACGAACAGGTTGATACCCATCAACCTTCCTTCCCGCCCTTCACACCTTGAGAGACAGTGAGGACCACTGGACACACCAGCAGCGTTGGCAACAGTGTTGATACTTATCAACAACCTTCTCACCTCAAGTCTCGATAGTACTGGCACGACAGTACTCACACACACTCCTCCACTCCTCAATCAGCCCTCACACTCACCTCCCCTTTTTCAGGAGGCACTCGCTGGGCGAAGTGCTCAGAGGCCACCGCAGGACGATGTCTCTTGCTGTAGAGAGCACGCAGCAACAATGTGAGAGGCTTGTCCACACTCGTCTCCACCTACTACCAGCCCCTCCTAAAAAAAATTCCAGGGGGAACCGGCGTCGACTCCAGGAGTCGCTCTCGTCAACGATGACAAGGTAGAAACAGGACGTTGTTGGCGATGAGGAGTTGATGCTCGTCAACAATCAGGGACCAAGGGATAGCATCCGTTCCTTCCCCGGATCGAAGATGCAAACCTAGCATCGCTACCATATGTTAGGAACGGAACCCTGACAAGGCTTGGTTTGACTGGAAATACCATGGACTTGCCATAGGCAAGTCCTAGAGCAAATACCATGAAGAAAGAGTCAATAATCGATACATTACATACTAGAATAACAGGTGTTTATATATTCGCCAGGAAGCGCCATTCGGCCGACAAGTCGGCCGTCTGTTAGGTTGACAGATGACGTTTGACAGGCGAGAGACAGGCTCTCGCATGAGGACAGGGGACAGGGTGGAACACCCTGTCGACGAGGCGAAAGACAGCGACATGCGTTGACACGCATGTAGAGTAGTGAGTCAGAGGGGAGTAGGTCTCTGGAAGAGACCTACGGGCGAAGACTGATTAGTCATCGCCTTAAGAAAGATCGTTTCCTAACACCAGCCCCTCCTAAGACAAAGGCATTCCTTTCAATGATATTGAAAAATCATTTGTCTGATAAACACGATAGGAAACGCCAAAACGGGACTCACATCGTCATGGGGACGAGACAGAGTCAAGAGGACTCAACAGGCAAAACACCGTGAAGAGCTCCAAGGGATCGTAAAGCTCAAGATACCGGATCTAGCATCAAACCACAGGAAAACAGCAGAATACTGTACAGGTAGTGGTAACGGAATGTAATCAGAGGCAGACAACAACGAAGCTGCCAGGAACAAATCCAAACGAACACGAACAGTTAGAGTCAACGGTTGACACCAACTAACAGCTCAACAATACATCGACGTCGTTACCAAGGGCATGGGTAAGCAGGCCAACAAGACTTTTGAATTGGTCTTGACGAAGGTAGGACAATCAACAGAAGAGCACAGAAACTAAGTCACTGTCCGTATGAGGAAAAGCATACAACCAAGAAGACAGGCATAGTCTTCCCCTTATCAGGGACTGCTTGCACAAGAGTCGCAAGAAGTATGAACTGACGAGGAACAAGCAAAACACATTGCTGTCGAAGCCATAAGCAACACATACACCAGAGAACAAGAATTACCTGATGCAAGCCGAATCATAGCTATCAATTCCACGAACACAGGACAAGCGTGGAAGAGACAAGATACCACAGCAGATAACACATATCGATAATCACGGAGCTGGGCATGGAACACGAAGAAGACGAAGTACCCCAGCTGATAACACATATCAAAGAACGCGAAGCTGGGCACAAAGCACGAAGCATACCGAACACAGGAGACGAAGTGACGGAAGTAGAACACGAGTAGCAACTGGAACAAAGGCAGAACAGAACGTCCAGAAGCTCTGAAGGACCGACAGAAGGGGAGTGACGACAAGAGAGTGACGAAGAGTGACGAACTCGGAGAGTCATTACGTAACCACGTAAGCAAGCACGAAGAGCGTGACTCAGCAAGGTTACAACGAAGACACCAAGAACACGAGTGGCCAGATAATAGCGATGGGACATCAGCACGAGTTTCCAGCAGAAAGCAAAGGAGTCACGAACCATAGAGAGACAACATAGCCTCGACAATAGCGTTAGCATCAGTCTTAGCCACGGAGTCAACATCGACAGCGACAAGGCACAGTATCAACATCAGGAAGATGTCAGAATACCAAGCTACTACGGAAGCAGCAACACTCAGGATATCAGAGCTACCACAGGTGGTGGCAGCCAGCACTCAGGAATGAACACGAAGAACAAACTTCATTCCATCCTTTCACCCCCAAGATGACAACGTCATCTTAACCAAATAGTAACGAACAGTTGTCACCATTCGAATACTCACTGGAACAGAGCAGAAGATCAACAACAAACACCAGCAACAAGCTAGCTAGTTGAAAACACGGTCAAAACGAACAACGAAGGCGGCAGCACGATATCAACACGAAGATAACGAAGAGTAACGAAACATGCCAGCAAATCGACAACACCTCACAGAGTGAGTAAGCCAACGAGAGAGATGGCGAAGTCCAAGATAGCGAAAAGACTCGTAGTACCGAAACTGATGAAGGATAAGTAGCCACAGAGCAGTAACAGCACCTGAACAATCACCAATAAGGCAATCATACAAAGCCTGGCCGACCAGAGGTGGTCAGCACTCGAACGAGAACAGCTTGAACATATCTCTTTACCGAAACACTGCAACGGAATCACTCGAGGGAAACGAAGTGATGAACCGGAGACTGGGATCAACAACTTGATGTAACGATAGTCAACAAAGCAAGTGTAAGAGAAACTCACGACAGATGATTAGGTGATAATCATCGACAAACGAAGGTGTAGCCAATGACACGTTGAAGCTAACGAACAAGGTACGATACGACACGAGACACGAAGTGCAGCGATAACTTAAACTCAAAACGAACCAGGAACAGACCTGATGTAATCTCAAAGAAGTTACACATAACAGCATCGAAAGTCGAACAAGACACGAGTTCAGAAGAAACACACATCAGACACTGTTGAACATGGATGGCATCACGAAGAGATAGAGATGATCGTCACAGACGGGATAACCAGAAGATAAGTCATCAACACAGAGTATCCAAGATACTGACGATTACAACTCAATGCCAGAAGCGACGAAGCGACAAGAGCCTACCGGTGAAGGCAGAGCTCGCTGACGACAGTGGAAGCGACTTAAGCAACGAAGTTCAACAGCTCGAGCACCTTGCTGAAACTAGCCAGTTCATTAAGCTGTCTAGCTCACCAGGGTGGATGGTTGGCTGGCCCTGGTCGCTATCAGATTGATCGATCGATGATAGCAACGAGAACACCAGGGCGACTACTCACACACAGAGAGTTACCAACCGAACAGACTCGCCTTGCCTGGAGGCAGCCTGGGAATGAGAGCCTAGCTCCCTAGTATCACATGGGACGAGTGATACTCCAATGGACGACACATGTCCACAACTATGGGCACTGGACTGACCCAAGGATACTTAACTAGTCCACGGTGGACTTCACGATATCCATGACTGATAGCAAGGCTCTAGACGGCTCACGACTAGACGACATCCTTGACTACTTGCAGTGGGAGAGACGGAACTGGTCACTACCAGGCTCCACACTGCCAAGAGTTCTTGTCCAGAGAACTCACACGACTCCCTCTGAAGACACACAGAGGCGAGTCCAATCCCCCACCGGGATTGACGACAAGGCGGCGGGGATGACACGAACAGGTTGATACCCATCAACCTTCCTTCCCGCCCTTCACACCTTGAGAGACAGTGAGGACCACTGGACACACCAGCAGCGTTGGCAACAGTGTTGATACTCATCAACAACCTTCTCACCTCAAGTCTCGATAGTACTGGCACGACAGTACTCACACACACTCCTCCACTCCTCAATCAGCCCTCACACTCACCTCCCCTTTTTCAGGAGGCACTCGCTGGGCGAAGTGCTCAGAGGCCACCGCAGGACGATGTCTCTTGCTGTAGAGAGCACGCAGCAACAATGTGAGAGGCTTGTCCACACTCGTCTCCACCTACTACCAGCCCCTCCTAAAAAAAATTCCAGGGGGAACCGGCGTCGACTCCAGGAGTCGCTCTCGTCAACGATGACAAGGTAGAAACAGGACGTTGTTGGCGATGAGGAGTTGATGCTCGTCAACAATCAGGGACCAAGGGGTAGCATCCGTTCCTTCCCCGGATCGAAGATGCAAACCTAGCATCGCTACCATATGTTAGGAACGGAACCCTGACAAGGCTTGGTTTGACTGGAAATACCATGGACTTGCCATAGGCAAGTCCTAGAGCAAATACCATGAAGAAAGAGTCAATAATCGATACATTACATACTAGAATAACAGGTGTTTATATATTCGCCAGGAAGCGCCATTCGGCCGACAAGTCGGCCGTCTGTTAGGTTGACAGATGACGTTTGACAGGCGAGAGACAGGCTCTCGCATGAGGACAGGGGACAGGGTGGAACACCCTGTCGACGAGGCGAAAGACAGCGACATGCGTTGACACGCATGTAGAGCAGTGAGTCAGAGGGGAGTAGGTCTCTGGAAGAGACCTACGGGCGAAGACTGATTAGTCATCGCCTTAAGAAAGATCGTTTCCTAACACCAGCCCCTCCTAAGACAAAGGCATTCCTTTCAATGATATTGAAAAATCATTTGTCTGATAAACACGATAGGAAACGCCAAAACGGGACTCACATCGTCATGGGGACGAGACAGAGTCAAGAGGACTCAACAGGCAAAACACCGTGAAGAGCTCCAAGGGATCGTAAAGCTCAAGATACCGGATCTAGCATCAAACCACAGGAAAACAGCAGAATACTGTACAGGTAGTGGTAACGGAATGTAATCAGAGGCAGACAACAACGAAGCTGCCAGGAACAAATCCAAACGAACACGAACAGTTAGAGTCAACGGTTGACACCAACTAACAGCTCAACAATACATCGACGTCGTTACCAAGGGCATGGGTAAGCAGGCCAACAAGACTTTTGAATTGGTCTTGACGAAGGTAGGACAATCAACAGAAGAGCACAGAAACTAAGTCACTGTCCGTATGAGGAAAAGCATACAACCAAGAAGACAGGCATAGTCTTCCCCTTATCAGGGACTGCTTGCACAAGAGTCGCAAGAAGTATGAACTGACGAGGAACAAGCAAAACACATTGCTGTCGAAGCCATAAGCAACACATACACCAGAGAACAAGAATTACCTGATGCAAGCCGAATCATAGCTATCAATTCCACGAACACAGGACAAGCGTGGAAGAGACAAGATACCACAGCAGATAACACATATCGATAATCACGGAGCTGGGCATGGAACACGAAGAAGACGAAGTACCCCAGCTGATAACACATATCAAAGAACGCGAAGCTGGGCACAAAGCACGAAGCATACCGAACACAGGAGACGAAGTGACGGAAGTAGAACACGAGTAGCAACTGGAACAAAGGCAGAACAGAACGTCCAGAAGCTCTGAAGGACCGACAGAAGGGGAGTGACGACAAGAGAGTGACGAAGAGTGACGAACTCGGAGAGTCATTACGTAACCACGTAAGCAAGCACGAAGAGCGTGACTCAGCAAGGTTACAACGAAGACACCAAGAACACGAGTGGCCAGATAATAGCGATGGGACATCAGCACGAGTTTCCAGCAGAAAGCAAAGGAGTCACGAACCATAGAGAGACAACATAGCCTCGACAATAGCGTTAGCATCAGTCTTAGCCACGGAGTCAACATCGACAGCGACAAGGCACAGTATCAACATCAGAAAGATGTCAGAATACCAAGCTACTACGGAAGCAGCAACACTCAGGATATCAGAGCTACCACAGGTGGTGGCAGCCAGCACTCAGGAATGAACACGAAGAACAAACTTCATTCCTTCCTTTCACCCCCAAGATGACAACGTCATCTTAACCAAATAGTAGCGAACAGTAGCCACCACTCGATTACTCATTGGGATAGAGCAGAAGATTGACAACAATCGCCAGCAACAAGCTAGCCAGTTGAAAACACGGTCAAAAACGAACAACGAAGGCGGCAGCACGATATCAACACGAAGATAACGAAGAGTAACGAAACATGCCAGCAAATCGACAACACCTCACAGAGTGAGTAAGCCAACGAGAGAGATGGCGAAGTCCAAGATAGCGAAAAGACTCGTAGTACCGAAACTGATGAAGGATAAGTAGCCACAGAGCAGTAACAGCACCTGAACAATCACCAATAAGGCAATCATACAAAGCCTGGCCGACCAGAGGTGGTCAGCACTCGAACGAGAACAGCTTGAACATATCTCTTTACCGAAACACTGCAACGGAATCACTCGAGGGAAACGAAGTGATGAACCGGAGACTGGGATCAACAACTTGATGTAACGATAGTCAACAAAGCAAGTGTAAGAGAAACTCACGACAGATGATTAGGTGATAATCATCGACAAACGAAGGTGTAGCATATGACACGTTGAAGCTAACGAACAAGGTACGATACGACACGAGACACGAAGTGCAGCGATAACTTAAACTCAAAACGAACCAGGAACAGACCTGATGTAATCTCAAACAAGTTACACATAACAGCATCGAAAGTCGAACAAGACACGAGATCGGAAGAAACACACATCAGACACTGTTGAACGTGGATGGCATCACGAAGAGATAGAGATGATCGTCACAGACGGGATAACCAGAAGATAAGTCATCAACACCGAGTATCCAAGATACTGACGATTACAACTCAATGCCAGAAGCGACGAAGCGACAAGAGCCTACCGGTGAAGGCAGAGCTCGCTGACGGCAGTGGAAGCGACTTAAGCAACGAAGTTCAACAGCTCGAGCACCTTGCTGAAACTAGCCAGTTCATTAAGCTGTCTAGCTCACCAGGGTGGATGGTTGGCTGGCCCTGGTCGCTATCAGATTGATCGATCGATGATAGCAACGAGAACACCAGGGCGACTACTCACACACAGAGAGTTACCAACCGAACAGACTCGCCTTGCCTGGAGGCAGCCTGGGAATGAGAGCCTAGCTCCCTAGTATCACATGGGACGAGTGATACTCCAATGGACGACACATGTCCACAACTATGGGCACTGGACTGACCCAAGGATACTTAACTAGTCCACGGTGGACTTCACGATATCCATGACTGATAGCAAGGCTCTAGACGGCTCACGACTAGACGACATCCTTGACTACTTGCAGTGGGAGAGACGGAACTGGTCACTACCAGGCTCCACACTGCCAAGAGTTCTTGTCCAGAGAACTCACACGACTCCCTCTGAAGACACACAGAGGCGAGTCCAATCCCCCACCGGGATTGACGACAAGGCGGCGGGGATGACACGAACAGGTTGGTACTCATCAACCTTCCTTCCCGCCCTTCACACCTTGAGAGACAGTGAGGACCACTGGACACACCAGCAGCGTTGACAACAGTGTTGATACTCATCAACAACCTTCTCACCTCAAGTCTCGATAGTACTGGCACGACAGTACTCACACACACTCCTCCACTCCTCAATCAGCCCTCACACTCACCTCCCCTTTTTCAGGAGGCACTCGCTGGGCGAAGTGCTCAGAGGCCACCGCAGGACGATGTCTCTTGCTGTAGAGAGCACGCAGCAACAATGTGAGAGGCTTGTCCACACTCGTCTCCACCTACTACCAGCCCCTCCTAAAAAAAATTCCAGGGGGAACCGGCGTCGACTCCAGGAGTCGCTCTCGTCAACGATGACAAGGTAGAAACAGGACGTTGTTGGCGATGAGGAGTTGATGCTCGTCAACAGTCAGGGACCAAGGGGTAGCATCCGTTCCTTCCCCGGATCGAAGATGCAAACCTAGCATCGCTACCATATGTTAGGAACGGAACCCTGACAAGGCTTGGTTTGACTGGAAATACCATGGACTTGCCATAGGCAAGTCCTAGAGCAAATACCATGACGAAAGAGTCAATAATCGATACATTACATACTAGAATAACAGGTGTTTATATATTCGCCAGGAAGCGCCATTCGGCCGACAAGTCGGCCGTCTGTTAGGTTGACAGATGACGTTTGACAGGCGAGAGACAGGCTCTCGCATGAGGACAGGGGACAGGGTGGAACACCCTGTCGACGAGGCGAAAGACAGCGACATGCGTTGACACGCATGTAGAGTAGTGAGTCAGAGGGGAGTAGGTCTCTGGAAGAGACCTACGGGCGAAGACTGATTAGTCATCGCCTTAAGAAAGATCGTTTCCTAACAAATTCAAAAAATCTGAGGACGTGGCGTAATGGTAGCGCATTGGATTTCGGTTCTTCTGAACGACGTCCTCCAAAGGCTGCGGGTTCGAGTCCTGTCGTCCTCTCTTTTTTCGAAAACCAGACGATGAAGTTGGATGGGGAAAACTATCTCTTTTTTTGGTTACTCTACGAATACCTTCTCTACTTGCACTCAAAGAATTTACTGATACATTTATAATAATATTGTACTGTATTTGCAAGCGCAGGGCACTTGTTTTGATAAATTAATGCTGATTGTAAAAGGTTGGAATACCGAAGAGCACCGGGGCAGCTCCATTCAGGTATCTCAACAAACAGTCGTTTCTAGACTGAGACAAAGCCATAGAACAGTCCATGGGTCCTCCCACCACCACAACCCCATCATCAATCACACCCGATCGCCATAAAAACTGCCGTCCAAACTTGTCAATGTCTTTATCGGTCACATCCCATAGATTGGCTACCAGAGAAGGACATCCAGCAGACATGTAAGCCGTGGGAATGCCCCATGGTTCGAACTCTCCTGCGTCTCGGATAACGCCAGAAGAGCAGCCAAGAAGAACTGCAGGACAGCACTTTTTCAGATTTGAAATGGCCGAGTTTCGAATGAACTTCTCTCCTCCGCCATGGCCCATATAAATCACGACAGAAGATGATTTAAGAGCACCCAACCACTCAGATTCACTGGGAGGCTTGCCTACTACACCTTTAAAGGGAGCTAGCGCGTCTTCAAACCGATCTTGAGTCTTGGGAAGGTCTCCACTAGGGTTGAGAATGTAATATGGCTCTCCAGAGGGTTCAGCGGCGTCTAGAAGCTGACTAAGAACCTGGAGAGACGAAACACGAGACACTGAACGTCCACAGAGACTCGACATGTTTTCCCAGGGGAATTTCATGGTAGCAGAATCCAAAACAAGTACGGTATGAGTGTACTTGTGTTTGTTTTTCGTATCGTCGCTGAAATGAAGCCCGATAGCTTCTTCGATTTCGACAAAGATTTGGTCAGTGTCTAGTTCATCGTAGGCGTTGTACTCTCCATGAAATTGGAGGATATCCAGCACGAAATAGACCAAGTCTTCCAACAACTCAGGAGCAATATCGTCTTTACCCATTCCTAGAAACAGAGATAAAACTCGAGGATCAATAGTGACGGGTTTAAAGCCCTTCTTTCGTCGTCCAGTTCCGTTTCTGGACGGTAAATGTTTCGTCAGGATTCTGTTGAACGATTTGGCAAACGTTTCACATCCAGAACCAACAGTTTCTCCCAGAATACCAAGGAAACCTCCAAACCAGCAGAATTCAGCATCGTGAAGCAATTGCTTGAGACGAGCGTCTAGGTCATGTCTCTTGGACCACCATGCCGTTGCACCTCCGGGATATGAAGCTCCCATTCGAGACATTTTATCACTTTCGGAAATGATACTTTTGAGCTCACCAAGTCCGTCAGAGAAGAGGAAGGGATGCTCATCCACGTCACGAGAGTTGTGTCGATGAAGAGGAAGTCGAAGAAGGAATGGTTCTTGATGGTAAGCGTACTGGCAGACAATGAGATCGCCAGAAGTAGGACAAATGGCCAGGGAAACAACGTTCCAGTTATCAGGGAGTTTAGAAAGCAGAGATTTGGTGTTGAGATCCACATAAGACGAACTCGAGGGGGTATCATAAACACTCCAGTCACTGACAGTCATACTGCTAAGCACTCTTCTTCTTCTATCAGCAGTTACTCCTCTGAAATCCAGCCATGAAGTAGTGTAACTGGTAGTTCCAAGAGCAGAAACAAACACGTCCAAGGAGGATAGTAGGAACAGAGCCTCATTGATCTCAATCTGAGAACTGGACTCGAACAAATCCTGAATCTTGTCTCCCAGTGACTTTTTAGCACTGCAAAGCATTCCATGGGCAGCATGAACATTACCATTGGGATGCAGAGCAATATCACATGTGGAAGCGGAAGGGATGGAAATAGCAGACTCTTCCAGACCCATGAAAATAGCGTCAGAAGAAAGAAGTTTTCGTGCTGAAAAGAGAGCGATTCGAGACTCAGAAAGCTGGTCAACACACTGATCGTACTTGTTGAGACCGGAGGAAGAGGGATTAGCACACTTTTGGTCTTGTGAGTGCTGTAGTTCGATCTTCAGACGCTCAACTTGAGAAACAAGACGTCTAAGACCAGGTAACACACTGGTGGAGGAAGCTGCGGGCTTCTTACGTCGCTCAACACGTAATTGAGCCATATCACGTGACAATCCAGACGAGTCGCTCATGGAATTGATCACCTGAAGAGCCCGTTCATACTGAGCAAAGGACTCTTCCAGCTCACCAGTTTTGTAGTGGAAAGCACCCAGTCGAGCATACAGAAGAGCACGTGACACGTCGTCAATGGTATCCTGTTCACGTAGTGCGCAGGCAGTTGAAAGAGTACTTTGACTGGCTGCATGATCTCCTTTCTTAAGCTGAAGCCATCCAAGAAGAGACTGGGCTTCTGAGAGTAAGATCACGTGACCCACAGACTCGTGCAGCTTGATTGACTGGCTAATAACCTGTTCAGCTTCTCTCCATAATCCCAAATGCAAAAGAGTGGATGTCGCAAGAATAGCTGCTTGGAGATTGAGACTGGTCATTTCCCAAACAAAGGCAGGAAGCTGCGAAAACTTGAGAATCGAACTGGAACTCTTACTAAACCGTTTCAGGTACGCTTGAGACAATGACAGAGCTTTCTTGGCCGTAGCTGCTGCATGTTCCACTTGACATTGTTCAAAAGAAAGACGAGATTGAACAAGCCAAAACCGAACCTGACAAATGAGACGAAGACAGTACTGTTCGGGTGTTTCAGCGTCAGTTTTGCCGGATGCTAGATCACGTGATAACACTGGATGGACAGCTACCATTTGGGCATGTTTAGTCAGTCGTTTGACTGCAGAATCCAACTGTCCTTCAAGTAATAAAGCTGAAGCGAACATCTGATGAACCAAAAGTTGATGGTAAATCTCACGTGACTCAAAGTCTTCTCTCAGTACTGTTTTGCATCGTTGTACGTCTCCCAACTTGAGGTAGCATTGGGCTAGAGCTGTTTTATCTGAAGTGAATTTGTGCAATTTGAGCTCGATGGAGGGCAGGTTTTGAGACGAGCAGTACTGGCATACCAACAAGAGGATTTCAGCGTCTTCCTCAGTGGGTTTAATGACACCTGCCAAGTTCGACAGATGGTCCAATTGAGGGTTGTTCAGGTAGATGGTCTCTAGAGCTACTAGATAAAAATCTAGGATAGGCGAACGGTCGAATTTCAAATCTACCAGACTCATCAGTACCCCAATCGACACATCCATCAGTGTAGATGATGCTTCAGACAAGTTCCTGGTTAGTAATCTTGCCAAATCCAACCACATTCCACTTCCCGCAAGAACGTCACATTGGAACTTGAACAGTTGAGAAACCACTCCCTCCTTGAGTCTTGAACTTTGGCTAATCACTCCCACCAGTATCTGGACCAGTTTCATCTGCACTAGAGGTCGTCCAGAGTGTTCTAGAAAGGTGTACACTTGGTTGTCGGTGTTGAGAAGCGAGAATGCGAGTAATTTGACGAACTTAACGACAATTGCGTCCTCAGAAAGAATAGTCTGATCCTTCAAAGACAATAAAACAGCCGAACAATGCTCCATTCCTTCTTTCCACCGTTTATTTTCACACAAGAGAGTAGCCAGCTTGGAACACTTCATCAGATACTGTTCAGAAATGCCTGCTGACCTGTGTAACGTTGTAGACAGCTGCACAAGCGAAATCTGAGCATCCTTGGTCTTCGATTTCACTCCTAGATTGAAAACCAGATTCGAAAGAAGCACAATCTTCCCTTGATCCTTCAACTCCACCAAACTGTCTCCTACTGCCATGAAACATGAATGAACATATTCCGCCTTTGTAGATCCATGTGTGGTCTTCAGAATCGCACTAGAGAAGTCGCACAGAGCAGGTAACAGCTTCTTGATGTTGAGATTCTGAACTCCAGTCTTTAACAACTGTAGTAACGACGTCATAGCTTGGATATGATCATCAGTTACTCCTCCTGCGTTCATTCCTTTATGAGTGCTTTTAAAGAAACTCTCAATGGCTGTTAGAGTCGCTTGAGACGCCATTTGCTTGTTATCCGTTGCTCTAACTGCTCTAAGTAACGTGGACAGAGAAAATTCCTCCGAAAACGAACCTGAATCGGTCAGAGCTTCCACTATCGATACTGAGGGAGTTGTATCAACGATTTCAGGCTCTGCAGTAGGAACTACCAGCTCATTATCCAGTCCTCCAAGGTACTTGAGCAAATCAGAAATCAGACCATTCCGTTCGTCTTCACTGACATTAGCATCTGTCATTTTCTGAACAGTGTCTGTCAACAAATCCATCTGGGACATGTCGGAAGAACATTCCATGGATACCAGTTGCAGTTTCATGGCGTTGAGTTTGTTGGAAGTGCATTGACGAGACAGAGCAGCTGTTAGTTTCGAAAGAGTCGTTAGTTTGGCCTGTTTATGGGAAGCAGCAGTCTTGCCAGTCCATGCCACAGGTCCACATGGGTGTTTGAGAGATGCCACCAGTTGCTGTGTTAGTAAGGAATAGGAAATGAACATGACGTTTCTAAAGACTTCTAGGACGTCTAAAACGAATAGCAGAGTCCCTAGAGCGGTTCTAGAGCGTGCAGAACGACTTCAAGACATATAGAGCGTTTTGAACATCTCTAGAAAATCTCAAACGTCTTCAGAATGTCTCTAGAACGTAGAACATGAAGACTGTCTTTAGAACGTAGAACATGAAGACTGTCTTTAGAACGTAGAACATGAAGACTGTCTTNGTGTCTCTTGCTGTAGAGAGCACGCAGCAACAATGTGAGAGGCTTGTCCACACTCGTCTCCACCTACTACCAGCCCCTCCTAAAAAAATTCCAGGGGGAACCGGCGTCGACTCCAGGAGTCGCTCTCGTCAACGATGACAAGGTAGAAACAGGACGTTGTTGGCGATGAGGAGTTGATGCTCGTCAACAATCAGGGACCAAGGGATAGCATCCGTTCCTTCCCCGGATCGAAGATGCAAACCTAGCATCGCTACCATATGTTAGGAACGGAACCCTGACAAGGCTTGGTTTGACTGGAAATACCATGGACTTGCCATAGGCAAGTCCTAGAGCAAATACCATGACGAAAGAGTCAATAATCGATACATTACATACTAGAATAACAGGTGTTTATATATTCGCCAGGAAGCGCCATTCGGCCGACAAGTCGGCCGTCTGTTAGGTTGACAGATGACGTTTGACAGGCGAGAGACAGGCTCTCGCATGAGGACAGGGGACAGGGTGGAACACCCTGTCGACGAGGCGAAAGACAGCGACATGCGTTGACACGCATGTAGAGTAGTGAGTCAGAGGGGAGTAGGTCTCTGGAAGAGACCTACGGGCGAAGACTGATTAGTCATCGCCTTAAGAAAGATCGTTTCCTAACA
>ULGT01000001.1:2601727-2727238 GCA_900519025.1 Yarrowia porcina
TAGAACGTAGAACATGAAGACTGTCTTTAGAACGTAGAACATGAAGACTGTCTTTAGAACGTAGAACATGAAGACTGTCTTTAGAACGTAGAACATGAAGACTGTCTTTAGAACGTAGAACATGAAGACTGTCTTTAGACGTACTTGTCTAGCGACAAGTACTTTACTCACCTCCATCACCCCCTCCTCCACCTTACTCCTTGCAAACGCCTTTAACATCGCCAAATGCAGCGAAACAACAATATTCACCACCGCCGTGACCGTCTTTCTTGGCGGCACGTCCACCAGCAGCAATTTGCTCAATTGCGCGTCCTGAGTGTCGATTCGAAACACTTCATGGTCGACTGCGATTCGTCGAAACAGACGCTTGAAAATGACCACAATCTGTTCCAGAGCAAACCCAATCTCTTTTTCCGAGCCCGACACGAGTTTCTGAATCAACAAAAGTTGTCGACGATCGATTTCTGAACTTTTGACCGCCTTTTTACTCTCAAAGCCCCATAGAGTCTCCAGACACTCGCATCCGGTCGAATACAGCTCCGATTCGGACCCGGAAAGCTTGCCTGGCTTCGTGGGGCTCTGGTTCTCCTTCCCAGCAGCCGCAGAGAGCGGTCCGAGCCTTGCAATCACGTCATCCAGAGCTTTGAGAGTAGCTTCAGGACTCGATGTAAATACCGACTTGTCCAACGAGCCCTGAGACCGAATAGGCCGCATGATTCTCGGCGACGCGAGCGACGGACTGGCCACGCCCATGTTTCCTATTGACGTCATTTGAATTGGCGTTTTGTTGTCGACCGTAAATGTCGTCTATAATGTTGAATAAGTCGTGATGTTGTATTGTTCTTGTTCTGAGCAGTAATGTTTATCTGCACACGTGAACAAGGTTGGCGTACATTAGGTGTGGTTTTAGAGTTTGGAATGTGGAGTGGTGGAGAGGTGGAACTGAGAGATATGAGCGGTTGACTAGGTGGGGTGGAGGATGTGGGCTCATGTTGAATCTGAGGCTGTGGGGAGTAGAATGGTACAAGTTTTATTTGTTTTGGTTGGCTAGATGGGGAGTTATACTGGGGTCAAAAGTGAGACTGCAAGGCGTATGCAGCGTAAGTAAAGCTAAGTAGAAGGAGGGAGTGGGAGGATGTTTGAGACGTGTTTGTGGAAGATTTTGTGTGGTAAGATAGTGGGATAAATAGCTGGTTTCGCTCAGATTTTGATTCTCTACGGAACAGTGTACTTTCTGTTGTTGTGAGAAGTCTATAACGTTGGATTGGCACCCCCAGCGGATTTTTACCCTAAGTAAATGTCAAGTAAATGGGAGGTGAAGAAGGAACCCGTGATTCTGGAGTAATCGAGTGGGGAAAATGGCTGTAAACCAGTTGAACTGTTCAATTGTCAATATTAGCGCGTATTCATTCACTTTTAGACGTGTATCTCACGCCTTTATGAACCAATGTGAAACTTGTAGATCTCTGTTTGAAGGCATCTCTGTCTTGGGCTGGGAGATATGAGGAAGACACAAGGCTGTTGATGATAATAGACTGTGAGTCTACTTTTTGGTCAACAATATCTATTGGATACCTGAAGGCTTTTGTTTATGATATTTCGAATATAAATCATCGTACGTCTCTGTTATGATACCTGAGGTTCATTCTCGACAAGTCTCTTCTCAATGTTATGATACCGGTACCGGTAGGCTGAAGAGTATATTAAGAGATCCGTCGAAAACGCGCAATTTGACAGATATTTTGATTTTGAAAATTGGATGTAGTTCCTAGAGGTATTCTGAGTGAATCTATCAAATCAGCTTCTCTTTATCTCTTCTAATCGTGAAGTTAAGTGAGTCTGTTGTTTCTATTCTAACCGAGGCTGTCTTGGGAGTGTTCACCATACAGTAATAATCTGAGGTGGTCTGGAAGGTGAGAAGGGAGAGAGGTACGAGAGTAATAGTGAACGTGAATGACCTTTTAAGGTCTCTATGACCCGACTACAGCATCCTTCCTTGGTATTTAGCTCCTTCTTAGCATCTTCTTCAGCCTTATAAGACCTCCAATCGTACCCTTCCTTATGGCTCTGTTTGGACCTCCAATCTCGATATTATCTCCACGGTTGCCAGGCAGCCAAGTGTGTAAGAACGAAGGCGCTCTCCATACATTCCAAAAATCCGATTTCCAGAAAGAAATCACGTGACTCATGATTGTGCTTGTAGATGGATCCTGAAGAGTGGAAGGTTCACCTTTCTTCATGAAGCTTCACTCTTCAAGACAACCAGCACTACAAGACCTGATTAGTAAGCCAATTGTTCAAAGAAAAGAGCGTGCATCTTCTGACCTCGGCATTCCAGTGTTGGTCGTAAATATACCTGGCTACGGTACCTGTTATATATACTCTTGTCTTCTTCTCTCCGTGAAACACTCCTTCCATGCAGATGATGTTTCAGTTTTGCAAAGGGGCAGCAAAGAAAACTAAGTCGTGTATCTCGTGTTCCAGACGTGTTACAGAGACACGGAAAAGTGCATTTTGTTCGCTGCATCGGGGAGGCGGCGCTGGATGATCCTCCGTTGCTTTACCGGAGATATTGACGTCGAAGTGATACAGTGCCGTAGCAGAAGGACGAGTTTCGGGACAGAAAAGTCTGTATGTTGAAGTAAGAGCAAAATCCGTTCATATGCCTCTCTAAACCGCAACAATTCAGTTGAACCGTTTTTTGACCATTTCTACTTGTACACTGTACAATTTGTTCTTTGCTTCGCTTCTTCTACCCCCATTCATCCTTACTCTTTTCAGTGTCTCCGTTCGAACCCCGTGAACGTCTTTTTAGTCGTCTACTTTTACATGGCCGACATTTGACCGAATTAACAGAGGTCACCTGATCCCTGAGCCCATCTTGTCAGTTGACGTGTGTATTTTTGGATTGGAATCTTCGGATCATAATTATTGCCAATGTCTCTTTTACACACCACCCCTGTCTTCTCGAGGACGATAATATCCCTCTCGAAGAAGGAACGTATTTGAAAAGAGATAATAATGGAGTTATTAACAACAACTGGTGAGACTGATTAGAATTGAAAAAAAGAATGAGAGACGTGCGAATGAGCAATGAGACATGTCCATACGAGTACGAACGAACTGATGAGACATACCCCAGAGTCGTACGAATATGAGTGATCGGAAAAGGTCGAGTATGTAATAAATGTATGTATGGACTGAGCTCTAATAGTGATAACAAGACTGCTCACCTAAGCTATATGAGAGGACCAAACGATACCGTAACACAACATTGTACCGGTACATACTGTAAATGGTCAGTCAAATACCACCTTAGTCATTCTAACGCCTCGATAGCCCTTGTATTGATGATTTTGGTGGGGGTTTTTTTTTTTCTTCTTTTTTTTTCTGAAACATTTACCGTCTTTCCGCCGTCTTTCTGCCGCCCTTTCCCCGGTCCCTGTTAATAGCCTGCTACGTACCTGCTACAGGGGTCCCTCCTGATACCCGCAGTTGAGAGGCGCAGGCTCAGGTGTGTTTGGGATTGGGTTTGGGTGTGGGGTGCAGAGAGAGTATTGTGAGAGTAAGGCAGACAAGTAAGGGGGCCACCTTGCTGAGAGGAATGAGAGGGAAGAGAAGGAGTGAAGGAGTGAATGTACAAAGGTGGGAAAAAAGAGTATGAGGGATGTTACATGAAACATGATACGGTGATGAAACAGGTGATGTACAGGAACGACCT
This sequence comes from Yarrowia porcina, assembly GCA_900519025.1. Taxonomy (NCBI): domain Eukaryota; kingdom Fungi; phylum Ascomycota; class Dipodascomycetes; order Dipodascales; genus Yarrowia; species Yarrowia porcina. The sequence goes on from ULGT01000001.1 coordinate 2,605,449, forward strand.
GGAGAACGGGTACCAGGATGAGTACGGCTACCTTTTAATATGGTACCTGGTACAAATGTTTATGGCCTTTTCTATGACCTCATTTTTTTTGTTCCACTCTTGCTGGCCAAGCCCTGCCCTGTTACACCTTAACAGAAGCCGGGTGGGTGTACATGTTAATAGTGCTCCTGCTCTCAAGGGGGTGTTTGGAATGGCATGAGAAAAAAGTGGGAAAAGTAGATGTGTAAAAACTGCCGTTGGTGACACAAAATGATGTTAAATGGCACGAAACTCCCTCTGCATCCGTTTTTATCTCTTTCTGATGCTGGTTTCCCTTTCTTGTAGTTCAACATCCGACTCTGGAGTTCCGAAACCAGGCTGCACAAGGTTCAATCTAAGCGGGCCAGTTTCTCCATTTTGTTTTTGAATGGAGTGGAATATGGAGGTGGGAAATGGATGGAAATGAGTAAAAACATGTGGAATGGTGTAAAACTGCCGTCTCAATACCCAGGATTTGTTATTTTCATCGTAGCACCTTTTTTTCACCCTCAAAACCGCCCCCTCCTACCCTCCGTTTTGTCTTTTGTTCGCCGTTTTACACTCTCCACTTTACCTTTGGTCATGCACTGGTACCACATCTTAGCTTAGCTTAGGTGTGTGACCTATCTATAGAAAGAGAAAGAGACCGATATATACCCAGTGTAGTCCACAAAGTAGCCATCCAAAAAAAACAATCTTTCAAAATCTCTCCCCCCATGTCCCCCCGATACTACTACGTGGCGATCATTGTCTGTGTGGTCTTTCTGGTCCTGCTGGTCTTGTTCTTCTATCTGAGGCATTGTCTTCAGAAACGAAAACTGGCCCGAAAAGCAGCAAAAATGGACAGAGAGGCCAACCAGGTGATGCAGCAATGGCGCAACTTGCAAGAGCCGCCCCAGTCGAAATCAAAGTACTACAATGAGCCTTTGACGACCTACATTTCCTCGAGTTCTCAAGCCACCTATCCCTCTCCCTCAAACTGGTCCTACACTTCTGAAACCACTCTTCCTTCTTACTCTCATAGTGACGGCTTTGCACGACCGTACTACTACTATCGTCAAGACGAATGGACAGTTTTGCCTGCGAAAAAATGTCATATTTGTCACCGGCAATTCTCGGATACTGATGCCGTCAAACAGGCCTTTGGAGGCTTGGTTCATCAGCAGTGTTATTCCATCACGTCTTAGGAATTCCAACTGAAGAGCTACATACTTGTGACGGGTGCTGTACTTTAAGGGGGCCTAGAATACAAGACACCTTAAAGAAGATGACCTTAAAGGAAGAGGATGAAGACAGAACACCCCAAAGCACCTATCTTAAGAAGACTCTACACTTCTATACTGTCAAAAGAAGACAAATGCTCTTCTTTCAGTTCAACCAACTACACCAGCTAACCTTCCCTTCCTCCCCTTCCACTTTGATAGTGACTCGAGTCTGGAACTTGAGCTTAGAATGTATGAATATATGAGTATCAATGAGCAAAGTATGACGATACTGTAGGAGTAAAGAAGGACAGAACTCCAAAGTGCCCTAATAAAGTCTGAAGGTAGTAATTGTGAACCATTACAGTACTCGTAGGTGCTCTAGTAAGTTTGAAGGTGCTGTACAACTCGAAAATGAGCCATAGTAAGGTACTCGAAGTACTTCTCTATAACGTGCCGTACCACTCTAAAAGTTGATTTAGTCAATCCCAGTGCTTATTGGCTGACCGTCCAACTCCGTGATCCACTTCTTCTCCAAATCAGTACAACCCTCTTCTCTCAGTCTAGACCAATAAATCCATTACTATACCCTTTTGGCTGCTCCACTACCCTTAGCACCGTCTAGCTCAATCAAGAAACTTGTTCCGATGAAAAACGACTATCCACTCATATCCGAAGACCTACTTTCAGCCGTTGGACCCACTTGAACCTACCAAAGACCCTTGTACCGACAGAACCCTAGAACCGTTATCCCCACAAAACTTAAGAGAACAAGCCATGTTGAATAAAGAACAACTTGTCAAGACCCACTCAACAAAAAAACAGGGTCTATAACAGGGTCCCCACGGGGCTTACCGTTGTCTTTGTGTAAAAACCGAACTAATAGATGCACCCCACGTCACGTGACTACTGTGGGGGGAGAGAGTTCAGCTTGAGGGGAAGAAGACGTCATTGGTAAGTGGTGGACCTCAGCAGCTATTGTTGGATTTAGCTGATTTCGGTCTTCTGTAGATGATTTAGAGTGGTTCTGGGGTGTTAACTATGCTTCTTTATGTGTTTTTGGTGATTATTGATTTTTATGATTTTTTTTGAATTATTTGTATTTTATCAGTTTAATGACAGATAATTCGAGCTTATTCATTTTTAGCGAATTTTGGAGCATTTTTCAAAATAATTCAATTAAATTAGCATAAATAAAAGAATTCATAGTTATACTCTAGATCATTGTGGTAATTAGATTGTAGCCACCTTTGATCTGTTCAAACGTATCTAGAAGTGTTCTCTTTTGAATGCATCCATTTTCTGAATTCCTGTGTATTTCCCAGAATTTATCCTAATTTACCTAATTAATCTGAGAAAATCATTTTTCAGATCATTCAATTCGATTTTCGCCGTAAATAAATCTAAAAAAACCCAACAATCCCGAACAAAAACAATAATAATAAAAATCTGCCAAAAAATCACCCTGCACACCTCCCCACATCCTCACCCTCTCTCCTATCACCTCCCCCACTCCTCCACCGCCTCACAAACCTCACAAACCTCACTCTCCGTGCGGCTCATTAATTAATATGCTTTTCATACGCCTGATTTCAAGAATTCATAGTGGCGATTTTTAAAGAATTAGTGGGGCTAAAATTGGGCAAAAAAGTGCAAAAGTTGAAAGAATCAACATCCTGATCACGTGACTACATAATTCGATATTATCTCTTCGTTTTGACGACAAAAAGCTATCGTTCCTCCTGTCCCTAAGTTCAGGCGTCAGGGTTAGGGCTTTCTCTCCACTCTTTATTCTAGAAGATTCAGCTGGGGCCTTGCAGCTTGGGATATAAGAGGGCTGCATTCTTTTTCGACCTTGTATCGAGACTCTGACGAACAACTGAATAATGTCTGCTGACGAAGTGAGTATAGGAAGGGAAATGTGGCATTGCTGAGGTGGTGCAAGTTACACAGACAGAGAGGAGACCGGTGGAATTGCTATGATTGGAGGAATATCGAAGAAGATGAAGTGACATGGGTGGTGTGATCTACCAGTAGCAATGATTGGACACAAAAGAAGTGGTATAACCGGTGGCAATGTGGCAATGCGACAATGTGGCAACGACAATGACAATGATACAGAGGCGATGTCTGTGTTGAAGTACTGGTGATTAACATGTGGTTATGATATGGTGTTCTTGGTGGGAACAACATCAACAATGTCATGTTCAATCGACGGCAATTACACCATCGACGGTGTAATTGTGGCAATTGTGCTCAACGGATTCTTTGTTTGCTTGAGAGATCGATATTACTGCGTTCTAGGTTATGTTGGTTACGTTGTTGGTCGTTGTTGTCTCCATAACCACTATGGTTCTGTAAGGTACTCAGGGATAGCCTATGACCGTTATTGGACCAGGGCGACTTTGAGAACATTGAGAACATGTCGTTTATGCCATTGAACCAATTCGTGCTTTTAGTGACTCTTATCATGTCACAGTGTCTCTATCAGGTTCTTTGTTGTCATGTTCTGATATGACCTACTTCAATATTATGTTGAAGGGACCACTTGTTCTTACCATGTCCAAAGAGGTTCATCCATGGCCTGAGCAGTCTACCATGAATGATGTATCCATATCATGTTTGGTGTTTCTTATCAGCTCTGAAGAGGTCTTTTTATGTTCAAAGGGTTCATATCATGATCAATGTGTCATTTGTCATCATTGAGTGTCCATATCTACTTTGATATGTTTATATCACGTCTCAAGAGTTCCTACCAGATCAGATATGTTCACCATCAAGTTTAATGTGCATCATTCATGCCCAAAGGTATCCCCATCCCAATAGATACTTCTTCACATCTTCTTTGATGTGTCTATATCATGTTTTATGGATCCAATCAGGTCTTCAACCTGTCCATCATGGTCTTAACCTCCCATATCCCATACTAACCCAGCTTAAAGCCCAGGGAAACGCGGCCTTTGCTGCCAAGGACTTCCCCACCGCCATTGACCACTTCTCCAAGGCCATTGACGCCTCTCCTACCCCCAACCACGTGCTATACTCCAACAGATCCGCCTGTCACTCTTCTCTCAAGAACTTTGACGACGCTCTCAAGGACGCCCAGTCGTGCATTGACATCAACCCCCAGTGGGCCAAGGGATACGGCCGAAAGGGAGCTGCTCTTCACGGAAAGGGTGATCTGATTGGTGCCAAGGATGCCTACGAGGAGGGTCTCAAGCTGGACCCTTCCAACGCCCAGAACAAGGCTGGTCTGGAGTCTGTTGAGCGAGCTATCATGGCCGAGGCCCAGGGAGACGGAACTACCCCTGATATGGGTCTTGGAGACATGTTCTCTAACCCCGCCAACCTGGCCAAGCTGGCTTCTGATCCCGAAGTCAAGGAGTACATGAAGGACCCCGAGTTTGTCAAGAAGCTTGGAGAGCTGCAGAAGAACCCCATGGCTGCTCTTTCCGGTATGCAGCAGGATCCCCGGCTCATGAAGGCCATGGCTCTGATGCTCGGTATTCCCACCGACATGCAGGGCAAGGCTGCCGAAGATAAGGCTGCTCATGATGCTCAGCAGGACGTGGAGATGAAGGACGCCGAGCCCGCCAAGCCCGCCAAGCCCGCCGAGACCAAGCCCAAGGCTGCCGAGACCAAGACCGAGCCTGTGTCCGAGGAAAAGAAGCAGGCCGACGAGGAAAAGGCCCTTGGAAACACCGCCTACAAGGCCCACAAGTTTGACGAGGCCATTGCCCACTACAACAAGGCCTACTCCATCCACGAGGATATCACCTACCTCAACAACCGAGCCGCCGCCGAATTCGAGAAGGGCGACTACGAAACATGCATCAAGACCTGCGAGGAGGCCATCACCAAGGGCCGAGAGGTGTTTGCGGACTACAAGATTCTGGCCAAGTCGTTTTCGCGATGTGCCACCGCCTACGCCAAGCTCGATAACCTGCCCAAGGCCATTGAGCTGTACAATCGGGCTCTGACCGAGCATCGAACCCCCGATACTCTTTCCAAGCTCCGAGCCGCCGAAAAGGAGCTCAAGAACCAGGAGACTCAGGCCTACATTGATCCTGAGAAGGCTGAGGAGGCCCGAGAAGAGGGTAAGGAGAAGTTTGCTGCTGGAGATTGGCCCGGAGCCGTCAAGGCTTACACTGAGATGATCAAGCGGGCTCCCGAGAACCCCATTGGTTACTCCAACCGAGCTGCTGCTCTGGCTAAGCTCATGTCTTTCCCCGAGGCCGTGGTTGACTGTGATGCTGCCATTGCCAAGGACCCTACTTTTATTCGAGCCTACATTCGAAAGGCCAACGCCTACTTTGCCATGCGAGAGTACTCCAAGTGTGTGGATACCTGCACTGCTGCTCTGGAGCACGATAAGGAGGGCAAGTCCAAGGCCGAGATTGAGGCTCTGCAGTACAAGGCCATGTCTGCTCGATTCCAGGCCCAGGAGGGAGAGACTCCCGAGGAGACCATGGAGCGAGCTTCCAAGGATCCTGAAATTGTGCAGATTCTGCAGGATCCTATCATGTCCTCTATTCTGAACCAGGCTCGGGAGAACCCTGCTGCTCTGCAGGACCATATGAAGAACCCCGAGGTTGCTCGAAAGGTGCAGTTGTTGGTTGCTGCTGGTATTATTCGAACTCGGTAAGCGAGTCAACGCAACGAATCAACGCGATGACGTAGTCAGAGCGGTGGTGAGGGGCGGTGACGAAGCGCTTTGAGCGATGACTTAGAGGAAGAACCAGTCACCGTGTTTGAAGACCATGTACAGATGTTATTTAATGATATGCTTGAAGAAAAGGATGAGGGTGTAGGTGGTTGAAGTGGTGGGTGGTTGGAATAGCTTCTTAGAACCACTTGTATGTGATTAGGTGCAGCTCTTGAGGGTACCAGTACCGGTACCGTACTTGTAATTAAGTTACATCTGACAGCGAAGAAAGACGCCAGAATGGTGGTATATGGAATCAAGTTACAAGTTACTCTTACACAGCGAAGATATAAATGATAGATGTGTGTTGGGGAAAACCCAGGGGTATGATTGGTTCTTCTTATGTGCGAAGGGTCTTTATACGCTTCTGTCTCTTCAATATTGGCTTAGAGTTGACATTGGATGTAACATTGACATGTGAGGATCGACATTGTACAGGGTGGGTGTGGAAGTAAGAAAAAGAGGGCTGGATATTGAAAGGGTGATGGTGAGTTGTAACTACATTGAAGATATCTTTCAACACTATTGACTGGTAGAAAGTAGTCCAGTGTTATTATTTTGTCGACCAGTTCTATGGATCTCTTGTCTAAACCTCTTGGTGTTACATACTTCTCTCTTAGAATCTGGAGCCTCTTATTCTGCATGCTGATCGTCGACCATTCTTAAAGACAATGGAGAGGGTTTCAAGATGGACAGTGATCTGATGAGAAGATCGATGATCAGTGGAGAAATAGCTTGGAATTGTAAGAGCATGACTCTGTATAGATGATGAAGGCAAAATAAAGATATACAAGAGATAGGTTCTTCTGCTGTACTTGTACTTCACTCGCCTCATGTCAATCTTGTGCCTTCAATTATTGAATAAAGCCTCCACGCATGGCAATGTTCAAGGTATGGTTCAGATGTGCTTCATGAATCTGAGACAAGAAGATGCGAGATGATCACACTGCAGTATACCGGAAGAATTAAAACAGATAGCAATTACGAGATTGGAATATGGACTTATTTCGTATATTTCTGTAAGCTCCTCCCTTTACACACATGAGACTGTCTGACCACGAGTACAATGCTGTCTTTCTCAGACTTGGAGGTACAACCCATGTCAAGAGTCTAAGACATTATATCCCTGCGTGGATCTTAAGAATAAAAAAAAAAAATGGAGTTAATCTAGATCTCGACTCCAGAAGTCAACCCGTAGAATGGTACAGAAATGAGATCGGTTGGACAAAGGTCTTATACTGCAATAACACATCTCAGAGAAGCAACAAGAAAGAGTAGATGTAAGACGACCAGTGAGTGGCTAAAGTATACCAGATGCTCGTACTCTCATTCAACTGTCTCTTCTACACCGCTCCATCGACCTGAGTTAACTATTGTAATGTCTCAGCTATACCTCTGTAGCGCAACTATCAGACTGTACAGTGTCTTAGTATATTGAATGATAATTGGCTGAGTTACGAGGTAAATACCTTTATAAAGCTGTAGTCCTCCAGTTAGTTCAATCAACTACGGTATCATGAAGTTCATCACAGCTTTCACCCTTCTTACAGCTGTCCTAGCTGTCCCCATTGAGAACACAGGTAATGAAACCCCCTCTGCCTACTCGACCATCCTAACTATCATCTCTAGACAATCTTCCAAGTTCCACAGTCATGAGAAACGCGATATCAACAATCTGGACAAATACATCATCACCTTCCACAGTCAAACTTCTCTAGACGATATCGCAGACGAACTCCAACACCTCGACAGTCTCGTTAATAACTCCCCCAACGGTATCACCAACGCCTTGGACCTTCCTACACTTACTGACGGCTCTGGATTCTTTGGTTTTGTTGGTCTTTTTAATGAATCCATCGTTGAAAAGCTGACTCAGTCTCCTCTGTTGACTGTCGAAAAAGACACATTCATACCTCTTCCAAAAATCCATGAAAGTCACCAAAAACGAGCTCTGGAAACTTACGATAACCCTCCTAACTGGGGACTGGGTCGAATTTCTCATAAGGACCGCCAAAGTTCGGGAAAATGGACTTATATTCGGGATACTGACGCCAAACACCCTACCACCGTCTACATTATGGACTCTGGAATCCGAACCACTCACGTGATGTTTGGAGGACGAGCAGTTTGGGGGATCGATTTGGTAGACGGTAAAAAAGAAGATCTTAGCGGCCATGGAACTCATTGTGCTGGAATTATAGGAGGACAAGACTTTGGAGTGGACCCTCATTCCAGACTAGTAGCCGTACGAGTTTTTGGAGCTGAAGGGGGGACATTATCGGCAGTTACTGATGGTTTTGCGTGGGCCCTGAACGATTACATTGAGAATAAAAACTCTTCGTCCAGATCGGTGCTCAATTACTCGGGTTCTATGGGTCCCTCTGCAGCTATTGATGCCATGTGGACTCGAGCTGTCCAGGAGGGACTTTTACTGGTTACGTCAGCAGGAAATGATGGTGTCGATGCGTGTGTTCAATCTCCTGCTAATTTAGGTCAGAAAACACCCGGAATCATCACTGTAGCTGCTATAGACGAGAATGACCAGCGGTCTATTTGGAGTGCTAATAGCTCTTCGAATTTTGGACCTTGTGTGGATGTATGGGCTCCAGGATCAAATATTCCGTCAGCAGGGCCTCATAGTGATACAGAGTACCGTGTTTGGGGAGGAACCTCGTTTGCTGCTCCTTTTGTTTCAGGTCTAGCGTCCTACTTTTTGTCTGTTAATGATGAGGAGTATACTCCGGCTGAATTGGAGGACTTGATTACCAAACACAATACTGGAAAGTTGACATTTGATTTGAAGGGAGGGGAGAATTCAATTGCTTACAACGGGGCAGAAGGGTGGTAACGCCATTAATTATAATGTTTCGATTGTCATTTTTTTCCATATACATGAGTTATACATATCATTATCATTGACAATTGCATACAAATACCAGTAGGTTATGTAGGGACTTTTCAAGAGCACCCGTGCTGTGGTTATGGTGGTGCTTACTCTCTTAATTTATTTTATTTTGTTCTTTTTTGTTCCTTTTTGAGCGATATTGAAGGGTATACATCATTTCTCCTCTAGAGTCCCAAGTGCTTAGTTAGCTTATCCAATTAATGAAGCTGATAAGAAGATAGCACCCTATAGACTGAATACCACTTCAAATGACATGGAAATATACGGCAATACCCTCCTTAGTCTGCTGGATACTTCTATAGCATTAACCATCATATATTTCACTTTTTTAGTTGTTAACTCCTCTTTATCCTTCTCCATCGGCACCTTCAGAAGAACACCCTCCCAACAACTTACAGACTAAATAATCACTCGCCTTATTCCCCTTACCTTACTCTACACCTCTCTGACCCTTTCTCACCTCTCGCTCCTCTCCAACGCCCACAAAACCACTTCAAAATGGCGGACACGTGACTCATTTGTCCCAGTAAAACGGCCCAACGCTTTCTTCTGACATGGTTGCGGCCATATCCTGGAGCATTTCAACGGATGACCCGACTACGCTACACACAAGTATCGGTAACCCAGGAGGATTTGAGTAAGAATTAGACCAGATGTTTGCTGTTTTTGCGAACGTATATATATTAATGTATGTTCATGAATTAAAAAAAAAAAAGGTGAAAATACGGCTTCCCGTCCGGTCAGCCATAGTCAAGCACCAGAGAGCCTAGTTAGTATTGTAGTGGGAGACCATACGAGAATCCTGGGTGCTGCAATCTTTTTCCACAGCAAAAGAGCGTAGCGAGTTGGCTGTCTTTTTTGCCACAATTGTCACTTTTTTCTCTTCATGCACTTTTAAACTTTTACCTATAGATAATATTTGAATAAGGTTTTATACTAATGACCATTAAAACTAGACACTATTATAGCTGTCCCAAATGTGGTTGGAAATGTTTTAATCTTTGACGTGTTGCTTTTGTACCAAATATCAGCTGAATAATGCAATTTTTATTTGAAAAAGTCACTTATGACACTCCATATTATGCTCTATATGATGAGGTTGTGAAAACCTTAAATGAGCTATACTTTTATTCGACATTTCTGTGCTACGAACATGTTTGAACGAAATATTGACGTGGTCAAAAACGAGTGTTTTTGGGATGAAAGTGGTACTAAACGAGTCGCCGGAGTGTTAAGAGTCCAGCCATACTTTTAGTTTTCTCATAGGACCATTTTTGACTGAATTCATTTTTACCCTACAAAACACCCTATAACGTCATATGATAATGTCTATTGTTATGATAGCTACTTTTTTGTGGGGTGAAACACTTTATCTATATCAAAACACTCTCTTCATTCACTACCATGCCCGACACTGAAACGTCGTCCAATGGAACGTCTTCAGATGAAACAGTCAAAGAATGGAGAGATATTTCTTTGGAAGAAGACGTTCACAAAGAGAGAAGAGTTCTTTCAACAAAGATAATAACGCTCTCTACAGTCAATACCGAGCTGATACGCAAAATCAACATCTTTCGAACCATGAGATCGACTGTTTTGACCCAGGTTGAGATTTTTCCTATGACGGGCAAAAAACGCCCGACAGTGACTCCCAGAGATCTTTTAAACACTTGTTGCAACGTTATTGATGACTTTGATCGGTTTTCCAACTCATTTCTTTCAGATTTCACATCTGATGAACTCCTACATCTTCACACAACTCTTCTTCAACTGAATAAACATATTTCTCGGCAATACTCTCTGTGCAAGAAGTTTACGAGTCCTCAGGTCACTATTCAGTTCTTTTTTGGGACTGGAAGTGTTCTGGAACTGAAAAGGTGTGTTCTTTTGGTCCAGAAAGATACTCCTGTTGAACACATTGTTTCTCTTTTACCTGCAGAGTGGAACGTTTCTATGAGCTCGACATATACCCCAGCAAGTGACCAAAAGCAATTTCTAGGCGCATTCAATGTTTTAGGAGCTCAATTGATGGAGTTACCGGGCTGGTTGGGGTACTTGTACCTTGGTGGACCTGTTTTTGTTGCTGAAAAGGAGTCAAAAGTGATTATCGCTGACTCAGCAGGAACGGGAAAGATTCAGGAAAGTACAAGACCTAGACATAGGAGAAGAAGTTGGCTGTCTCCGGAACTAGCAGATATTCCTGAAGTTGAAAGGAAGGTCAAGATTTCCTTTGGTAGGGGTGGAGGTTCAGAAGGGGTGATTAGTAAGTGGGTTAAAAGGGGTGAGACATACATGTAAGATAATGAAGTCAATCAATGTACTTTGACGAGAGTAACATAAGTTAGGTGAATTTGGTTATGTTCTTGGACTTGCTATATAGCATGGCTCAAAGGGTTACTCTTCCATACTGTAGTTCTCTTTTTGCCAATCTTTGTCTAAGAGACACTATACTGGCGTAGGGAGAACTCATATTTTTGAAGAATAAAAGTTGAAATAAAGTCAAATAAAGGCCCCTAGGTTGTTTAACTGACTTATATTGTACATCTGACTACTTTTGGATACATCAAGTAAGTTTCACTGCTCTAATATCCTCCGCCTCGTGGGCATCATATTTTCAGTGACAGTTAGATTAGTAGTAGATGTGAATAACATGATCAAAGAAAGAGCTACAATAGACTGGTTACACTTGGAACAAATAATTTAAGTGATTGTAAACTTCTGGGTGGTCCCTGATTATATTACTGCTTTCATTTTCATTGTTCTGTGAATATCTACAGACACGACTCAATATGGCGCAGAATAAGTCAAATATAAAGCAAATAAAAGATGATTTGAAGGAGGAGAAGCGTGTCAGTGTATTCCTCCAGCCCATCTATATACGGGAAGTCACTCTATATAGTCGTCAGTAACGTATTACCCCTACATTTACGCTTCCCTAGCATCATCATAAATCTGGGATACATAAATCCTGAAACAGCAGTTGTAATGACGTTTAGCGAAGAACCAATGATAGTCTTAATAGCTAACAATGAGTATCAAACAGCTTCTTTGCGACTCTAGTTTTTATCCGAGCAGTTTCCTTTTCTTTTGAAGTCGTAATAGTCCCTCTTTCAAAATGCACTAGACGAAGAATGAAAAGTTGAAGAGACGAAAAATAAAAGGTAGGGCAGTCTCTAGAGAGCTGGTCGCAAACATTTCTTTACTTCCTCTTGCTCCTAGTCTGTTTTGTCGGTATCTATGTCAGCAAGAGAAGGAGACAATATGCTCGCGGAAGAATAACTTGAGCTAATTGGAAGAGAAAAGACGAATTGAACTGAAATGAAACTCTCCGGACGTTTCTTCCTGCCATTAGAGTGTGCTGTACCACTTTCTGTTGTTGCTGATATATTTTACTGCTGTTTTTGCTTTCAGCATTTGAGAGATAAAGCTCAGGCCCCACATTATTCGAAAAAAAGATAGAGAAAAGTTGAATTTGGTCAAGAGAAAGCTCTCAGGATTTTATTACAGCTAAAAATTTGTGACAGACAACTTTTTGATATAGTTGGTACACATCACAGCTATAATATCTCTTGTCTTTCAATATTCATACCATAAGTGTTAAAAAACAATAATAAAGCAAGAGGAGTTATTAAATGTCTCCTGTAGCTAGTAACGTCCGTGTTAATTACATCTTTCTTCTTGTGTTAATCGCAAATCAACTGGAATCTCATTGGTGTCTCTTTCTTATTTCTACAAAACGAAGATGAACACGTCTTGTTTGATAAGTACTTCTAAATATATATCAATCAACTCGTATAAGCTGACAATTACCTAATACGAACTACTATAGTTGCTAATAGCTACTATTTCCATCTCTTTACAACTTTTTTGTCTCACCTGTCTGGCTATCCAGAGTCATCGTATTGGTCTCTCTATGGAAAGGCTGACATAATTCGATAGCTGCAGGAAAAATGCTGAAAACAAGAGAAATAAGAACTTTAGAGCTTCTTCGCCGTTACTAGTATGTAAATAGCAACTTTTTCTTGTCACCTGTGTCTACTATCTCCGTATTTCCCGCTCAGTAGGTAATATAGGTCAAGAGACCAAACTCAATGTCTTCCTGACCCGAAATATTGACTGAGAAAAGTTGAAAACAAGTAAAATAAAGGGCTCAGGACACTTTCACAGGCTCAATTGTACAATTCATTAACTTCTTCTGTTCAGGATGCTCGCTATTGCGGCATTACCATGTTCTCTAAGCCTGACATAAGTATTGGCAAAATGTGTTCAGGAGAACTCGAAAAGTGGAGGACGAAAAGATGAAATAAAGAAAGATATAATGTTTACTTTGTTTTCGGTAGCTAGAGAAAGGTAATAAACCACCTCTTTTTATTCCATATGTGTTACGCCTGCGTTTATCTCTGTTCTGTTGGCAGCTTGAAATTTGAGATCATGTAGACGTGAAAAATATTCACTTAAAGACAGTGAAAAGTTGAAATGAAGAGATTTGAAATGTCCAGGACGTTCTTATGGTTTTTTTTCCTTATATCTCACTTTTCTTTGCTGTTAATATTGTTTTCTATTGCATTTATCTCTGTTGTTAGTGCTACATAGAGAGGCATATTTGGACACAGGAATATAATGAGAAATTAAGAGATAAAAGCTGAAATGAAGAGATGTAAAAGGTCCATGGCGTGCACTGTAGTTATTCACAGGTACATTACTACTTCTCTTAGTTTCTAGTATGTTTTATTCCTCTATTTACTATCGCTAGGTCAGAGACTTAGGAGAGACGAAATGCAAGCATAGGAATATCTCACTTTAACGACACAAAAAAGTTGAAATGATGAAATTAACAGAGCCAATAGCATTCATAAAGTGTCAATGGTGCTTCATGCCACTTTCTGCAGTTCTCTACAGGTTATTTCGACATTCACCTCTGTTCTGTAAGTATTGCATGTGGAGACAAAAATCAATGTCTGTCATATCTCAATTAAATGAAGAAAATAAGTTGAAATCAACCAAGATAAGAGGATTAAAGCAATCTTTATGACAAATAGTATGTAACAAACAACTTTTAAATGTCTCTGTTAGACTTTAACGGCACAATTGTTACTGTTCCATGTGTATATCTTATTTGGGGAAAATCTGGTGTAGGAATATGTCAGTAAATCTGCGCAAAAACCTTGAAATGACAATAAAATAATTCTTGGTAGGCTCATTCAGCTGTATTTATCACACTGGTGACTGTTAATTTGTAATTTATAATAATCATGCTAAATTTAAGTGATAATCATAATTGAGATGAAGGGCTGGTAAGACTAGTATAAAAAATAAACATGCAAATGGAGTATATTAAGAGGCTTTAAATGTTATCCATGGCTGCTGTTAGCTTTTTAGGCACTATTTGTTGCCTCTGGGCTGGTATTCTACAGTTTTATTCTTACTTCTTTCAACATGTTGAATTGGAGAAAGCAGGCGTAGGCATAACTTGAATACAAGACGGAAATAAGTTGAAATGAAGTAAACTAAGATGTTCATGAAATTTATAAAGGCTCAGTGTATAGCTCTAGCTACTTCTGTATGCATTGTTACTAGCAAATAACTTCATAACGCTGTACAGTTCTTCTCCCAGATCAGACTTAAAATGGAGGTTGGGAAAACTTGATAAATTAAGAAGCAAAGTTGAATATGGAAGAGAAAAAGAGTCTGAGATGTTTTAAATAGCAGATAATGTGTGTTTGGTTTCTTATTTTGTTTTCTTTATGTGTTACTATTGTTTTTAAGTCGATCTCTTGCTATCGTGGAATAAGGTCAAACATAGGCACAAATGTGAGTCGCTTAGTTAACGAAGAAAAGAAGAAGTAAAGAAGGGTATTCTTGCTTGACAATTCTGGAGCATAGAATCTTCAAATAATAGTTTCTTGTCACTACAGGTCTATTATACCATAGCTTCTTTCATATCTGCGAACATCATATATACAGAGGCAAAGCCCAGAGCATGAGAAGACTCATTTAGAAGGTGGAAAAAAGCTGAAATAGAATAAGAGAAAGAGCCGATAATACTTTAATGGCTGGTATAGTGCAAAATGAGACTTCTTCGTTTGTCTTGAACCTCTACTGCTACAATTACAGCACTCCTGTATGTATCATAATTGGAGACCAAAATGAGAGGTTGGGATAATTTGATATAATTGATAGATAAAAGCTGAAATGAAATAAGAAACAAGACTCAGTGAGTTTATTGTAGCTATCCGTGTGTAGCTTACATCCATTTGTTATCCCTACAGTATTATGTTCCACTTCTTCAACTCTCTGTTCAATGAGCAGCTTATGGTCGACATGCATGCGCAGTAATATCTCGATTAAATAGAAGAAAAAGTTGAATTAAGCTATATGAAACGTCTGGTACGCTATCATTACTATCATTGCATGACTTAATACTTTTTCTTCTGTTGTTGTCACCTATTTCTATTGAGTACAAGTACTTCTCTTTTCTGACACCTTCAGTGGGGAGACAAAATGTGGGTATAGACATAACTCATGTATTCGACACAAAAAGCTGATATGAAGTAGTAAAAGAGTCCTGAAGTGTTCAGTCTTTCTATATGGTGGATCTGGCTACTTTTTAGCCCAGCTTCAGTAGTTTTCTTCCAAATTTACCTCTGTTCCGTGTACATTATATATCGGCAGAAATACTGGTCTGGTATAACTTGAGAAAATGAAGGTAAAAAGTGAAATCGAGAAGAATTAGAAGCTGAAAGTGTTTTATAGAGCTAATAGAAGGTGTTTGATAACTTTTTTTGATGTCCCTACTGTAGCTCATTATTGTGCTACATTCCTTTCATTCATGTATTCCTCATGTTTGATCAAATATATAACCATTTATTGAGCAATCAAAAACTGAACTGAAGTATAAAAACAAGATTATAACATTTATAACAGCATATTTTGTATATATTGTTACTTTCTGTTTCTTCTGGTGCGTAATGCTTTTACAATCTACCTCTGTTCTGAGATGATACATGTATCACGGACTAGATCATGGGAGGTGAATGTATCAGGATATAATGGTGATTTAAGGAAGAATACCAGTACTAGGATGATTAAATAGGTATGATAAACACACAGGCATAGCTTTCACTCGTCCATGAAACTTTTTAGCCTGAATATATCACTTCTTTGGTTCTTCGTGTACCAGCTGTCAGAAGTCCCAAAGATGGTTTGAGATTATCTCGAGGAATATCCACTCAGTAATGATAAAAGTGTTACAGAAATGATACTATGTATCATTTTATTCACATCGTTTACTTCTTATCTCTCTCTTCAACTTTTTTACATCGAGAAATGTCTTATATCTCCTTACCTATCGAACAAACCAATCAGAGTTAAGACAAGTCTTGCAATAATAGAGAACAAAAATCCTGATCAAGAGATAGCAGTAGTTCCATGGGCACCTTTCTGAGTCATCTGATTGCAACCATTAACTTTTCTTATCTCATTATATCTTTTAACTCGCTTTATACCTTTGCATATTCTCTTCAATACATGGATAGAGAAAAGTATAGCAATATAAAGTACTAAATGCAGATAAAACTAGTTTGTAGTATACCCTTATCCGTCTGAATCATGTTCTCCATCTCACTGCACTTAATTTCAACTTATTTATCACTTATTCAAGCTATCTCTACACCCAATTGTTGCCCATCTAGAATGATGAGCATTGAGCTATACAAAATGATATTGGTCACTACAAGAAGTACTCAGAAGTGTATTAAAAGCTTCAAATCATATCAATGACCTCTTCCTTCTTTATTTTACAATTTTTCCTTTCATTTTATCGTGCTATACAAGTCCTGTAATGTCTGAATCCTACTGGAACAGAACACTGTAACTTAACGAAGTGGGAGGTTTGGCTAAATGAGTGCCGTGTCATTTGTAATCGTTTCAAGTAGAGATCAGTGTTTTCAAAATTAAAATATACAACTTTTGAGGAAGTTTAAGAGACATTTCCGAAATTGAGCTCTAGTTGAACGTTTAGTTGGGATGTCAAGTATAGCTTATTCTGTAAGGCAACTCAAAACCACCATACGATATGCCCAAGATGAGGTATTGAAATTCTGAAAGCAGATATTGACTTCCTGAGACTCATGTGATACAATGGAAGTATTATAATCATCACATCTCTCCCTCATAACTCTACAAACCACTCCCTACACCCTCTCCCTCTCAACTCTAACATCAGTTCACTCTCAGATGTTGCAGGATTTAAGAAGTATAAAACATAATTCTTACGACCGATAGCGTCAAATACGTCCCTAATACTAATTCTCAACTTTTCATTCCATCTTACTCTCCAAATCTACCCGTCACCTTCTTCCCCCTGTTAACCCCACTAACTCCGCCGTGGTGGGTTACTCTGCAATCTCCATGCAAAACTGACGCATCCACGTATTGCCGGAGGGCAGATACAAACATCATCTCAGTGTTAGGTGTTATAGGTGTTGTAGGTGTTGTGTTATAAATGATTTATCGTAGGTATAGCTATAGCATAGGTCCACCTTAAATGTATAGCCTCGGCTCAAGATGACTAATAAAAAATTTGAAATAAAAAAAATTAAAAAAAAATCCTTCATTTTCTCCGCTCCATATCCGCTGCTGTTAGTTTGCGATCCCCAACCCACATTCTCCATTTCCGATCGTCGGAGAACTTTTCTCTTCTCCGAGCTCTTAACTCCGCTCCCAGCCCTGATATGAATTCATTAAGTGCTCTAGGCGACGCTTGCTGTGAAAGTACAATCCAACTATTGCCCGTTTGGGACGTAGACGAGGCACGAAAGGAAGGATGAAACGGCATTAAAAACACGGAACGAAAAACTTGCAAATGAAAAAACAAAAATTCTCGGTTTGACCGCAAACTTGTATACGAGCGGGTATGCAGTGGATAAGAGGGAACTAAGGGGTGAAAACTAAATGGGTAATAGCGGATGTTGTAAGTCACGTGACTGAACTCACTATACATGTATATTTCTTTTTCTTCTATTGTTCTCTTCTCTGTAAGGGACTGTGGGGTGCTTGTGGTATCGTACGATTTCTCCACAGTGGAAAAACGTCTCTATTGTATGTATGTAGGCTGAGTTGGCGTGCCTTGTGTATGTCTCTGACCCTGCGTGTAAAAACACCAAAAAGGTCACGGCTTCTATTGTACTGGTTTAATGGACGATACGAGACTGTAGTGTTCGGCTCGTATTTGAAAGTTTTGAAAGGAAATAAAAGAAAAGTCGACTATACGATATAATAAATGGCAGTTATTAAGCCGAGGCAGGAGTACTTTCAATGACGTATAAAAGTCTTGAGTCAATACGGTGACTCTGAGTCATAGGGTGCGTGTGGGATGCACAACCTGAGAAGGTGAAACAGGTGGATTGCGAAAAATATTGATAGAAGAGAAAGTGAAAAAAGTGATCTGGAGGTGAGAGGGGAGATATGGCTTTGATTTGGTGTGGTTTTGGACGTTTCCGAGTTTCCATCGCTGTTCTGTGTTGTGTTGTGTTGAGATGTTCATGCCATACACACCCACTTTATGAAACATAATGTCAGTCAAATTCACCAAAAGTGATCAGAAACCGAAAAGAAGCGATATCTGACATGTTTGACCGCATGATAACGTCTCAATTAACTTCGTTTATCTCTGTCTGCTTAGATACGCGAAATAATCGGGGTCCCCATCACAGGTATACATGCATGCTTACATGATATGGAGATAAAATGGGGTTAAAAAGCTGATTAGGGAGAAGGAAGCTATATGAGGAGGTTGGAAGCGCTATGAAGAGTGTTGTCAGCGTCTTTTTTCAGTTCTGAAGCTCTTTTTCCGTTCATGTGACAGAGCCATATCTACTTTTTGACAATTAGAAATGAGAACTGCTCTAAAATGAGCAATAAAAAGGCCAATGAGAAGGGAAAGTTGATAGATAGCTTTTTACAAGCATGATGAGCAGTATTATCAGCTTTCCCCATCTTCATCTAGCTTATTTCACTGTATATTGAGGTATATAATCTGAGAGCCTCCGAGAAAAAGTGGCCATAAAAACAATAAAAGCAGAAAGAAAAAGGAATGAGCAGATCAGTAGGGAGCTCTGTCCACTTAGATCTCGGGAACCAACTCCCGATGTTCATTCATCTTTTCTTTGTCATTTTTGGTGAGATTCTTGTTTCTTCAATAACCGATATTCTTTGGAGCTCTCTTAGAACCGTCTAAAAACACCAAATTGAACGAAAAAACAATGAAGGTACTTTTATCACACCACCTAATACCCTCAATATCACCCCCCTACCCCACTTCCCTTCTATTCACCTCGTAAAACTTCCCCTTTTTACATCTACATCTCAACAGCAGCCTTTGAAAGACCCCAACAACTTTTCTGCCAAATAAATGATGGCCTTAGCCAAGAATACGCGTCCAAGAACACAGCCTACCACTCTCTTTCTCTCTTTAAAGACCACACGGCTCTTCAATACGTCCGTACACTTCGCTTGACAAAGACTTAGCTAGTGCAGGTTTACAGGTGTGCATTGGATAAATAAATGAAGTAGTGAACTAAAATGCTTGGCAATCTGGAGAGATCCAGACTCTTTCTTTTGTCTTCACCAACCCCCAAACCTGCATTACTTTTCAACAGGTTCTTATTTCCCTTTACAGATAGTATGTCCGTGCATTACAAGTACAGTAGCCAAGAACTGAACAAGAAAAGAACAAGAAAAGTAATTTCTTTTGGAAAACTCCTTGTATGAAAGAGTTCTTCATTCAACGGTTTCTTGGCTAATTAATACTACTATACAGGTTTACATAACGTCTATACGTTCATACATACATTCCGTGTATACTTGCCATATTACCTTCCAACTGAACTTCTTTGCTCTGTGTATGTTCAGGTACGACAACTACGGTACCGTACTTGTCTTCACTTCATTTTTCTATTATTTCTTCTCTTGCAGGTTCATCGGAACGGACAAATCCTGCCCTACTTCACACCCGTACCCTCTCCGTACCCCTCCGTACCGCTAATTTGCTCATCTACTGTGCTGATGCATTCTTCCAGTGCATCCGGTCTTTGTCCAGTGCTTCAGACAGGTGTAAGACGCAGGTAGGGGAGGATACTTAATACGAGGGGGGGCACTGAGTTAAGTCAAGTAAGGTACCGTAGTAGATAAGCTAGGTAAAGAACACTTCATATGGTACCTCTTCACACCACCCAAAACACCACCAAAACACGTTATAAAAACTTCTCAAAACCACCTTTTCCCTTCCCTTGGCATTACCCTGTCTCGGTTATATTTCGACCGTTGTGGAAGTACATATTCGGGTTCTTTCTTCCTGCATGCGGCTTGGCCAAGAAGCAGACAAAATAAACGAAATAAACGAGGAAAACAATGGGATTGTATGCGGAAAGTGGTGAAGAAGCAATTGTTGACAGTAATGAGTGGTTATGTTGCTTAGTAAGCACTCACATCTACTCTTTCTTTTCTTCTTCTTCCCCTAATCATATCTCTGATTGCTACTCTTCCGACGCATCCGACGGACTGCACAGTGACGTTCTTTTTGGTCACCGAGGAGGACAAACTTTGGCCGGTTCAAAAACCCAAAGAATGATTGAATTTTCTATTTTTGAGAGACAAAATGAACTGCATTTCCACTGCAGTTCCAAAGAAAAAGTGACTGAAAAATGAAAAACGGGAGCCAAGCAAAATGAAAAGTGAATACACACCTGTAGGGCTGGATCCGCGGTCCCTACCTGTTTTTTGACGAAAAAAAGTTGCCGAATTTCAACTCTTCTTGTCAAACTCGACCCCCTACCTTGGTCCTACCTCTGTCTACAGTTTTTGCCATAGAAATTGACTTTTCATATTCTCTTCCTTCTCCCATCTTTGCCCCTTTGGCTCTACTTGGCTCTAACGGTCTCGTGTGTGGCAAGCAAACGGACCGACTAAAGAGCAGGGGTATCGGGAAGCGGGTCCCGTAGTGGGGGCAACCACATTTGGTGATGGTAACCGTGCAAAGATGGTGAGGAGTTGAAAATCGATTTTTTTGTCACCCGAAATCTTTCTAGTGAGGCGTATAGTTGTAGTTGTATTAGTTATGTTAAGCTTCATAAGATCTACCTTCGGAGAACATGTTAGCCACAATGGTAGGTGCTGTAGAGCAGGTAGAGGAAAAGTAAGTATATATTATGACTCAAATGAGCCAGTTATCTATGAATATCCACTTCTTTCGTCAAATACTACTCTTTTTGGTGCTTTTTAATTCACCTCAAATGTCTCACTCTTGGCCTTGGTCAGTCTCCACACGCCAAGAAAGGTTGGGGCAGTGGACACCTTTTAGGCATAGTTTGGCATACTTGTAGCTCGGGTCAGGATCGGCGCCAGACATGAAGTCGGACTTGCCGGAGAAACAAAAAAAAAACCAACAAAAAAAAAAAATGCCAAATTTTGGGAACCGTTTTATACGTCTCAAAGCCGTTATCCGAATACTAGATCGGTTATAGTTGCTCAAAGTAGGCGTCACTGTCGATCATTAATGTAGGGTCCGGATGAGATATCCGGAGAGATTATCGATGATCTACATATGTTAATCATAACAGCAAGACTAGTATCTAGTATGACTTCATTATAATACATTCATCTCGTCGTTTTGGCTTACTAATCAATACCATCTTCAAAATGACGTTCAATCCTTTTGTTTCTTACTAATCCCCTTTGTCAGTTGCTCAGGTCCAGACCGTTTGTTTGCAGTCCTGCACAGTGGGTCTGTCTTGGAAGTATGAGAACCTTTACGGAAGTGTTCCGGAAGCTTTTGCGCATGTGAGATGCACGTCCAACGTTCTTATGAACGCTGTCGCGTGGCAAATGCGCGTAATGGAGGGGCAACAATAGAAGAAGAACAAAACGGGTTTTTTGGGTCATAATATGGGTGTTCTGTTGGTACGTTGTGTTGTCTATAGATGTCATAATGAGATAGACTATAGTGCGATGAGACTAAGCCTTAAGCTAAGACTAAGACTAAGACTAAAACTAAGACTAAGACTAAGCACAATGTATACCACCATAACACACTCGTTATACACCATTAATTCACCAAATAACTGCCTAGTCTCGATCCCTCAATTTGACCAATACGCCCTTCTCTTTTCTTCATTTTCACTTTTCCCTTCTCCCTCCTCCACTCTACATGTCAGATGCACGATGTTAGCTCCGCCAGCAAACTTGGGAGAACGGAGAAATACGCATGGAAAAAAAAAACAGAAAAACCAAAACTGAGGAAAACCAAGGAAAAACCAAACCAACAGGCCAAATACGAAACATTTACCGACGCTAGCGGCCTGCACTTCAGCACGAGCCGCTTGTACTTGCCACCATGCGTGGAACGCAGTAGCGAGGGGGGAGGGGACAAGTACAGCAACAATATTATTAGTCCACTAGAACAAGTTTTACTAATACAAGTTTGTTGTTAATATTTTCTCCCATGGGGACGGTTTGGAAGCAGTTTACAAATTTTCTACTCTTTTTCGATCTGCACATCTGGAGTACACCTGGTCGGAGGTGTCGGTGAATACGCTTCTTGGAGCAGTGCCGTGGCAAAAAAAGGGCAAAAAAAATGAAAAAAAATAAAAAAGTTTGAACAATGGTAAATGGACAACTAACAATAGAATCAGACAAAGAACGAAGACTGGATCAATGCATTGGTACAAAGAAGGGGTCAATGCGCTGGACAAAGAACGGACAGAAAAGTGCATTGGGACAAGGCAAAGGTAAGCTAAATGAAATTAAAGCTTTATTCACAAGTCTATAGGGACATCTCCAATGCAGGTTATCATAATGACGGAGGGTAAGGGAGAGGATTGAGAAGGGTATTTGGGGTGAAAATTGGTGCAAAATGGTGGGAAAACGGAGAGGAATCGATTGCCGTCAACTATGGTCTTTTTCAGCTCACTTTTTGCGCACTTTTTGACCCACATTTGACCTACAAACTGGCCCTATATCGTCACCGCCTCTTACAGCCACCACTCCCTCGATCTACACCCCCAAACCCTCTGCAGTGCTTAATTTGCTCCGGTGTACATGTCTTTGTCTGGAGGACGTTCCATACGGTCTTTGTTCACCGTATGGATCCACGGCTGACGTCTTCCGAGGGGGGAGCAGGGCGGTTCTCTTGGGCTATAAAGACACCATGATATCCCTCCATTTTCAGCACTAACCACCACTACCACAATGCGCCTACTATCACTCGCTTTTTTGGCCGCTGTGGCTCTTGCTAAGGAGGTCGCTTCTCCTATCACTTCTTTCCAGGTTGGTCAGAAGGACGACATTTCCAACAAGGAAGGATACACTGGAAGTGCCTGGGAAATGGACTACACGTTTGCTCTTTCTCCTGAAGCCGACAATGTTCTTCCTGGTGACCATTTCACCTTTGATATCGATGAGTCCATGTCTCTGGATGCTGGAAACTACGACTTTATGGTCAAGGATCCCAAGGGAAACGATATCATGCGTATCACCAACGATGGTCACCATTTTACTGCCACTTATACCGATTTTGTTGCTTCGAAAAACTACCAGATTGCCGGATCTTTCTACATGCAGTCTACTCTCAACAGCCAGGTAGTCAAAGGTCCTGGTCCTTATGTGATTTCGTCTTATTCCGGAGGTCAGACTTTCTCTGACCAGATCAACGTCAAGGCTGCTGTAGATGCTGGAGGAGCCTACAAGTATGCCCAGAGAGTTGGAAACCGAGTTCAATGGACCATCCAGGTGCCTGCTTCTCCTTATGATCGAATGAAGGTTGTTGATAAGTTGGATGACGGTACTCATTACACTTCTCCTGATGCTTTGTTGCAGGACATGACTCTCAACTTTTACCACCATCTGACTCCTACTTGGGACTATTCTTCTTTGGAAAAAATTGAAGATATTTCTCCTTATGTTCAGTTGCAGGATTTCCAGACCGATGGATTCACTCTTTACCTCAACAACATTCCTGAAGACGATGTTACTGTCCAGATTGTCTTTTACTCGGACATTACATACACCCAGGAACAGTACTCCAACAACATGGACTGGCTCATGTGGGAGAGAGGATACGGCTACCTTCCCGAGCCCTCTGGAGAGCTGAACGACGGTTCTTCAGGTGAGGGATCTGCCAATGTCAACAATGGTATCTTTAGAGCTGGTCATGCCTACGGAGGAGCTGCCCATGATGCTCCCACTGGAGGTAATGACCTCGGAGCTGGTGGAGAAGGTGATGGAGAGGGTAGAACTAAGACCACTTCTACTGAGGCTACTACTGAGACTACTGAAGAGCCTACCCCTACCCCTGAGCCTACAACCGAGGAGACTACTGAGGAGACCACTTCTGAGACTTCTACTACCGAGTCCACCACTGAAGTTGAACCCACTCCTGAACCCACTCCTGAACCCACCCCCGAAACTACTAGATCCAAGCTTCCTGGTGAGTATTACCCCAACCCATTTACTAACTTCCCGAACCCATACTAACCCACAGGCAATCCCGGCGGCGGCTTTGTCGGCTCCAAGCCCACTCCTTCCGCTACTGGTCCTACCGGAGTTTCCGCTGGTCCCGAGTTGAGTACTGAGTCCACTGAGACTGCTACTGAGACCACTACTGAGGCTGAGACTTCCACTGAGACTACCGAATCGACCGCTGAGCCCACTCCTGAACCCACCTCTACTGAGACCACTGAGACCACTGAGGAGGTTACTTCTACTACTGAGGAGTCTACCACCGAGGTCACTTCTACTGAGGAGTCTACTACTGAAGCTACTACCACCGAAGAGTCTACCACCGTTGAGGAAACCTCCACTGTTGAGTCTACCACTGAGACCACTGCTGAGCCCACTACTACTGCTGAGCCTACCTCTGAGATTCCTGAGACTTCCACCGTCGAGGAGACGACTACTGAAGAGCCCACTTCTACTGAGCCCTCTTCTACCATGGAGGAGACTTCCACTACAGAGACTTCTGCCACCGAGACTTCTACCACCGAGACTTCTGTTGAGCCTACTCCTGAGCCTTCTTCTACTGTTGAGGAGACCACCACGGAGGCCTCTTCCACTGTTGAGACTTCTACCGTTGAGACTACCTCTGAGGAGCCTACTTCCACTGAGGCTTCCTCTACTGAAGTGTCTTCCACTGAGTCTACTACTGAGATCTCCTCTACTCCTGAGTCTACTGAGGCTACCTCTACCGTTGAGTCCACTTCTGAGGCTTCTTCTACTCCTGAGCCTACCTCTACTGTTCCTGAGTCTACTGAGTCTTCCACCATGGAGTCTACTACCGAGGTTTCTTCTTCTGCTGAGCCTACTACTGAGTCTTCCACTGAGGTCTCCTCCACTCCTGTCTCTACTGCCGCTCCTATGTCCAACACCACCATTGAGTCTGTCGAGCCCACCACCTTCGCTCCCTCCTCCGCTCCCTCTACTATCATCGTCTCTATTGTCTCCACTGACACTTGCATTGAGACCGAGACTGCGACTGTCGATGGTACCGTCTCTACCATGACTAAGGATGTGTGTGCTACTACCACCGCTGAGCCTACCACCGCTGACCCTTGTCTTGAGACTGAGACTGTGACTCTTAACGGGACTGTTTCCGAGGTCACCAAGGACGTGTGCCAGACTACCACTGCTCCTGTCGATACTTGCATCCAGACTATCACTACTACTGTCGATGGAACCGTTTCCACTACCACCAACAATGTGTGCTCTACCCACACTTGCATTGAGACTGTGACCACTACTGTTGATGGTACTGTTTCCACTATCACCAAGGACGCTTGTGCCACCACTGCTCCTGTCACCACCACCCCTACTGACACTTGCACTGAGACTGAAGTTGTTACTGTTGACGGGGTTGTTTCTACTGTTACCAAGGATACTTGTGCTACCTCCACTAACCCTTGTATCGAGACCCAGACCATTTCTCAGAACGGAACTGTTGCCACTGTTACCAAGGACATCTGCTCCATTGCTCCTACCAACACTTGCATCGAGACCATGACCACCACCATCTCTGGAACTGAGTCTATCGTGACTAAGGACGTTTGCCAGACTACTTCTGACTCTTGCATTGAGACCATGACCACTACTATTGAGGGAACCGTTTCTACAGTTACCAAGGATGTTTGCCAGACTACCAGCGACCCCTGTCTTTCTACTGAGACCGTCACTGTTGATGGAACTGAGTCTGTTGTGACTAAGGACACTTGCACTACTAACACCTGTCTGTCTACTCAGTCTACCACCATCTCCGGAACTCCTACTGTTGTGACCAAGGATGTGTGCTCTACTCCTATCTCTACTGATGCTTGTCTCCAGACCATGACCATTTCTTCCAACGGTACTGCTGCCGTGGTTACTAAGGATGTGTGCTCCAACACCTGTCTCGAGACTGCCACTACTACCATCTCTGGTGTTGTTTCTGTTATTACCAAGGACGTTTGTCAGACTACCTCTTCTGACCCTTGCCTTGAGACCTCCGTTGTCACCATCTCTGGTGTTGTATCTACTGTGACCAAGGACATCTGCACATCTTCTGTTGTTTCTGTTGACCCTTGTCTTTCTACTGAGGTCGCTACTGTCTCTGGAACTGCCACCACCACCACCAAGAACACTTGCACTTCTGATGCTTGTACTCAGGTTGCTACTGTTGTCGTTGGAGGTGTTGCTACCACTGTTGTGAAGGATGTCTGCACTCCTGTCTCTACTGTCTCCGACTCTTGTGTTGAAGTCTACACTGTGTCTGGAACTCCTACTACTGTCACCAAGGACTCTTGCACTCCTACCTCCTGCACTGTCACCGACATTATCTCCAAGGACGGAGTTGTTTCTACTGTGACCAAGGACTTGTGCGCTTCTCCCTGCACTGAGACTACTGTTATCAACGGTTCTACTGTTACTGTGGATACCTGTTCCCCTGTTTCTACCAACTCTTGCGTCGTTTTTGAGACTCTGGCCACCTCCGGAACTCCTACTGTCGTTGCCAAAAACACCTGCGTCGGAACTATCACCAAGACTATCACTCATTGTGATGGAGGATGCACTGAAGTGCCCGTGACTCTCTCCGAGGCTCCTGTCTCGTCCACTGCTCACGTGACTACCGTTGTTGAAGGAGTTACCGTTACCGTCACTGTTTGTGAGGAGGATTTTGCCACCAACACCGCTACTGAGACCAACACCAACATTGTGACCATTTCTGGTTCTTCTAAGACTGGCTCTGAGGTTTCTGAGGCTTCCAAGACTGGATCTGTGGTGTCTGAGGCTACTGCTACTGTCTCTGTTGCTTCTCCTGTCTCTGTTGTTCCTACTGGTTCTATCTCCCAGGTTACCGCTTCTCCTGCTGTCTCTTCTGACTCCACTACCACCGTCGTTGTTCCCCAGACCATCACCAAAACAGTGACTCACTGCTCCGATGGCTGCTCCGAGGTGCCCGTCACTATCGTCGAGACTCCCGTTGCTTCCACTGAGGTCATCACTACTATTATTGAGAACATGACTCTGACCGTGACCGTTTGCAATGAGGACTTTGAGACTAAGACTGAGGCTACTCCTGTTTCTGAGGTGACCAAGACTGAGGGTGTTGAGACCAAGGCTACTGAGTCTGTTGAGAAGGCTACCGAGACTCCTGTTTCTGAGGGTGTTGTTGCTCCTGAGACTGTCCAGACTGTTTCTGTTGCTTCTGTTGCTTCTTCTGTTGGATCAGTTGTTGCTCCCTCTGCTGCCACCATCCACACCCAGTCTACCATGTCTGTTGCTGTTGAGTCTGGTGAGGTTGCTTCTGAGGTTACTTCTGCTTCTGTTGCTTCTGTTGCCGTTGAGACTGCTCCTATTGCTTCTCCTGGCAAGTCTTCTCCTGCCTCTCCTAAGGCTTCCACTGAGTCCTCTGCTCCTTCTGGATCTTCCCAGACTTCTGAGACTTCTGAGACTCCCTCTGGACCTTCTTCTGAGTCTTCTGAGTCTTCTCCTGTCGAGTCCACTCCCGCTCAGTCCCCTGAGTCCTCTCCTGAGTCCTCTTCTGAGCCCTCTACTCCCCAGCAGTCTACTCCCGCCCAGGTCCCTCAGTCGCCTTCGGCTCCTGAGTACCCTTCGGTCCCTGAGCAAGCCAACTCTGCCTCCACCAAACTGGTTGGCGCCCTGGCCCTGCTCCCCATCTTTGCATTCCTCATTTAAAATTCCTAACATCCCCCCTTATAGACTAATTGATGTATTTGATTGATAACGGTTGAACTGTAGATTCTTTGAAAAACATGTACTTGTATTTCCTTACCTTATACATTCAGTTAATGGTAACTTCACATTGTAAGAGTACCGGTAACCATTGAATGAATGTATTATTTATCAACAGTAGTGGCCTGAGAGTGGTAGAAGCAGAAGAAACCCATTTCAAGAGTAACATGATCAACCTGTTGAACTCCTTGAACACTTGTCATCTCATCTATGGTACATCTACCGGTACATACTACAATAGACTCGGTAGTGAAGAGCTTGATGCTTGTAGAGCTTGACACAGTACTACAAGTAAGAAATGCTACACCAACACGTCAAGCAACTTCAAAAGTATTTTATTTCTGAAAGAAACGTCTTAAGCGTATACATGTTAGCTTCATTCTACAATTTTAGTAAGAGATAACTGGACTGAACTACCTTATGAACATCTCAAAAGACTCAAAAAGTAAACCAATTGAATCATTGACTTCATAAATATGAAAATGTGAACTTCCTTTTTTTACTTGTACCACAGGTCTGTCAAAATACGGGCTTACGGTTGTAGCAAGATACCGGTACTGTTATAGTAAGATACAAAGGCGCTTGGTACGAGTTGTTCTTGATGCTGCTGCAAATACAAGTCATCCAGACTTGCAAAGTGAAAGGTATCAGTCAAAGGTTTTCTGCCGTAGCATATTAATATCAACTTCATCTGCATATATGTCAATTGGTAGTACTTGTACCCGTAGAGCTAAGCTGGTATGGTGAGAGATTATTTATATTCAAACCACCATGGTTTAAGACTCTAAAAGCGTACCAATTGTAACATCAACTTGATTGCTGCTCATGTATTAACCTCCATCATGATTTTCTACAATACTCCAGGCAATATATGGATAGATGCTTGCAGCAAGATACATTGATACCTATAATACTTTGAAGAAGATACAAAAAGGGTCAAACAGAACTATGAAGTAAATCAGTCAAATATGAGTCTTTCTATAAGTCTTTTTGTCAACTCCAATATTCTTCATCTTTGAAAGAAACTTGGTATAGACCATAGCAAAGGCATTGTAGCTTGGTTGTCCAGGTGGACTATATCCTGTATACTAGGCACTCTACAGGCTACAAAAGTAGAGAAATAGCATTAATGCTTTTTTAGATACCCATATATCAGCTTTCTTCCTTTGCTTCAGTTGCACTTCTTCATAAAGACAACATGGCTCTGACAAGAGATACTCCAGTACACCTGGTAATACCTCACTGTGGTGAAGCTCTAATAATACCTCAAAAGACTTCAGAATTAAATCAGACTAACAATACACTCGTTAAAAATTGACTTGTCAACTTCTTTCTTCCATACCTTCAAAAAGACGTTTGATAGTGGACTTTTCTAGGAACAGTGCTAAAGGTAACTTAGTGATGTGATAGTGCACTAATGTCATCAAACAGTGTGGGAAAAAGCTCATAAAAGACTAAAAATTACTTCATACGAACCCTGAGTCTCAATGATGCCCAAATCTCAGCTTCTTTCTTCTACTTTACTGCATATTCTTTCATGAAGCGTCTTGGATCTTGTAGACAGTAACTTTCACATCTTGGAAGGAATGTTTCTGTATTTGAAGTTACAAGCACCGCTCAAACGACTTCAAAAAAAGTACCAGTCAAGTCAGACACCTTTTCAATTCTATAGATCAACTCCACTCTTCTCTATCTGCAGAAATATATGGTATAATTGTAATATCTTTACACAAGTGTTTACCTGCAGTATATCAGCTCTAAAAGCTCTCCAAACACCTCAAAAGACACCAAAACAAAAACACCAAGTCCAGACCTCTATTTCTCACATCCCCACCACCTCCTACACATGCAAATGCGGCGCTGTGTGGATCCCCTGGTCATGTACTTCAGCATTCTAGAAGCATGGTGGGTGCCAAAAAGTGCATTGCGCGGAGTTAAGAGAAGGGAAGTGTTCCGTGCCGTAGATATCCCGGTATCGGCGTCTAAAAAGTAGCAATTGGGGTAAATTTATTCAGATATTTAGTTGTATACTTCTCTTTAAGTATCTGTATTGTACCCAGTTTAAAGGTCACCATAAATTCATCAATAAAGATCCTATCAAGTCAGGAACTTTACCGCCAAAGAGCTAGCACCTTCACTAATCTCCAATAAAAATTTCCCTTCTCAACTCCACTTTTCCATCATTTTACCCTCTTACTCCCTCCCCTTCTTCATAACGTAGGGCACCTCTCTTAGCTCGTATAATATGCACGGAATTTTGCCACAAATCTACTCCCACAAACACTCAGCCTCAATTACCACTCCAATCAACTCTCCATGCTCATACCTTTCCCATACATATATTTGCATCACTTCTTCCACTTTGTTCTTCTTCTCATATAACTATGCATTACATATCAATGTATACGAGCTGCAAAAGCAATCCTTCGTGCCTCTTTTATAATGCAGGTCAGAGACAACGCAAACCAAGCAATGCACCTCGCCTACATGTCTTAGAAACAAATCCTACAACTTCTAGTGCCTCTATCATGTTATGTAAAACAGGTGCACTTTGCAGAGTGCGTCAACGGCACAGTTTCGCCTTAAAACGCCCCAAATGGTCTTGTTTTGCAGCCAGATGCATCGCCTTAACTCCGTCGCAGCTTACGGAGAAAAATACAAGAAATTCCGCCCAGTACGAATTTGCACAGCCTCAATGGATGATGCGAAGTGATCTACCGGGGTATACTGAGGGTTAGGGAAGGTAGGAAGTTGACAAAATTGCTTAATAAGATTGATAGAATATTCTGACTAACTTCTATCTCATTATCTCCGGTTTTGACGATTCTCTACGACTTCTTAGAAAACCCATATTATT
The DNA here is from genome assembly GCA_900519025.1 of Yarrowia porcina. Taxonomy (NCBI): domain Eukaryota; kingdom Fungi; phylum Ascomycota; class Dipodascomycetes; order Dipodascales; genus Yarrowia; species Yarrowia porcina. The sequence continues at coordinate 2,636,411 of ULGT01000001.1, forward strand.
TTTCCAATTTAGGTAAAAGGGTTAGGTCTATTTACCCAATAAATCAAAATTTTACCCAAAATCGACATCAGGGTTTGGGTATAATTACTAAAAATGGGCCGGAACCCTAGCCCTACCAGACTCAGTCTATTGAAAGTTCACTTTTCTTGGACTGTTAGCGGACAGACTCGGTCAAGGTGACCATTGAACGCCAGTGGCCGGCGGCTTGTCGTAGACAAGTCGCTGGACTAGATCATAACCATGAGGAGAGGTTGTAAGGAAGATAATTGTTATATTACGATACTAGATACTTGGGGTTTATATAATAGAGACAGAAGTCAGGGTAAGTCCGGGTAAAGGACTGTATGATGCGATCCTCGCATCATACTGCATCAAAGATATGACTTCGGAGATAGACAGACATCGGGAAGGTGGATCCTCGTCGCGGAGCGGCGATGACTAAGCAGAGATGACATAATTAAGGTTTGTCACCTAACATGGACACGTACCGCGCCGATGGTTTAGTGGTAAAATCCATCGTTGCCATCGATGGGCCCCCGGTTCGATTCCGGGTCGGCGCAGTTTGGTTACGGCCATATCCTGGTGAAAATACGGCTTCCCGTCCGATCAGCCATAGTCAAGCACCAGAGAGCCTAGTTAGTATTGTAGTGGGAGACCATACGAGAATCCTGGGTGCTGTAATCTTTTTCCCCCGCGAACGAGCGTAGCGAGTTTGCTGGTGAGATTTTTGTAGGCGGTTTATACATTGCTCAATCAACTTTTGGTGTTGTCGTTCTACATTGTTCATTCATAGAGCGAGGTTGTTGGGATGAGACTCTACAATACGAGTAGAATGAGGAAGAATCAAAAAAATCTACAATTTTAGATAATCATGCCTGGAGCCTGTGAAAGTCTAGGGTATCTACTTTGGTACCGGTATCTTCATAGTCACTTCACAGTCCAATTGTATCACATGTTACGAGTACCGGTACGTCTGACTTACTCATTTAAGAGGGTCTGAGGATCTCTTCTGGTGCTTATGATATCAGTTATACCATAGATAGCCTGCGAATGGTGAGTGTGTATACGATCTCATATGATAAAGTGAATCCCAATTCTGAACACTTGAGAGAGAGAAGTTCTACTTCCAGTTGTGACATGTTCCATCATACATCCAGAAGCGCTGTTCTTGTATATCCTTTTCATGGGGAGAAATGGACATGATTTTTACAGTAAGTGCACAAGATTGATATGCGACACGCTTGCCATATAAGTAGTAAAATTGCTCTTCTTCATCTCCCTGAAGAAGCCCTCTTCTAACAGTACTTATTCATCGTAATTAGTAACACTACCGGTATTGTCTGACCCCTAGGGCAGTTTTTTCAAGAATTTCTTCAGAGATGCAGAGGGTGACTTCGAAGTGTGCTATCTACGGAGTACCGGTACAGTACCTATCTGTGTGGTTCAGTGTTTACAGCAGTGAAAAGTCGAGAGAGTCAGTCTTGTGTATTGGGGTCAAGTGCAGTTAGTTGGTGTTTACTACATACTTAATGAGATCATGAATACCCCTAAGAGTCATTAGCAATAATACCCTTCTAGTTGTCAGCATCTACATATTGAGAGGTACAGGCACTATACCCCATTTATATCGTTGCTTTCATCTTTTTTGTATTATTTTTTTTATTTCTTTTTTTTTAAATCAGTATTTTCTGTTGCGTGTGCACTCTTCAGTCATCCCAATTGGGAAAGGGACAAGTGCTGTTCCCAAGTCAATAGTTTTTTGGGAGGCGATAATTCGAGTTTTGGAGGGTTTATTCTCGTTAGAGTTTAAAGGAACTGATGTCAACTAAAGCTAAGTATATTACGAAGGAGTCATGGTCTTTATTCCTCTCCAGCGCAAAATAATGTGTGACACATGTACTATTTTTTAGTACTGCTTCACTCAGTTTTTCTTTCTCTACAGCATCGTATACTCTTCATACTTCCTCAACCCCTGGAACACCGAATTAGCACCCCCAGCAGACTTTTTCTTCAAGTAATTCCCAAGTAATTCAAAGCCTAAACATTACTTTAGTTGAGATGGCCAGGGTGAACATATATCTCTTCATACACAGCCAATACACAAAACTAACACTAGCTGAGTCTCTTGACACCTATTACTGTCATCCAACAACGACTCCATGCTCAAATCAAACCTGCTGAGCCCTCCAGTGACCCACAAGATGACTATGTTCTATGGTTATAGGTGCTTCCACTCAACCCATTATAACTCAAGTATAAGACACCGTAAAGACTCATAATGAGTCATACAGAAACTTGGAATACAGCTAATTAACTTCCAGCCCTTTCTTACATTTCTCCTCCATTTATCACTCTCAAAACCGTCCTTTTCATTTTTCTGAAAACAATTTTTTACCACGTAAAACCGCCCAACACCATGGACAATCACTAATCACGAGGACGTGGCGTAATGGTAGCGCATTGGATTTCGGTTCTTCAGAACGACGTCCTCCAAAGGCTGCGGGTTCGAGTCCTGTCGTCCTCTCTTTTTGTCTGTACGAGCTCTATAACAGGTTGTATTTCTCTTTGCTGACAAACACTTCACCCTTGTGGTGGGCTTCCTGCAGGTGGACATGGAAGTTTGATAAGTTGGTCAAATGTTGTCGGATTTTGATTATTTTTGCTTCTATCGACTCTCCTAACTCAGCTGAGCATTTCTATCGCCTTTGTTTTCTTCTATTCCTTCTTTAACACCCATATTTATTGTTTCTTTGATAAGAACAAATTTTTCAAATTTATTTTCCAGCCTGCATTATCGGGAGACTTAGTCGGGAATATCGAAGAAGGAAATACCTCATAAAAGGAAGAGATAGGTACAAAAATGATATCACGTGATCAACAGGGCGTTGTCATTGTTTGTGTTCACTTTTCACTCTTTTATTCTCATTTTTCACCATGATATATTCCCCCCTCCCAATACGGAACCTGCAACGAAGACTAGTTGCCTTGCTGGACCAAGATTGCAAGTGAGACAGTCTGATGCAACGTGACAGAGGTGCACGTGGAGGGTGGGTGGAGCTGGTGTGGTGGAAGTGGGTCACCGGTTCACTGGGTTGTATTACTACTGGAAGACGTGTTTGGAGGAAGAGCTGTTATAGGTAGATCTATGTACCTGTAGTGCAGTGTAACGTCTTTGTTAGAGAGAATGTGGTTCAGTGTGACATCTTATACTGTTAGAAAGGTACCATGGACTTTGATTATTACTTTTAATAGCCTATTTTACCAGTACTGACTTGACGAATGAAGCTAAAGAAGAGCTTGTACTGTTTAGGAGTTCCACAGAGGGGAGATTCATCGTCTCCAGGCCATACACGTGCTCTTCCATCTTCAGAGATAGTATAAAGGCCGTTAGGAGACTCGTGGATGAGAACAATAGGTGTAGAATGAGAAGTAGACCGTTTCACAGAAATAGGTCCGTCATCCAAGTCAACTTCCCATAATTCTCCTCCTTTAAACCCCAGAATTGCGTGGTTTGTAGACGTTACCTTCACCGTATTGATCTTAAAGTCATTATGAGGTTCGGGAAACAACAGTTCAAGACTATCAGCACTCAAAACAAACGTGTAACCACTGCTACACGCAACCAGATACTCGTCATTGCTGTCCATACACTTGACATCGTGTTTAAGCGAACAGTTGGCTCTTCGAGAGTTCACAGGAGGCTTTCTGTTGATATTGTAAGAGTCTGGATACTAGGATGGTAGCTCAGCAGGGGGATCTTATCTTAACTATAGTACGGACTACCAGTAGTTGGTAAGACAGTGACAAGTAACATTTTTATTACGGTATGACAATCTGTGCTAACTGGGATCCCTTGGCTCTGCGATCTTCATCAATTCAGCTTTTATGGGATGATACATCGACCCAATGTGAGCATCTGTCTCTTGACCTTCCACACTACAGGTAAAAATGTAGCACGGACATCTTGAAGTTGATCAGTACCGGTACGGTTCTTCACCTTCTTTATTTGATCTTATTGTTGCCACTTACCCGTTACTAAGCCAATTGCCCGTTACTAAGCCAGATTATTGTAGTACTATCCTTGATGCCCATATAGTGGTATTACTTACCAGAAGTTGATGATACAAAGAGAATATCGGTGCTAGGGAGTTGAGTGAGAGATGCATGAGTGGAATAGATTGGTTTTCATTTGAATCTGACCTTTATAACGCAGTAAAACGACCAATGTTGCTGAAAGACTCTTTCCTGATGGTCTATCTTCTGGGGTACATTGTAGACCTCAGTACTCCAGATTTTATTAGCGAAAACCCATTAAAGAGGGAGAGAAATGAACTGCAATAGACGCTTCAAGATAACTCTAGATATTTGAAACCCTAGCCTTACTAAGAAGTTGACTTTGTAGCCACCCTTACCTCTATAGCTTGGGTGCACTCTACCCCTCAACAGAACACTTCAACGCCTTCATCAGTGACAATATTGAAACGTAATCTTCAATATTAGATTTTTCTAGTCCTGATAATATGAGATATGTACTCAGGTGACTTCTCACCAGTACATCTTCACCCTCAAATTTGCCATTTACGTTCAGGAAGACCCCAATATGAACCCATTCATAACTCAACCAATATAAGTCATAACAATCTGGGTACTTCTCTTAGCTGTTGATAGAGCAGCAATTAACATGTCTACATCTTTTTCTTGTTTTCATATTCATTTGGGGCGTCAACATCAGGCATTCCTATTTCTTCCTCAGATGACGAGTTACTGGTATCGATAGTATCATAATATGACCAGGATTTCTTAAAAAACAATAGAAAAGCTTTTTGTCTATTAGATCTTCATTCTGGTGAACTTCTCGTGTCTTCACTGCCCCTATCAAGAGTCATACCAGTACATACATTCTGATGACTTCATTATATACAAGTCAACATATCCGAGTCTGTAGAACTTCATAAATTGAATCAATGAGCCATAAACTGATGTTCTCATATCCATAGATGTTGAAAACAATGAAGTATATGGTTTGATATTTAGTTATTGTAACAACTTACACAACACACCACAGTTCGTTCCGGGGTGTACACTTGTCGACCAGATGTACTATTACTAATATTATCTTTATGTCTCCAACTGGCTCATCAGCTTCCCTTTCTAATATAAGGTATACCAATACAGATTACCTTACTGGTAAGTAATACAACACTTTACTTTCTTCTTCCCCCCCACACCACTCACACAACCCCTCCACTTCCAAAGCGGCGGACGCAATCATGTTATGTCTCCAATTCGGCCGGAGTGGAGGGGATGTCAGTGGTGTCGAGCGAGGCAGGGGAGGTTTACGACACAATCCAAGTTTTGGTTTGTGTCACAACACAAACACAATTTTAAGGTGACATGAGGTTTGTGACAGATTAAGAGTCTTTTTTGTAATGGCAGGTTACTTTGTCCAAGAGTGCCAGGCCAGCAGAAATCAAGATACTTCTTAGTTACAACTTGTCCTTACCTCAGACATCTGCCACTACCAGCACACCCCATATGAATAGTCATATGGTGGTCCCTACAGGAAAAGATACCGGTTCTATTTTGATTAATAGCTGACCAGAATTTCGTCAAAAACAAATAGGGAGGTCTCTATCCATTATATCTCCATTCTGGTGAACTTCTCGTGCCTTCACTGTCACTATTGAGAGTCATACCAGTATCGTACATACGTTCTGATGACTCCATTCTATACATATCCAGAATCTGTACTTCTTTAATTGTATATACAGAGCAACGAACTGAAGTTCTCATATTAATAACTGTTCTGTCTTCTGTTGTCATACTTCCATGACTTTTTGTAGTAATGTTCAAGCTACAATTACATATATATAGGGTATCTGCATGTGTATCCACAGAATAGAGACAAATGTAAGAAGAAAACATACCTAGAGCATTCAACAGTAGTTAGTAGTGAATCATTAGCCTGCTTGATGTCTCTAACACTCTTCTTCCCTTCATTTATGACTTTCTTCGTCAAGAAATCGAGTTATCTCTACTCCCTTCTGTATACAGTCTGAAAGACTTCTATTAATTACTTCTAGGGCAAAGATCTATCTCTCCACCTCGGTTAAACCTCATAGCCAAGGCAATCAGCCTTGAAGAGATGAAAGGGGACAGTTCTGTGGGTTCCATGTTCTGAGGAAATAGCGTCAATCTTGGCCAGATCCTCAACGGCAATATCGACCTTGGAGGCGTTAGAAACGACTCTTTCCGAGTTGGCGGTCTTGGGAATGACGGATCGGCCCTGACAGATATGCCAGTTGATCAGAATCGAAGCAGTAGTGGTGTTGTACTTTTCAGCCAGGTCCACAATAGTAGGGTTTTCATGGAGATTGATAACTCCCTGACCAGATCCCAGAGGCGAAAAGGCGGTGATCTGAATACCAGATTTCAAATTCGCTTCAATCTCCTTCTTTTGGGGAAGCAAAGGATGGTTTTCAAACTGGTTGATGGCAGGAACAACAGACACTTCCTTGAGAAGACGTTCGAGGTAAACAGCCGAGAAATTGGACACTCCAATAGACTTGACTCGGCCAGACTTTTGCTCGGGCTCAAACTGCTTGTAGAACGAAATCCAGTCGTCTCCTTCGGTGATATCGATTTCTCCATCTTCTCGTTTGGGCAAGAAACAGTAGTCATCATTGGGGTCTCCATTGAGAGCTACAGGCCAATGAACGAGCAAAAGATCAATGTAATCCGTCTTCAACAAAGCCAGGGACTTGTCAACGGAAGAAGAGACTTTATCATGGTAAGTGGGCCATACCTTGGTAGTGATCCAAAGGTCTTGTCGAGTAACAATTCCCTCGGAAATGGCTCGTTCAATAGCGTTACCTACAGCCTCTTCAGTTTTGTAGATGAAGGCGGTATCAATGTGTCTGTATCCAGCCTTGATGGCATCGTAGACAACCTGTTCACAGGCATCGTTCTGGAAAGTTCCAAGACCTAGAGCAGGCATGGATCTTCCGTCATTGAGGGTGATTGTTGAGGTGGTGAGAGACATGATACTGGATTTGAGATGTGGTCAGAATACTACACGAGAAGCTCTGGTCTTTATACCTCGTCCAGTGGCTGTTGACCAGCATCTTACAGCATACTAGTTTAGTGTAGCAGGGTAGGAGATGGGGGGACAAATACGAAGTAATTAAACAGGAAGAGTTGATTAGAACGGTTTTTTGCCTTTAATAACAAGTTTTATCAACTCCTCTACCTCCCTATACCCTTCAAATCACTCATCTGACTCTTTTGTTTGTCTGCTACATCACCCAATACAACGTGGCTGGTTAGCTCCAAACTAGCGTGATTCGACATCCACGCTAACAGGCCCCGGCGTGGCATCAGGATTGGCTGGATCTCCGGAATAATGTAGACAGGGAGGGCACCAGGTCACGTGAAAGTGGGGGTACAGGAAGTAGGGTGTGAGGTTGTAAGGGTAGCATAGCTATAATACCGAGGTATAGTAGAGTAAGACAGAGGGGAAGACTAGAGGACGGTTAGAAGACGGTTAGAACCTAGTAGAAATGGCTTTGAGACTACGGGAACGTGTTTAGGTCTTTGTTGTGGATTGGTCTTACTGGTGAAATTTCAGTATCTACCGGATACAACTTGGGAATATAGTAACAGGCTGAAAAGACTTGTGTAAAGATAAGGAGTGATCTGAGAGACTTGTGGAGATAGAATGAACCCATAGATTGATGGAAGATAGAAGGGGGTCTTTCGGATACACTCCATCCAACTTTGGAAGCACAGGGCCCAGTGTTTCTAATCATACTACAGTACTTTTTCCGGGTCTCCTGTAGGTAGACCTTGGAGGCGGAAGTAGGAGGGACGTAATTAGGAGGGGAACAGAGGGTACCGGTAGTATATATTTAATGCATTTCTTATTGACAGCTAGGTACAAGTGTCGATGATCGAGTGTAGTAGTCGCTATCTCGAAGATGCTTCATTCACAGTAGGTAGTGTATACCCTCTTGGTACATGGGACTAGATGAGTCCACCAATATCGCTCTAAATATGTCTAGGGAACAAGTGGAGTTAATGATATCACTTTTTCAACGTAGTAGAGTGATCTGAGGAAGTCTCTTTTTTTTTCTTCCAGGTGACCTTGAGGAGTGACTGAGGTACATCATGAATCACTCTTAGAACAGTATACTGGTCCAAGAACAGAAAACTTCAAGTGTATATGAATGTGGCCGACTCAATTATTCAAGTTGATACTCACTACTCAGCTTTTTCTCAACTCAACTTCTTCTGGGAGTAGTGGTAGGTACACTATCCACACCAGACCAAGACGTTGGCTACAACACCAGATGATTACTTGTTCGAGAGCCTGAAGATATTCCTAAAAAGTCATTAGTGAGTACGGTACATTGTAGTTCGCTACTCCCACCAATAGTCATGACCCTGACAAAGTGGTCTGCTGTCTTCTTGACGTTTACCTCTCTTTTGGATCTGTTCAGCCCACTGTGGGTATCACTGCGGAAGAAGAATACAGAAATTGATAAGAGAAGTTCGAGTACTTGTACCGGTACTACTGGTACGTGACTAAAACTGTGTTTCATGATATATATGGCCATTAAACAATTTACCCAACTACTCAGGTCTGTTCTCTCTTACCCTCTGTCATCTAGTGTCCCTACCCTCTTCAAGATGGAAACATGTAGACTCCCCTGACGAGTAAGTCTGGTGACACGTCTTCTTAAAAAGTGTACCTGGCATTGCAAACAGTTCTCACTTATATATGAAGAAAATTCTCTTGGTGATTAGAAGCTGTAATATCACATTGTCTCCACGAAGACTTGATGAATTGAGAGTTTCTCACTTCCAGCTGAAAACGCTTGTCCAGATTGATGACTTATTCTCATAAGGGTATGTAGACTCTTCTACGAGTATCTCTGTTGGGTTAGGAGTCTAGTATCGGAACGCCCTCTAGTGAAGCGATACAGTACCGGTACTGTATGTATGTCTTTTTTGTATGTGTTATAGAAAACAATATTCTTATTATTCGGTACTTCTTGATTTCTACGACTCAACAACTTATCCAACTCTTCTCTGGTAGATACATTGTCTTCAGACCAAGACAGCTTAATATCAGAAGTTGTACTACTGCACTGCTTTGATGAAAACTGGATGTGCTACCCCTGTGGAGTGATCATCAATTGATAACGTTCTTTAACCACCGACTCTAAAACTTGTCTTAATTATTGGTATTGTTAATGGAACATAAGAACCTATCCTTTGGCTGGTATGATTGTAAGGTATCTTCTACAGCTGAAAGAAGAGGTCCGAGAGAACTTGTGAGTTCGAAAACAATATCCAATTGAGGGAAGACTTCGAAATATATACTTCTCAGTCGTTTCCTCTTTCAAATACCATTGTTGTAGTATCACATTGAGGTGTCCTTCGCGTGAACCATAGAGAGAAGAGTCTATAAAGCAGTACTACAAAGAAGTGATCAATGAAGAGATAGCAGAGCACCGATACAGGTGTAGATTGGTTATAAACCATCACTTCATTATCCATATTATTCCTTCTACAAGTTCATGACATCTTCATGAGACTGGGACAATATTCCATGAGCATGAAAGCAATACTGCCACTTTGCAAGAAACTCAGGCATGACTCAGTTTGTTATTTCGATTGTCTTGATGTATCCTATTAGTATCAGTTCTGCAGTGTGTTAACAATTCTTACAGTGGGTGAGCTCTCCAATTGATGACAGGTACATACCAAGTAGACATGCCTTCCTCAGAGAAGATGATAATGTAGATATAGGACTGGCAAAGAACCAAATCAAAGACGAAAAATGCTTCAAATGAGAAAAGCTAGTAATGCGATGGACCAAACACCTTATACTGGTGCTTCTTCATTTTTACCCTACCGGTACGGTAACTGTTGGCACAATGTACCATAAGGTATCAGTACGTTCACGTCATAGAAAGTAGAGGAAGGATTACTATAGCTTAGAAGTGATCAAGATGAAATGAAGCAGTTCTCAAAGCACTATTGACATATGTATCTCACGAAGGTCAGTCTATGATGACTCCACTGATCAACTCTGTTTCGGATGAAGTGACGGAAGGGTTCTAACTAATATACGTCCCATACAATATACTATCAAAGCAAATGTAAGTCACTGGAATTGTTGCTGAACTATTCACGAGGGCAGTATCTCTCTTGAATATCTTTACTGTCTTCTCAATGTATACCTTCATTGATATCATGACGTCCAGGAGTCTCACTTAGCTCACTCGTAAAAGACACACCTTACCTGAAGCCATCCTCTTCTTTCAGTTTAAACTGAGCTGAGAGGATCCACTTCAAGTAGAATATCTCTCGTGGACAGCTAAACTGGCCTGTTTCTTCATCAATTTATTCTAACCATACATTCTCAGACTTTTCGAGGACATCCTTAACAACCATATCTCAGACAAGTCCCCAGAAACAGTCCAATGGTATATACATGTATGTACTTCTCTTCATTATGAATTCAAACCGAGGCAATCGGTCCACCATATACAACGAGTGGCTGTATTTTCAATCTCTGTCATACCATAAACATCCCTCCATGCTACAAGTACCGGTACCTGTAACATTGTGTCTCAGTGATATCACATCATGTAGAAACAATCGTGATAAGTCTTGAGATTGAACATCAATAGGTCTGTCATTCTATTCCATTCACACTATCTACCTGTACTGGTAGAACAACAAAACAAAGCAGTAGTTTCACCTTTCACAATCAATTGATTGTATCATCTGTCTTCTCGCTTTCTCTACTCTTCTGCCTATGTTTCTCCTCAGTGTCTGGACTTGTCTCCTCCCATTGTCACCAGTTTAGTTCAGTTACAGCTGAGCAATACTCCAGAAGGACACTCTTTCAACGGTAGGGATCTTTCTGCTTGAGTATTCGTTTGCATTACTTGGTCTACGCTACAATTTTGGTCGCTCTACAATCTACAATCTCTCATATTCTAACTCAGAAGTTTTTGACTACTAATTTTTAACAAACTGGGGTTGCACTAGGTACAAGCAGCTTATTTCTTGGCAGCCTTCTGGGCAGCCTTGGTGACCTTTCCACCAGCCTTGTCGGACTTCTCGACGGACTTGATGACACCGACAGCAACGGTCTGTCGCATGTCTCGGACGGCGAATCGACCAAGAGGGGGGTACTCAGTGAAGGCCTCGACACACATGGGCTTGGAGGGGACCATCTTGACAATGGCGGCATCACCAGACTTGATGAACTTGGGGGAGTCCTCCATCTTCTTACCGGTTCGTCGGTCAATCTTCTCGATCAGAGTGTCGAACTTGCAAGCAATGTGGGCAGTGTGGCAATCGAGAACGGGAGCGTAACCAGCACCGATCTGACCGGGGTGGTTAAGGACAATGACCTGAGCGTTGAAAGAGTCGCAGCCCTTGGGGGGGTCGTTCTTGGAGTCACCAGCAACGTTACCTCGTCGGATATCCTTGACGGAAACGTTCTTGACGTTGAAACCAACGTTGTCACCGGGGAAACCTCCGTCGGGGAGAATCTCGTGGTGCATCTCGACAGACTTGACCTCAGTGGTCACGTTGGCGGGAGCGAAGGTAACAACCATACCGGCCTTGATAACACCGGTCTCGACTCGGCCAACGGGCACTGTGCCGATACCACCGATCTTGTAGACATCCTGGAGAGGAAGTCGGAGGGGCTTGTCGGAGGGTCGCACGGGGGGCTCAATGGCGTCAATGGCCTCGAGGAGGGTCTTACCCTTGACCTCACCGGCCTTGGTCTCCTTGGTCCAGCCCTTGTACCAGTCACAGTTGGTGGAGGCCTCAATCATGTTGTCACCGTTCCATCCGGAAATGGGGACGAAGGGGACAGCCTTGGGGTTGTAACCAACCTTCTTGACGAAGTTGGCAGTCTCCTTGCAGATCTCATTGTATCGATCCTGAGACCACTTGACGGAGTCCATCTTGTTGATGGCAACAATGAGCTGCTTGACACCGAGGGTGAAGGCCAGGAGAGCGTGCTCTCGGGTCTGACCGTCCTTGGAGATACCAGCCTCGAACTCACCAACACCACCAGCAATGATGAGGATGGCACAGTCAGCCTGGGAAGTACCGGTGATCATGTTCTTGATGAAATCTCGGTGACCGGGAGCATCAATAACGGTGACGTAGTACTTAGGGGTCTGGAACTTCCAGAGAGCGATATCAATGGTGATACCTCGCTCTCGCTCAGCCTTAAGCTTGTCAAGGACCCAAGCGTACTTGAAAGAACCCTTTCCAAGCTCGTCGGCCTCCTTCTCGAACTTCTCGATAGTTCGCTTGTCGATACCACCGCACTTGTAGATAAGGTGACCGGTGGTGGTGGACTTACCAGCATCGACGTGACCGATGACAACGAGGTTAACGTGAGTCTTTTCCTTTCCCTATGGTTAGTATTGATCAAGGGGGTGTGACATGAGTCATGTTGTGGGCGGGAGAAAGTCGAGTGTCGTGGAGGCAATGTGTCGTCGCTTCAATGCCTCAATGCTTCCGCCTCCGCCTCCTCCGCCATTGCTTCGCAATGCCTGTGGTACTCACCATTTTGAATGATTCTTATACTCAGAAGGAAATGCTTAACGATTTCGGGTGTGAGTTGACAAGGAGAGAGAGAAAAGAAGAGGAAAGGTAATTCGGGAACGGTGGTCTTTTATACCCTGGGCCAAAGTCCCAAATCCAGCTTTAAAAAATTTTCAGTAGTCTATTTTGCGGCCGGCATGGGTTACCCGGATTGCTGGACAAAGAAAAGGGGCCAAAGTCTGACTAGGCGTAGATTCCAGACTGCAGCTCTCTACGCCCTTAACGGCAAGTGTGACAACCTGGGGGAGAAACGTGTGGGGTGAACGAGTAGGGTAGGGGTTATGGGAGTTGGTCAGGGTCAATTAGTCATCAATTGGAGCAATTGCACGAGAAAATCTGCTGAAAATCTGGCCTTCTTACCCCTACTTTACACATCTTCTCCCTCACCAGCCCCTCTTTGCAGCCTCTTGCCCAAAGTTTATTTTGAAAATTCGCATGGGAATCCAGTGATCTAGAAAGTGGAAAAAGTGGTCAAAGAGTAATGGTAGGGCCTTGTGAGTATGTCAGAATGATCTTCTCGTCCCAATTGACTAGTATATCAATTACCGCTTATAACCGCTGAAAACCGGGTCTGGTATCAGCCACTCTGCTCTCGATCCACTCGCAGCAAGAAGCAAAAGCAGGGTAACTGCAATGAGTGACGTGGTGTTACAGCGCGAGTATCAAGCACGAGTCTCAACACGAGGTACGAGTGTTTGTGGGAGTGCTCAAAAACTGTCTAATTGATTATATAGATACTGGCATTGCTTAGTAATGTTTTTTGACATTTTATCCCTCTATACCTTCTCTTATACCGCTGTATAATGTCGTATCTTCCACCATGATCTATCTATCTCCCCAATTGAGTTGTCACTCTACAGCTCGGCTCACTTGCTCAACTTGCCAGAGTGTGGGCAAACTTTTCGATAAAGATAAGCAGGGGCGGGAAATGGAGCAACGGATATTACTCAGAAAAGCGATTGAAGGGTACCAAAATAACGCCCTCGTCGAGTAGAACAATAATATCAACTTTTTATCCGTTTCCGAGCAATATTCGTCGACTTGTCCCGGTATTATCAAAAGTGGCTCTGCACGGCATTTTGATCCGTCCCAGAATCAAGACAATACCGCTTCTTGTTGGCTTTTCGTTTTCAGTGGAACTATTTTTCTAAGATCCCAAAAAAAAACATCCAGTTTGGTTTTGGACGTCAGACCAACTAAGGTAGTCCCTCGACATAACCTATACTGTATAAAGCGGTTCGATACAACGTAACATGACTACAATGTCGTCCTAAGACCGTCCTAACGAAACCTGCTGTTCGTCTGCTGTTGCTCTGCTGTTGCTCTACTGCTGCTCTACCGTTGCTTATCGTATCACCGACCCACTCATGCACAAAACCCTCCCCCAATACCTCAATATCACCTGTCCCTGCACTCAAGACTCACCTGTGCAGAGGAGGCAGGGAGGTGGCAAAGTGGAAAATATTACAAGTGGACAAGTGGACAAAAGTGGGCAAAAGTGGGCAAAAGTGGGCAAAAGTGGGGCTGATTTTTCCACAAAATGACTCAATGTCCGCCTGGTTATGGTTGCGTATACTATGACTCTTCAGAGACGATATATGACTCTTCAGCCTCATCAAGTCTGTTAGTTACGTCTTACTATGGTTCTACTGTCCCCCCCTTCTAAACCTACTTAGCGAGTATTAACACTCGTTCCACACCGCACTTGGATCGTACTTAGCCTTCCGGGAGGGTCCACTTCACTTGGCGTGGAACACACATGCAGTCTTCCCTGAAGACTGCTGTATGTACATACCCACCCACTTCACCCTTCCAATTGCTCCATTTCAAATGCAACGGTTCTGACCGATTCCATGTTTCAGTGGACCAATTGCTCCGTTTAAAACTCTGGATCAACATACATTAATTACCCTGTTTCAGTCTTTGTAAGTTGGCCAAAATTGCTCCGATTTTAAAAGTAAAGCTACTGTTGGAATCGTCTCGCTCGTGTGATCATTTCCATCTATTTCGATTCGTGGTAGCTCTTCTGCTCCGTTTCTATAGTGGCTCCTTCTTACTCTACAATGGTTGATCGCACTACAACTTGGTGAAAAATGCTCCGATTTTGTTTTAAAATGTACCATTATAATCATTGGACTCACGTGATCATTTTCATCCACTCTTTTTGTCTTTTGCATCTCTACTTCTCATTCTACAGTGCCTACACTATGGTCCCTGTATTACACAGCCCATTATATCTTTTTGAATAATGCTCCGATCTGATTTTTGACTGTACCGTTAGAATCCTCGCGGTCACGTGACCTTTTCTATAAACTCGGATCTTCGATATCTTCCCTACTTCTCATTATAAATGACACTCTCTATCTCCATCCTATACTTCAACACTCCTGACCTACCTCCTTGAATAATGCTCCGATCTGGATTTTAAATACATCATTCGAACCGTCTCGGTCGTGTGATCAGTTCTATGTTATTCTTATTCCGATTGGACTGTTACGTCGTCTCTAAAACCGAGTTATGAGTTCCCCAGATCATATTCTCAAATTTAACCACCTTAAACTTTCCAAAACACAACGCACTTCTTTCGACCCCCGAAAACAGTCCCCGAAAGCTCAAAACGCAGCCTCAGATTGTACTCCAATTCCACGCCAAGGGCTAGGGTTGCGAGGACCTTTCGGGTTAGGGCGGGCAATTGAGTTGGGTTCCTGCAATAGGAGAAACAGAAACACTCGGAACAGAGTTTAGTCCGCACGTGGCACTTTAGGTTGCGCCGATATGCACAGTATTATAACGGTAAAATGGGGCGCACATGGCGACTGAGAAGGAGAACATGGAGGGGGGGTCGAGTAAGTGGAGCGGAATTTTTGGGGAAAAATTAAAAGTCGGAAAAAGTGATCCAAAATGAGTCTACGAGCTGCTCGACTGCTGCTTACCCCTGTCTCACTGTTTATTCCTTGTTATCAGTTGTTTTGGTGAAATATTTTTCACCGTGTTTTTCCACTGAGACACATTTTTCAACCGACCCTTTTCGACACCTTTCGACACTTTTTCCACACCCTTCTCGGATTATTATCTTCCGCGCGCGAGTTCGATTCCGGAACCGTGCAGGGAGAATGCCGAGTCGGATGCAGTGACAAGAGTGGAGAATCAGTGAGAAAAGTGGAGAACAGTGTGGAGAAAAAGAAGGGGAGAAAAAGAAGGGGAGAAAAAGAAGGGGAGGTGGACAGGTGAGGGATGGTGTGGGTAATACAACAGGTTAGGGGGACTGGAGGGTTAGGGGTGAAGCTGAAGAACTTGACGATTGCTCTTACACTGAGTACGGTATGTTCTCTTGTATTGACAGTCTCAAGAGTCAGTGATGGTATGGTACAAGCTAAGAGCATGTTGGCCACTCGAGTCACGTGATCTACTAGATTGAGGAATGCGGTTGGATTTCTAGAATAGGAGGGGTACAGGCTCGAGATGATACGGGTACCGGTAGGTATAGAGACCCTTACCAGAAGGACAACATACTTGACGGTGTAAGATGAGTTGTACTTATGATGACAGGGCTGTCTCGAGTTACCGGGCCGTTGTACAAGTAGGTATAAAAAGACCCTATGATTACCCAGCCAGACTCTTGCCTATCTTGTATGGCATGTGACTGTAGTTCGGTATACTTGATGTCGTAGTGTCTATGGATAGTCATGGTATACGGACGTGTTTACTTGTACTATCTATTTCTGCCCTTATAGGGATATGCTGTCCGACAAAGTGTCCAGCCCCATTGCCAATATTACCGAGTATGGCTTCTTCAAGTGTGGAAGAGTGTGTAGCGTACCGGCACCGATATCTATACCCTCTATAAGGCAAGTGCAGATAGTGACTCGGAGAAAAGAAAACTACCAAATGGAGAAGTAGTAGAAGGTGGACGATGACGGGATATAGAATGTCACATACGTTGACCTCTCGAGCTTTACTGTACTCATCAATATGGGTGTCGGTACCTGGTACTTGTAGTATTGTTCCCAGTATTCTTAGATATGCCTTGGTAGAGAAGTCTGACTACCAAGAATGCAGACAAGTTGAGATTCGTAAGGTATGATAATCCAATCCAAGCTGCTACCTCATTTAGTTCTTACCTCTGTAGTAATGTCGATCGCGACTATGACTAGCTCTATAGAGTGTCATAGGTTGTCCTCTGTATACCTACTCCAACCAGAAGGTGTAGAAAGACGTTAATACGATGCTATACGGAAAGTGACCTTCATTGAACGGTTAGACACAGCCATGGAAGTCTCTAGGACAACTTTTCACGTTCTCAATGGCGCAAAAACCTCGCTAATATGACTTATTAATGGACTGCGGGCACAACTCCAGACTACCCGGATAAAGGTCCATATATACATGAGAGAAGTTAAAGGTGAGCATTTCCCAGATCATAAACTGAATGAATTCCTCTGAATGTTGTCTATCTACTCTTACAACTATTCAATGAGGGGTTCTCTATCTATCTATGAGTTTCTAGAGTATCAAGTGTTAGGAGCCATAAGACAGTAATATGACATCCAGTAACAGAAGAAGTTGACCAGAACATCAATTACACCTCCAAGTCACCAAAAAACTTCTTCTTCTACTTCCATCAGCTTTACAGTCCTAACTAGTAACTCTTCTCCTACACAGCTCACATACAGCACCACCATAATCCCCTCCAAACCACTCTAAACAACCCCCAAAACCCCATAGAACTACTCCAACCACCTCAACCAACATCTTCCACATCTCATCTTCTTTATTAGTCCTTTTATCTTCCAATTAAGCACCTTAGTATCATCTTACTGTTGTATACACCCCCCTAACTCGGCCAATATACGTCCAATCTGAACAAAAACAGTACCAATCGACTCGCACAGACACCACAAACACAGCCATACAGTACCCACCCTCCAATCTCCTCTCCTTCACCTCCAAACCCCTCTTCCCTGTCTTCCCCCCTCCCTCCCAAAATAACTCGGCAACTTTATTTTCGGCCAATATGCCGTGGTTTCAAAAAAGTTGGTCGACAGCACGAGCTGACAGGAGGAGTTGGGATTCTTGAGCTGACCGAATTCATACGCCAATCACGCGACCACCCATCCACGTGACTCCACTTTACTCACGTGACCCACCATCTATTCACAAAGCCTGTTTCGCCAAGCCTTAAGCGAAATTAACCCCAAGCGAACGTCGACAGGTGGACAGGACGACGACAAACGGCCAAAAAACGACCAGAAAACAACAGTTGAAAGTTGTGCACGTTCGTTACACAAAGAGAACGGCTGTTATCGCGCTCATTCGGGTCTTAGTCAGCATTTTCGACATTAGTTTGGATCTAAACTAGACTATCTAAGATCTTCGACATATCATCAGTTGGAGGTAAAGATCAGCCTTGAAGCATTGATTCAGGTTTAGGGCGTTTATCTTGATCAGGTTAGGGCTTTTCTATATTTGTTGAGTCTTCAGACACTTCTCCTTCAGTTACTATCAGCCTAAGGAGCTACTTACAGGGGTTTCAGATCAGCATTCAGAAGTGACTGAAATTGACGTTTGACCTTACAAAGCAGTTCTATCTTAGTCATTTGGTTGATACCTTTAGAGACTGTCTTCAGACTCAGTACTTAGTCACTCTACTCCCTTGAAGTACTATCAGATACTAGACAAGAAGATAGCCTACACTTGGAGGACCACAGCATACAGAGCAGTTGAGCACTCTACTTTACTCTTCCAAGTATTGACTACATACAGTCTTATCGACTTCAGTTGGACTCATCTAACACCTCAGTTAGATACATCTAAGACTTCAGGTCTAACAGTTGAACTCATCACAAGTCTCTGGCCCTTCATCTCAGCTGGACACTCATTCAAAGACTTGACTTCTGATAACTCAGCTAGACGGTCTTACTACAACTTGCAACCAAGAGTTTACAGTGCTGCTACCATTTGGAACCCAGCTCACCTCATACACTCAGTCTAACAGTTTGAACGAAGCCTAGACACTCTCTTCTGCATCTGTCCAAACAGGTGGATACTCAGTCAAAGGATCCCAAGACATCTATCCCGCTAAGACCTCATCCTAGACTCTTCTAGACCCAGGTACAGCTTCTACATCCCACTGAACAGTTGAACAGCTACCCACTGCTTCTCTGAACACCCACCTAAGAGCTCTCATCAACTCAGCCTACACATCTTATCGGCATCTCATTAGCCACTCAGTCTCGGCTTCACATCTGTCTAAACAGGTAGATATTGGTACAGCATCACAGGTTCATTGGACACTCAAAAGCACCCACTGAACACCCAGTCTACTGCCTAACTTGTAGACATAGACTCATCAACACTACACTCAGTGGAAACTCACCATTTGTCATTGAACAGACAGTCTACGACTTTACAAGTCCATTAGACACTCTTCTAGCACTCGCCTTTGGTTCTTACAGCTTTACAGCTTCATTTATTCAACCAACACTCGCTACGCTCGTATTGGTTTCTTATCGAACAAATTTCTCTCATTGGACACTCACCTAAGTCTCATACAGTCTTATTAGACACCCACCAACACCCGTTACGTTCATATTAGTTCGTTACGACTTCACATTTCATCGAACACTCACCTACAGCTTTACAGCTTCATTTAACACACACCTACGATTTCGATTCTCATTGAACACTCGCTACGCTCACGTTCAATAATGCACGATACTTGTTCTACGACCTCCCCCAAAACCGGGAACTTCTTCGACTTGTCCCCCCTCCTCCACCAAGACTGGACAGTCCCTGGACTCGATTACGGCTTCAACTTCAGTATATCCTTCTGCGGACCCCTAACCCTAACCTCCCCAGATACTCATTATACCGATTTGGAAACCGACCATGAAGCTCAAAACTCGGCCAGTGCCAGTTATACAGACTCTACTACCGGTCAAACGTACTCACTAGGCAAATCTGACACTCACCCCTTCTTCAGAGGAAGAGAACTGGTTTTGGAGTACCATGGAGGAAGTTTTTGTCGAGATAGTCACGGAAAAATGACGGAATTACGCAAAAGTGCCATTGTGAGTTTCAAATGTGACCATGAAATGACGCATCACGTGATTTCGCCGACCCTGGTGGGCCAGTTATCCGATTGTGCATACTTTTTCGAGGTCAAAACCCCCCATGCTTGTGCCGTTTCCAACCAGGAACAAAGTATGCAACCAGTCACCATTTTTGTCTTTATAGTGGTGGTGGCGACCATTGTTGGCTTAGTCAGCAGCCAGCTGGGCAAGGGCAGCAAAAAGTTTGATGGAGGGCAGATTGGAGAACGGGTCAAGAGGGTGGTCATGCTCTTGTATGTGGTTGCACTCAGGATTATAATGGCGCCGTTTAGAGTGGTCAAAAGTCGGCGGTTGCCGTTGTAACACACGACAGGGTAATATATTGGATGAATGGAGTTGTACATGTACCTGTACTTGTACTTGTAGGCTGTTTGGTGAGTAGTGATGTTACAGAGGGTAAAAACAGTACAAGTAGAGACTGAAGAATTGTCATTAATACGTTTCTGTTCAGTCTATGACGAGAATCATTTTGGTGTAGATATCTTGAGTACCGTAGGTCTTTACTAACTTCTTCAGAGGGCTCATTCTGCTATTTCATACATACATACATACATAATCATTTATTCAGCAATATTTGAGCGCTGTCGCCAGTAACTGTTGTTCATCTGCCCTCTGACATAATTTCCTCTATGGTCGCTGGGTGTAGAAAGAGCGGCTACCCCGAATATACGTACTTTGCAGACAAGGGGTAGAGGGGTTTCTAGAGGCTACTGGAGGAGATATCAGTAGGGTCTGATGAAGACTTCTATTGAAAGAAGGACATGAAAGAAAGACATCTAAACAACTGTCATTGAAAAAAAACTTGATTAGGTTTATAGCCGTTCAATGATGGCTTACTCCTTTGTAATAATTGTACAATCGTGGACTTTCATACAACTGTCTTCCTATAGATGACTTGAGTGAGTGGTATTGTTGATACCAGTGGAAAGAATAGAACCTGTAGTTCCAAACTGGTAAGTGGACCTCAGGTGAATTATCTACTTGGCCTTATAGGGTATCTTCATAAGTTGGTATGTAAAGAGAGTAATACCAAGTAGATGTATCTCTATAGGGTCAGGTAAAGAGCTATACAAGATATCAAGATAGGAAGAAGAGTACCAAAAGAAGTCAATTGATTAAATCCTTCACCCACACAACTCTTACTGTTCAATTATAACTCTTCCAAAGATGATTACAGACCTCCTGGTGAGCTGAGAGACTATAGGAAGAAGAGAGCTACAAGAAGGTACCTTAAACGGGTATGAAAGTTGGAAAAAGTAGTACCAAGTTGATCAATTAGTACTTATGGGCAATTGAGTCCTTCACTTGTCTTTTTTATTTTTCACCCCCAATGTACAGATCGACGTCATGTTCTTGCATTTCTTCAACTTAACAAATACCCAAGTAAACTTACCCCCTCCACCTCTCACAACACTTCCATAACTCCAAACAGTGCTAGACAACATATACTTATTTCTATACCATTCTACTCCCCCAGCTCTCCTGAATCTATCAAACCAGTTCCCATTTCTCTACCTTCTCTAGAACCCGAAATACCCAGCCCCCAGTGGAATCTCTGGTCAACTAAAAGCTAAGTAAACCTACCCGAATCCATACTCTCACTACAACTGCACTAAAAAGCACACCTAACCCCATTCCACACCTCCTCCGACCTCCTCCGCAAATGAAACTCTACATTTATCATCCTCAAAAGTCATAAAAGACGCCAAACTAAATCGAGCTCCGAATGTGGGGTATAAACAAACCTAGGAATATATGGAGGTCCAACTAACTTGATGAATAATGAAGTTATAGAGATAAAAACTGTACCAAACAAATCCCCTCACTCCAAGGATTCTAACAGTACCCTCCGATCCGCTCTACTCCCCCTCCTTCACCCTCAATTGCTAATACCTCATCTACCCTTAGCAACATAAACATGAAAATCTAGATCGCACTAAAAACACATCTGAGCAATAAACAGAGTAAAAGAAGCAGCAACAATGACAATCACACTCAGAGATCACTTCTACCCAAAAACCTCCCCTAATACCACCCTTATATTACCCCTAATACTCCACCTCCTCTCTCCCTTCTCCCACCACAACAAAGCCCCACTTATTTACCACTTCCACAGCATCAATCACTAAAACAACACCACCACCGTCTTCCCTGACCCTCAATTACCCATATCCACATCTTCACTCACTTTTTTCCCATACATCTTCCCCTTCAAAATCACTCTTCTTCCCTAACCCACTTTCACCTCTTCATAGCTCATCCTATCGTCTAAACATCCACCTAACTAACCTCCCCTAAACCACTCAAAACTCCTATTGTAACCCTTCCCTCTAATGTCCTATTTCAATTCGCCCACATTTCTCGTTTCTAATCACGTGACCATCACCAGGGCAACCGCTCCTCACTCCTCACCCGGACAACCAAATCCGGAGTAATAACGGGGCCTTACAGGTCAAATCAACAAGACAAAGTTGGTTGCCGGGGAGCCAGAGACATTGGAGCCAGTCACGTGACCCGGCGTACACGCCTGATGCACGTCACGTACACGTGTCACGCGTTTGACGCGGCGCGTGGCGGAAACCGTGTGGACTGGGCTGAGTAGAGGTCACGTGAGACCAGGGTAAGGGTCCGAGGGTTAGGGTAGCCCATGTGAATCACGTGAGACCCTAAACATGTCCCTAACCCTTCTACTTCGTCTTCAATTCGCCTTCTTCTCTCAAATGGCGCATGTTGACCTGGGACTTTTAGGTTGCATTGGTTGTTGATGTTGTAAAAAGGATGTAGTTATTAGGGTAAGGGGAGGATGTAGAAATGAGAAAATATGTGGTAAATACACAATAAGTTTCAATTAGTTTTTCTGTGATTTTCCTGTATTTTTTAAAATTACTTTCGAGGCACTTCCCAAATCCACCCGTTTCGTCCCATCACCATGGCAACCCACCTCACATGATGGGGAGCTTTAAGGTTGACCGATTATGGAAAATCAAAACAAAAGTGGATGCTGCGCTCTCTCTTACTATACCACACTTTCTTGACGCTTTTCAAAGACACACAAAACCCTTTGCCGACACAAAAAACAGCCGTATTAGAGCCGCCAAACCCCCGTCTAGACATACGCTACGACCGAGCCGCTTGAGAAACGTTTTTCTGTTTTTTTGCTGCTTTTTTCGACCCATTTTGCTCTACTCTACAATAGTTACATTGGCCTTGTCACCAACCATTTGCCATAGACAAGAAGAAAGAGAAGAGAAGGAATAAGAGAAGGAGGAAGAAGAAGTACCGACAGCAACAGCGAAAGCGACATTGAATACCTTCTTACATTGAATACACAACACTGAAACGATACACCGCTTTGTGTCACTAAACCACTTTGTGTCACATCACCAGTTTGTGTAACTACCATCACCACTGTGTCACGACATACCCTTCCGACACTAACGATCAGTACACACCATGGCCCTCATGCAACCGCTGGCTAACGAGTTTGAAATGAAGGAGCCCGTGCTCAAAAAACGTCGCATCGGAGCGACCCAAATGGAACCACAGCTCACCATTGTGGAGGAAAACAACCACCCGGGCACACAACAACAGGTGGCCCAGAGCGCCGGGTCCGTGGCGTCGTACCCGGACCACGTGACCAACCAGGTCATCTCCGCGCTCACGTGCCCCCCGAACCTCCAGGTGGCCCAGGACTACGCCAACCACAAGACGCCGTCGTTCGAGGTCCAGGCGTACGCCAAGCTGGCCGG
Organism: Yarrowia porcina; assembly: GCA_900519025.1. NCBI lineage: Eukaryota > Fungi > Ascomycota > Dipodascomycetes > Dipodascales > Yarrowia > Yarrowia porcina. Next base: position 2,659,920 of record ULGT01000001.1, read on the forward strand.
CCAGAACTGGACCTACTTTGTGCAGAAGCTGCACGTGATCATTGGCCGGTCGTCCGAGCAGCAGGAGGTGGACATTGATCTGGGCCCGGCCAAGGTTGTGTCTCGAAAACACGCCTCCATCGAGTACAACAGCGAGGCCCAGCAGTGGCAGCTGTGGGTTCGAGGCCGAAACGGAGTCAAGGTCGATCGGGTGGTTTACAAGGAGGGCCACGTGACCTTACGTTCGGGCTCCGTGGTTGATATTGGCGGTGTTCAGATGATGTTTGTTCTACCGGGCCAAAAGGTCGAGCTCAGTGGAGTCTGGGTGGAGGACGTGGAGCAGCAGCAGCGACAGCAGCATGACAACTCCAGTCATATGGCGCTGCCGCACCCCCAGATGACGCCCACACACCACCAGATTGGCCACATGAACTCGCTCACGGACATTTCGGACATCTCCATGGCGTCCCACATGTCCATGGAAGACTTTAACCACAGCTTCACGTCGCTGGCGGACCGGGTCTCCCCCTCGCGCGGCAAGTCCGTCTTCTCCGTGTACAGCGGAGTGGACCATGGAGCGCACAGCCACAGTCCTCATGTTGCTCATGTGCAACCCCAGCATCAGCCACAGCACCAGGCTCAGCATCAGCAGCACCAGCAGCATCAGCAAATGGCACAGCCGCAGGGCCAGCAGATGCCTGCCAGCAACATGACGTCGTCGTCGTACCCCCGAGGAGTGGCTCTCATTTCTCGGCCTCAGATCCGCAACCACACTAACCACTACTCGGACTACGATCTGTCGCTGGACGATGCCAAGGACATCAAGCCGCCGTACTCCTACGCGACCATGATCACCAAGGCGATTCTGTCGGGTGACGAACACATGATGACGCTCGCGGAGATTTACGAGTGGATCTCCAAACACTACTCCTTCTACCGGCACTCGCGCACGGGCTGGCAGAACTCCATTCGGCACAATCTGTCGCTCAACAAGGCCTTTGTCAAGGTGCCTCGACGGAGCGACGAGCCCGGCAAGGGCATGAAGTGGCAGGTGACTCCAGAGCACAAGGAGGAGTTTCTGCGCAAGAGCAAGGGCGGCGAGCTGGTCAAGAAACGGCCCGCAGGGACCCTTACTCTGCAGAGAACCGGCAGTGGAGGCGGGCATGTTGGCGGAGTGTCTGGGGGAAGCATGTCGACGTTTGTCGTTGCTCCCCCACCTCCTGGAGGCGAGCAGATTTGTCTGGGCACCGGTCCCGGTATGGCTCAGCAGGCTGCTCCCAGTCTTGGAGGTCTGGCTGGCGGTTCTGGCCGAGAAGGCCGAGGTAGCATTGACGGCGTGAGCCCCAACTTGGCGCACCCTACTCCTCAGGAAAGAAACCAAGCCTCTAGCAGCCAGTCCACTAACAATTCCAACAGCAACAACAACTCCAACTCCAGCAACAACAACAGCAGCACCTCCGACCAGCCCTCCGAAGCTGCTGGCACCACTAACAACCCCCTGTCGACGCCCCGCAAGGACCAGTTTGGCGGCGTCGGCTTTGAGGACTTTGCATTCACCCCCAGCCCTCGGTTCAAGGAGACGTTTACGCCCGACCGGCTCAGCAACATTTCTGCCAGCAGAAGCACCGTCAACATGGGCGTGGCGGCGGTGAAGGCCGAGTCTGGCACGGGAACCACTCCTTCGGTCGCCGGAGCTACAACGCTCCCTACTACCAGCGCGACGCCTGCACCAGCGGCTCCCAACCTGTCGCTGGCTCCTCCTTCGGCCCAGCAGCAGCTGCCGTCGTCGTTCATGCCTGCTTCTTCCCCTGCGCCGTTCTGGCGGTTCATGCAGCTCAGCAGCACGCCTGTTCGGGGAGGCGAGGGTTTCAGTCCTGTGAAATACTCTCCTTCGCGGGAGAGCGGGTCTGGAGCTCGGGGTGGAGATGCCGACGGACTGGGCGATCTGCAGAACATTGACTTGACCCGAGGGTTCAAGAACTGGCAGGACAGTCCCGCCAAGGTGGCCAAGTAGTGCATGTAATAAACTAACTGATTTATACCAAAGAATGCAGCGCCGTAGGTGCTGGACTCCTAGTAGAAGTATCTTGAGAACTCCTAGTAGAAGTATCTTGAGAACTCCTAGTAGAAGTATCTTGAGAACTCCTAGTAGAAGTATCTTGAGAACTCCTCGTAGAAGTATCTTGAGAACTCCTCGTAGAAGTATCTTGAGAACTCCTCGTAGAAGTATCTTGAGAACTACAGTGAAGTACCGATACTGGTACTCCTTGTCATCTACACATCCATCCGTATCTACGTCACCCATAGTAATCCTCATGAAGCCTTGGCCAATAAATATCGCTACATGACAATGCAGCATGCGCAACGGGAGCCCGACTGCCCGTTGTCGACGGCGCCCCCCGCCTGCACCGAGTAGGACGTGTTGGGCGTCTTTTTGGAGTCGAGCTGGAACGACTCGGGACGCACAGACACGTGGATCACCGACGACACGTTCTGCTGCGACTGGGACCCTAACCCGACGTTGTCCAGCGTCTGCGAGTCCTCCAGAATCTTGCCCAGAAAAATGAGCCTCAGTCGGCTGGGGTCTGGGCTAGGGGAGTTTGTGTGGAAGTCGGACCATTTTGTGGCAATGCACTGTTTGAGCTGGGCCACGGTGGCCTCGTCACACGACTTGACGGATAAGTTGTGGGCCGTCAGAAACGAGTCGTCCAGCGCCCATTCGACCCGTTCGCTGGACGATAGCAGAATGGTGATTTTTGGCGTCTCACTGATACTGCTAGAGCACGAGTTCATTGTGAGAGAGGGTAAGAAGAGCAGTAGAAGTACTGGTTGTAGAGAAGAAAAGAAGCAGGGTCGATGGTGTAGCAAGGTCGTACCTGTTCCTAGTTGTCTTTGTGTTCTTTGGAACTTCTTTCTTGTTGTTCTGTTAAGTCGTCTTGGTCTCCCCGTTACAATCCCTCTGTTGTATCACTTGGACGTATGTACCCACTCTGTCACGTTGTATATGTGGCAGAAAGCTGGTTGACGTCTTCTGTTGGTGGTGAAATGGTGCAGCAAAGTCGCAGAATCAAATTTCGTTCTCTTCACGGCGGAGAAACGAAAATGTCGGGTTGTGGTGAAGAAGATAAAACAAGTAGAGGCTAGGGATGATGGACGCTGTGATGGTGTGGTTACCATGTGATGCATATTGTCATGCAATGCGGAGTCCAACCTTGGCACTCAAAGTAGACTATTGACGCAGCCGACATGCAGGAGTGTGGGGAAGAGGGTAGTAGAGGTGGAAGAGATAATGAATTAATTGGGGGAAATTGGTGGTATTTATGTAGGTCACGTGACGACCAGATTCCCATTTTCCTGGATTTATTCGCTTACTAATGCGACTTCTACGTCGTATCTCGTTCCACGCCCCCAGTGCATAAAATTAATATCGGTAAATGAGGGGAAGGGACCAAAAAGGTGGAGTGTAGAAAAATGAGGGTGGGCTGTACATAATATGGGGTGTGATGTCACGTGACTTCATATATCACGTCAAATGTATTTTTGAGAAAGTTGTGCTAACTAATAGTGTTTCTCATTCAGGGGCAGTGTAGATCACTCTAGATCTATGGTGATAATTAGACGATCAGAGTTAATTGGGGTGAGTGAGAGGGTAGGGGTTTGGGTGGTGATTAGGGTGGTAGTTTTGGAGTTAGGAGAGGTGCATTTGGGCTGGTTCTATGTGGATGTTGTTGATGTGGTGTACCTACTCCTTTACTTGTAGTTATAGTACCGGTACCGGTAGTGTATGGGGAGAGTGTTAGGTGTGAAGAGAGAAGGGTTAAGAAGGGTATATATAGAAAGATATTGAACAGAAAGAAGTCTAGATTCAATTGAAGTTGGGTAATAAACTTATCTAAATCACTTGTTAGATCTCAGTGGATCAGATAGTCAGTCCATTATGGGTGCTTGTATCTCAATGGATCATTTCATGTATGAACGGCTATATCATAAGGCCATTTTGAAGAGACATGAAGTACAAGTTCAAATGAGATTAAGATAGTAAGATGAAAAACGGTTCCAGGACTTGACTCTCTCAACTTTTCTCCAACAAGGCCGTCTCATATTGCTTCAATACTCCTCACTACTGGTACAAGTAGTGGAGGATGGAACTACCTACTGACTTGATCTCTTCTGGTGAACAGCTCAGTACACACCCTCCTCCTCTTTGGTGTGTACTACTTCCAGAACCTGATGTTCCCTCGAGTGGGTTGTATGTGGTCAATTACAGGTAACCAACTATACATCATGACTACCGGTACATACCATTATGATTCTCAACAGAGTATGAGTTAGACTAGGAGCAATTGGTTCATTATCGTTATAGTAAAAAGGCTATGATATTGAGAGAAGTATCGTGACTCCACTGAGCAACTCTCTCAAGCACATTTTCTTACCACTCTTCATATAGCCAGGTATATGCTTTTCAGGCTCAATGGTGGAACTCCTACTTCAGTAAAAGACGTCTTAAAGACGCCATCGAGACTCAGAGAGTTGACAGAGTAGTTTAGCCACATCTAAAGAAGAATATAACACTTTTCAGCTTGTCAATATCCCCGTTATAAACCCAGTTTTGTTCTTCCGTTCTAATCTTCAAAACAGGTATAGACTTACGGTAGAAGAAGCTGTAGAACACTCCACGCATCCTACAATCAGTCCGAAGCCGTATTCTCCACCTCTGACGTGCACTGCAACTCACGAGACGTGTTTATCTGACATCTAGACTTCTCTTGACGTCATTCTTGTTCATACTGCCCTAAGTAAGAGTTAGAACAAGTATCCACTCATACCATAGTCAGAAACACAACCACTTGTCAGTATAGCTTTTGAGAGGTCTTTTTTACTCTCAGAAACGGCATGAAGAACCCTTCACTCAAGTTTCTCATTTCATACAACCCTTATCAACGTATACAAGTCCATCTAACTGTCAAGCACTCAACTGAGTACAGCACCTCTAACAAACAGAGAAGATGAGAAGAACCCACCGTACATACCATACCAATGAATTCCCAGACCTTTCCCTAACCACCAACCTCAAGACCAGCAGAGTTTTTCCTGGTTTTACCTCAATCATAAATTCTCACTTATAGGGTATCATTACTAAGCGGAAAACACCCCAAATTCACGTGACCAAAATCACCGTACACACTGTAGACTTGTCCACGTGACCAGACACCCCCACGTCATCTCGCTTCCCACCAATTGTCACACTAGGGGTCCGCTAAATGTGCATCTTTGCATTTTAGAACACATGTACGAGGCAGAGAGACCGTTGGAGAAGTCACGTGAATGTTGTGTCGTGTGACCAAGCCCAAACATCTTCAAACGGATATTGAAACCCATCAGACCAATTGTAATACCTTCGTAAGCCCCATTTTGGTCATTATGATTTTTTCTGGTTTTACCCGAATTTTCTCAATTTCCCCAATTTAATCCCCCATTAAATCCCCACTTAATTCCCATCAATTCGCGAGTGGGTCGCCCAATTGGGTTACCCCGATTAGGGTATTCCTCTTTCCTCCCAACGAGGTTAGGGTACGCACGCTTTTGTCCCAACTGGAAAAAAGCAGTCCCACTATTCACGTGACGCTTTTGCCGAAAAAAGGTTTTGGTCCCAACGGAAAACGACTCTGGTGATTCGTAAAATCAAAATCTGAATCTTTTCACAATTTGTTTACAAGTTCGACAACATTACGAAAATGAGCACCTTTGAACCTGTTGTTGTGATTGACGGTGAGTAACGAACGCTCCATGGGAGGATAATGGAAGATGCCGCGGCGGCTTGCGACACGTTTTGGCGACACTCTGGACGTTGGGGACGGATATTACACGGGGTGTGTCATGAGACACAAAGCGAACTGAGAAATCACTAGCAGTGAATGAGACACATTGTGTATGTCATCCGTGACCTTCTGGACGTCCAGGTGTGGTGAATAGAACGACAGGCAGATTTTTCTGTGTTTTACAGAATGGACACAGACGGAATGGACACAAATAGAAACACACGACACAAACGACACAAACAGAGGAGGAAATGAACTTGGCGATGGTGTACATCGTGAGCAGGAGTCAGAAGCTCAGCTTTTGTTGTGGCTCTTGTTTGCGTTGTTCTGTGTGTTCGTTTGTGTCCATTTCTGATTGCCATTTTCTAGCTGTTGCAGTGTTAAAGTCATGAGCATCTTTTATTTTGAGTCTCCCACCTTACATGTGTCTAAGCACATTTTCTCACCTTAATACATACTAACGTCAGGAAAGGGACACCTCCTCGGTCGACTGGCCTCCACCGTTGCCAAGCAGATCCTCGACGGCCAGAACATTGTCGTTGTGCGATGCGAGGCTCTTAACATCTCCCAGGAGTTTTTCCGATCCAAGCTCAAGTACGCCGCTTACCTGCGAAAGGCTACTCGATTCAACCGAACCCACGGTCCCTTCCATTTCCGAGCCCCCTCTCGAATCTTCTACAAGGCCGTTCGAGGTATGATCCCCCACAAGACTGCCCGAGGCAAGGCTGCTCTGGAGCGACTTAAGGTCTTCGAGGGTATCCCTCCTCCTTACGACAAGAAGAAGCGAATGGTTGTCCCCCAGGCTCTCCGAGTTCTGCGACTCAAGCCCGGCCGAAAGTACTGCACCGTTGGCCGAGTCTCCCACGAGTTTGGCTGGAAGTACCAGGACGTTGTCGCCAACCTCGAGGAGAAGCGAAAGGTCAAGTCTGCCGCCTACTACGCCAAGAAGGCTGCTCTGTCCAAGAAGACCAAGGCTGCCCACGCCCAGATTGCTGACTCCGAGGCTGCCCAGGCTCTCGCCGCTCTTGGTTACTAAAAATGTCGTCATCCCCCCTTGACTGTTTGTAATATATAATGTTGTAAAGAGTCGAAATGCAAAATTGATTATTTGAACTGCATCCAGTAGAGAGTGAGTGTATGACCATATTAATATTATAGGATGAGATGAGACAAGATATCAGATGAAGACTGTTGAACACTGGATCTATAGGAAGAAAGAAGAGTCTCATGAATAGAGACTCGTGTATCGACGAAGCTTGTATCTCTTTAATGATCGTCAGACACATCTGATCATACCAGTCACATTGAGACTGCTCTTTCGATGTGCCCTATTACAAAGTGTTCATCCATCATGGTGTAGAGAATCAGAAGAGAATAAACGAGAAAAGAGATAATGAAGATGTCTTGGAAGACATAAGTGCAATAGACGATTGGGGCTTCAGTGCTCAGTATCGTTACTGTATGTATATCGTCTGTACTTCAGTCTATCAGTAGAGTGTCTCTCTATCATGGAGGGGAGCTGTCAAGATAAGGCTACAAGCTGTTATGACTAGAGAGGTGGAAAACAGTGGAATTGTCTGTGGAAGGAAGATTACGGCTTTGGTATGTGGATACACCATGGAAGGGCTCTTTGGACCTGAACTTTTGCTGTTGATGAGTTCTGGGTTTTGTTTATAGGTGTCATTAGAGGGGGTATAGTAAGAACAACCATAGAGGTATTGCTCATAATTGAAGATGAAATTTTGAAAAGAAAAGCTTCAGGGTGACTTGAGTGGCTCTGCAAAAACATTTGATCAACTTCCGGTGAATTTATGGCCCCAATATGGGCTGTTTAGAGTGGAGCTTGTGTGCACTGTGGGGGCTGTTAAGAGGACATGTTATCGTTCTGATAATGTATTTACAAAGACAAAAGTTTTGACAGTCTATTATTTATACCGATTCAATTCAGATAATCAACTGCACTAGTCATTATCTCACACTAGAGTCCTGTAGATGTGTTCAGTGGAGTACACCAGGGCTAACAGATCTACTCCCTTAGAAGACATTAGAGGAGCCTAGAGATGAGATAGAGAGGCTAGACCGCTTCATTGCAGCTCAAAGACTGATCTGGTCAAATCCACCTTACATTGTTAGACACCAAAGACCCTCATGAGAGTAAGAAAACTTGATACATACGGGTATATTGACTCACATTGTCAATCTGGACAGTTTCTCAGACATATCTTTCTACCTAAAAACTGTTTAGCACCCTCCATAGTCATCTCCATACTACCAGATGAACAAAAAACAGGAGAAGTGGACCTTCACCGATCCGAATAGAAGAATATAACTCATTCACTACAATGAAGTACATACCTGGTACCTCCAAAACCACCCATAACTCGTCTTTCCCATATATAAACTCACTCTCACCCCCATTCTCCCCCTCTTCCCACCCAATTACTTAGCATTTACTTAACCCAAAAAGTCCGCTGGGGGTCCATTTTCGGGGTTCCCAAGGTCGTAGAAAGATGAAAGTTGGACCAAAATGTAGCCCGCACACGGAATATTCAAATGAGGCATTAACGTCCCCCTCGACCCCTCCAACACCACTTCAATATTCCTATTCCCCCCTTCCCCTCTCTCTCAATTACTTAGCTTTACTTAGACCCAACCTTCACCCTATTCCTCCTCCACCATATTATTCACTGTAAAATAAACGGTGACAATTTCAGCAGAAAATATAGCAACCGACCAAAGACCCTAATAACAGCAATAATACTCCTCAATGGCAACCCCACAATAACAGCAACTATCAAACCCGTACCCTGGCACCAGTAAATCCGGCTGCTTGAACTCTCTGCTCACGTGACTTTCCTCTTCCTCCTCCACGTGACGGCTAAGCCACTGGACCGCGCCTCATGACTCTCCCCGCGCCCTGCCCCTCTTGTGTCTCGGTTAGAACAAGAGAATTAGACAATGAGTAAAAAAGAGGCATATTTTTAGCCGGCGGGGTGGTCACGTGGGGGGTTAGGGTAATGGGGTAACAGAAGGCGTCTATCGAACGAACCAAGTATGAGTTCTATCATGTTAAAGATGACCGTTTTAGTCATAGGTCTCAAGTGTAGCAACATTGAGATGACTGTTTCGGTTGTTTTACATGTGTAACTGCTTCGGACCGCTTCCAAGTGTTTTGAATGTTTTGAATAGCTTCTTGCACATCTTTGGACACTTTTGGTCACTGTTTGTTTCACTCCAGCCTAGTTATGGACGCCTCAGTATGCAGCAAGCGAGGCATATACGAACCGGAAGAGAGTCTGATACGGAAGACAACATGTGTAGGGTGAGACATGACGTATTGGGAGGGGAGGGGAGAAGAAAAGAGTGGGATTTGTAGGGTGAAGGAGAGGAGGTGGGGGGATAAAAAGTAGATATTCTTACTCTCCGGACCGAGGAGATTCTGATACCGTTTTCAGAATTAATTTTCACCCACTATTTTATCACATTTCATTCACCATCCTCTCCTATAGATACTCGGAGCGGCTTATTCGCGGATATTACCTAAAGAGACTGGGTGGCAAGACATGAACAACTTTATCTCGGCGATGAGCAGGGCGACCTGGAGAAGTCCGTTTTTGAGGCGTTTGGAGGCTCTTTTTGGCGGATTGAGCGGAGAAATCGGCTTCTCCGAGGCCAAGGACCCCGTAGTCCGATTTTTGGGCGTATCCAGACCCTCTAGACCCCAGTTAGCCGAGCTCATTTCCGCTAATTAACACTTAATTTAACATGAGTAACCAGTGCAGTATGAAGGTGAGGTGGATTGATAGAATGATCAAGTAGATAGAAAGAAGTACCATAGTAGATGACAATATAGAGTGGAGCCAGTTGGTTGTAGACGGTACGGATTCTACCATTACAACTAATGTGTCCACTTCTTATCCACCATCACGTGCTTACCCCTTGTTGCTCACGCCTCAACCTCCAATCATTCCAGACACGTCGCTCCGCAACAAGCCAAACTCTACCCCCTTTGGACGTTGTTCAGCTTAACGTTTGAAATAGGGCGTGGTTAATGGGTTGGGGGAGGTGAATAAAGGGCGTAAAAGAGGTCAGGAGGGGTGGTGGAGACTGGAGAATGGTGTAGTTCGATTTATCACGTGATCAACCACCTTTTTATCTCTCTTTTTTGTGTCCTTCCTGACCCCCCCGTCTATTTTTAACGTCACTATTCCGCCCCACACGGTGACCAACTTTATTGGCGAGTGAAATTTCCAACTTGGTAGAACAAGTGTCTGAAGAGGAAACAGTGTGTATTTATATTGTAACGATTGTGGTCGTTGTTGTTCTTTTTGTCTTCTAATCGTTTGACCCGTCGTTTGACCAGTCATTTAACCCCACTTGACCTGTCTAATCCACCTCTCAACCGTTCCTACCTGCCTTCTCCCCGCAGACTGCCACAGCAACGTGCATAGTCAGCAGACTTGAGTTAATAAGATAGTCTACAGGCAATCAAGATCACTTGAAGAAGACGACTTTGAACTCCACACATCTCATCCGAACGAAATACAACCAAGACCAACGACAAGAGAAATCAAAGAAACGAATACACCAGAAATACATCGACAGTTACACAAACACAACTGACAACAACACCGACACAATCAACACAACTACACGTGAGTATCGTACCGTTCACATCGTTACCGTCATATCAATACCGTTCGGGCACTACAAAGACATGGTAATGGGGGGACACAAATGGAGGTTGGGGAACTCGCGCAATCAGGATCACGTGTCGCTGGATGGATACGAGCAGCTGCCACTCTCTGCGCCGGGTACTCTCACCCTCTCTATCTGTGTACCTGCGCCACTGTCACGTCACTGAGAAGTGTCATATTTTTCACACAACAGGCGAGGAACATGACCAGGAACAGATTGGTGAATAAATGACGTGGTGGTCATGGTCATGTGTCAGGCAGACCGTGATTCCTTCCCTCCCCCTCAAACAAACACCAAAGGCATCTTGTACTGACAGCATATCTGTCGTGCAATACACCCACTGTGCTTGGTTGGGGGGGATGTGAAGGGTAGGCAGTGACATGCTTGTTGTAAGGCAGGCATGTCTTTCTTCCTGTTGATCAGTCACCGGTCACGTTGATGATATCGGTCAGTTGATGTCAGTCGGTCATTCGTCAGTTGATGAGTCACTGTACCACCAGGACACTGTTTGATTAGCTGTTGATGGGTCACATTGACTGCTGTTGTTGATGAGTCGACCACAGTCTTATTGACGATTGTGAATGCTTCGTTGACAACTGACTGTCACTTGATGGGTTTGATCATTGCCATCATTCACTGCCACCAATCCACACATGACCTCCTTCTGCTGTATCCCTGCTACCGCGTCTGTTCAGTGTCAAGACTGTTGGATGACCTGTTGCTTTGGAGTGGTAGTCACAGCTGCTTCGACTGTAGTCTAGGAACAGGGCGCTTCTGCTGTAACATGGCCCTCCGGCTGTACACACAGCTGCTTCGCAACTGCTACTCCATGCTCCCACGCAGCCGCTTCGACTGCTACAGCTCCGTCTCCCACGCAGCCGCTTCGCGACTGCTACTCGACTTCGCTAACCCAGATGTCTCTCGAAATCCCCCTCACGGCCCGCCGAATGTCTCGCTCCGACGAGCTCGAGGCCGCAGACTCGCGAACCGCCGTGCGCCAGATGGCCAAGCTCGGCCACCACACCACCACCGACACGCTCGACTTTGGCTTCTCCCCAACACCCCCTTCGTCGTTCCGGTCGCCCAACATTCTGGCCCAGGAACACGAGCACCACAAGCTCAACACACCGTCGGCCATGTCGTTATCCGGCGCTGAGAACCGGTCCGGCCATGCGACTCCCTCCTCTCTGTCGTCTTCCCGACAACAGTTTTACGGCACGCCCCCCTCCAACCAGGCGTCTCCGTTCTTTGGGCCTGCTTCTCCCTCCAACAAGCCGCCCATTTCGTCGCAGCTCGCCTCCCGAGTGCCGACGACCGGTGTTTCTGTCTCGTCCCAGAACACCCGTAACACCGCGCACCCGTACAACCCGTCGGCCGCGGTGCACAGCAACACGAAGCGGCGGTTCTCTTCCACGGCCGCTGCTTCCGGGGCTGCTGTGACCGTGGGCTCTGCGCCCAACCCCCGAAGCGCCTCGTTCAGCGCCTCGCAGCGGCCCTCGTTCTCGTCCAACGAGTCCCGGTCCGCCGTCAACTCGCCCCCCTCGGGCGCCTCCAGCTACTCGGGCAACGGCCCGCTCAACACCAACTCGCCCGTGGCGCTGGCTGCCGCCGCTGCCGTGACTCCCGAGCGTCTGTCGCGGCTCCTGATGGCGCAGGGTCCGCTTGCCATCCGGCACCTGACGACCCATCTGGCCATGACGATCCGGGGCTTTGGCGACCTGTCGCTGTCCAAGCAACGGCGGCTCATCATTGCCGCGCTGGACGCGGGCGACCAGACCAACGGCATCACGTTTGAAAAGGTTGGCTGGGGCCGGTGGGCCGCCCACCAGAATGGCGAGACCAAGATGGAGGCCGCCAAGCCCGGCGAGGTCAAGCCCGAGCTGCCCACTGCCCGGGAGCGGGACGTGATCAAGCAGGAGATTGACTCTGCGACGGCGGCCCGGTCTTCGTTGGCGCAGCTGGCTCGTCGACGAGCTTCTGTTTCCACCAATGGCGCTCACGGACGACCCCCGATCTCGCCGACCCTCAACCCCACGGACCAGGCCGCCACTTATCTCATGGGCGGTCTTGTGGGTTCCAGCACAGCGCCCTCTGCGTGGACCGACGATGTGGACCTCGAGGACGACGATATGATGTTCCACTCGTCGCGCAAGCCGATCGAGAACGCTGTGTTTGACGATGACGACGAGGAGGACGATGTGCGGGACTACGACGGGCAGACCCGGCACAGCGAGACGGACGAGGAGGACTGGCAGTCGATGGGCGCCGAGTCGCTGCGACGGGAGTCGATGGTGTCTCCCCCCACACTGTCGCTCAGCCAGCAGACCAACTCTGCCCAGCACTCGTACGCACAGTCGCCCACGTTTTTCAATCTCGACGGCCACATGCGGGACCGCAAGGAGATCAACGCCGCGGTGCGCACCAAGGAGGAGGACGCGATTTCGGCATTGGTCCAGCTGCGGTCGTTGTAGGGTCCCGGTAGCGGGGAACGGCACCCTACCTGCTGGTAGGTCTGCAAAAGTTGGTGGGAGGCTGCAGCTCAGCTGCCGGCTTTTTTCCCATTTAGCTTTGCCTGCCTGTCTTCTCACGCGATCAGCTAACGCTGCGGGCTCTGTTGGCCCGGCTTTTTTGGCTAGAACGGCTTCATCTAACTTTTTTATTGGCTACATTTCGCCCCGACTCTGTAGCGTATCCCAGACGATACTCATGATTTATACATTAACATACTTTATTCTTTCGTGTGGTTGTAGTGGTTGTAGCTGGAGGTGCATTGATGCACAGTGGAGTGAGACACTGGAGCCACCTTGGAAGAAGTGGTTCGAATCTGCGCGGAAGTGTTTGTACGGGCTTGGCTGTGCTGCTTTGTCCAAGATACGATGGTCTCTTGTAGGGTTCGTATAGTAGTCTTTGTTGCTATGGGTGAACAAGGCGGATGTAGGCTGCTTTGAGCATGTTACATTTGGAGGGGCAGATCGGAGTTACGGAGATGCAAATGTGAGATGTAAACATGAGATAGTGGAGATCGGCTGCAGAGGAATTTGTATGTTGAAGGAGTGTCTTTTGTTCTAATGTAACATTACCAATATACACCTGTAGAGTTATTTCAAGGGTCTTCATAAGTGTTGTCAAAAGGGAAGGTCAATACGAGATGGTCTAGTTATGTAGATCGCGATCTGTGAGGGGAACGTCGTGTACAAACAATGTACATACCGGTACAAGGAAGTGAGATAGTGGAGGGGAATGCAGGTATGGGCTTTTGGAGTATCAGTTGAGATATAAAGGGAGGGTTGTACTGGTACGATAGTAGATACATTGGCTGGAGGTCCTTAGAGTAAGACAGCTACTGTACTTTTTTCTGGGTATGAAGTGTAAGTAGGAACGAGCCTACAAGATAGAGCCAAGAAGGCACTTTCAGTTACAACGTATTCTTACTGGTAACTCAGCAAGTAGAATGCCACTCTGAGTGATCCACATGATGCAAGTGGTTGTTAGGAGAATGAAGCAGGACTTGATCAAGTACGAGTACTGGTACGATAGGTGATTGATTCGATGATATGGGACTATTGGAGGGTATAATTGACGTGAGTTTTGATGTACCGGTACTCGTAGTTTGTCTGGCTGGTAACATCTAGACTCTTGTTGCTTTACTCTATCTAAGTCAGAGAGGTGAGCTCTAGCATTATGAGTGTTGAAGGGGTGAAGATGAGCTGTTTAAGGGAGTCAAGGAGGGGTTAGGACACTGCTCAGAATGACTTAGAATGTCCCGTATATGTTGTTGATGCGTCTCATGAAAACAACCGGGTGCTTTGGTGGGTACGTACAGGTATGAGCATATGAAGTAGGGAGAGGAGGTGTTGAAGCAGCTGAAGACGAGGGTGAAAAAGATAACGAAGCTTACAGAATTAAATGCCAGTATTCAGTTTCCATAAGAAAGCTGACCCTTTACTTTCAGATATTCCATGTCTGTCAGAAGTCCTGATCTCTATCTTACATCCACCGTTCCAAGTACGACGCTACCATAGCTCATCAGTCCATGAACGAGGGAAGGTCAAATAAGAAGGGAGACTTGACTACTGTGTTTAGTACTCCTTTAATATACCCATAACAAGGCAATGGACCGGATACTGGTTTTTATTATGCTGTTACGTTGGCTCTACAGAGTTCAGATAGACAGAAGATTGGCTACAAAGAGCATCCAAAGGCATTTCTCAGATCTAAGAACTGATGAAATAGATTGTAGATAGTATCACTGTACCAACTCTGATCTTTTAAATACCATTTTAGCCCTGTAACAGCCTCTTCACTCACATCTTCTCTATCAGGAAAGAGAATGAGGTAGAAGAGAGATCTACTTCATAATGACGAAGTGTAAGGAGACCGCTAGAAGGCTTTCAGAGCACTTGGAGGATTAAAGATAGTCTTAACACTTTTTGAACTACCGGTACTCAACTTGTAGCTCTATAGTCCCTGTCATGAACAGGTCGTCACGGCAAAGCTACAAACTTATAATGAACATAGAGAACTTCTAATTGAGCTCTTAGAACATTTCGGGTGACTTATCTACAAGGAAATGTTGGTAATACTGCTAGCGGTTCTCTCTCTCATTTACAATGACTCTCCTATTATCCAATATCGATAAGACTACTACCGGTACTACCTCTCATACCCCACGATTCGTATCCATATTCATTCAAAGACTGTTCCCCTAGTCGGTGTCGTTAACTATCAATACCCAACCAAATTTCGTTCTTCTCATAGTTATACGAGATAGTATGAAGAACCAGATCGTCCAGAACATGACCCCAAACGCCATAATTACCATCAGTAGTAGCTCTATTCAACATTCCAGGAATATTCTCGACCGGAACAGAACTAGTCTCCTCTTCTTCAGCATACAACTTGTCATAAGTGCGTTTAATCTCTCTGAGAAGATGACCTCGGGTGAACCCCTTGGAGGAGTCTTCAGGGTAGATTTTGAAGCTGTACTCGTCGTCCAGAGGGTAATCGAGCCACAGAGTGATATGTTTCTGGTCGTCGGTGTTTGTGGTGATCACAGAAACAGGAATAACAACTTCATCGAGCTCCAAACATCGATCCATGGACTTTTGGAACCCGGATCCGAGATTGATATAAGGACTGGTATAGTCTTCATTGTGGGGGACAGTGAAGCCGATATGGAGGTCCGGAGGGCAGACCAAGTCGATGACTTCTTTTTCGTCTTTATCATCTTTAGCCACATCTTCTTTATCTCCCTTGAGGTCTTCTTTCTCTTCATTCTCTTCCTCCTTAGCCTCCTCCTTCTCTTCCTTCTTAGCCTCTTCCTTCTCTTCCACCACCTCCTCCACTTCAACCACCTTCACCTTCTCCCCCACCTCCTTCTCCTCCACCTTCTCTCCAACAGTCAACTCGTCAATTGCTTTTGTAACCTGTTCCATCGTGTAATGAGATAAGTTGAAGAGCTGGATGATGATGATATGATCCCCCTTAGAGGTTCAGCCGCATTGCCTCATGCATCCAAGCTGTGGGGGAAGGTAGTTTATTTGGAAATACGAAAGAAAATAAAGTGATGAATAATGGTCGTGGAGGGACATGACTGGTACTGTTGGAATTCAGGAAGTCAGGTGATCATTTAGGTACACTCAGACTGACGACACCTCATCAACTCACTCTGCTAGACTGTCCCGCTTCTCACCCTGTTCATATGCATGCAGCCAAATTTCCACACCCCAAATGGGTAAAGTGATGCGTGTGGAAATAATTGGGGAAAAATAGAAAAAAAAGAAAAGAAAAAAAAAAAAAAAAAAAAAAAAAAAAAAAAAAAAAAAAAAAAAAAAAAAAAAAAAAAAAAAAAAAAAAAAAAAAAAAAAAAAAAAAAAAAAAAAAAAAAAAAAAAAAAAAAAAAAAAAAAAAAAAAAAAAAAAAAAAAAAAAAAAAAAAAAAAAAAAAAAAAAAAAAAAAAAAAAAAAAAAAAAAAAAAAAAAAAAAAAAAAAAAAAAAAAAAAAAAAAAAAAAAAAAAAAAAAAAAAAAAAAAAAAAAAAAAAAAAAAAAAAAAAAAAAAAAAAAAAAAAAAAAAAAAAAAAAAAAAAAAAAAAAAAAAAAAAAAAAAAAAAAAAAAAAAAAAAAAAAAAAAAAAAAAAAAAAAAAAAAAAAAAAAAAAAAAAAAAAANTCATTAAATGGCCCACAATTGTCATATTCTTCGTTTGTTTTCTTGTTCTGACGTCTTCTCAAAACACACCCTGAATAGCAGTCGTATAGACTGACGTGTATCTTAAGGAACATGGGTCAAAGGTGGCATAAGGAGGAGGTGATGAGTGCTGAATCACTAAAACGAGCACTCTGAGCGACTCATATTGTTTCACAGACCACTCTGCAGCTTTCCGTTAGTCTCTACAGGCATTATTCGTGCTGATAGATACGGTATGAAATGTATAAGTACGTAGTTGGGGTTTACTTGACAAATTGATATGACTGTCTGCACCAGAGTTGGCGAGAGGAGAGAAGTGAAAGCCGATTTTGGCATTGATAAGAAGATAACTGAAATAGCTAGGCCGATTTACTAGAGTGATTTGAGTAAGAATATAGGCCAACTTCTGCTTCGGGGCTACTGTCTATTGACCCAAGGGTAAGAAGAGAGAGCATACATACCAGATCTGTAGCTTGCTACTTGTACAAATACAATATCAGTAACTGATTTCCATCTCCAACTGATGAATTAGAAATTGTGTAACACTCATGTTTCGAACAGCTTGCCCTAGGATGCAGATTACCACTTGATAGACGCTCTCTTCTATATCGCCTGAGCAGTTGCTTACAACAGGGGTGCTTGTCACTTGATAGATAGTTATTCCGAGTACATTCCAAGTGTTTCTTGAATCTCAGGTCCAGCTCAAGTTCATAGCCGAACCAGGGTATCTGTTTACTACACTGGCTCACCTCACACACTCGTTCGCACAGCACTGAACGAGTATCCTGGTATGTTGAAAACAATGAAGTATATTGATTGTGCCACGACAAGAGGTAGACGCTTATCGACTAGATGTACTATTACTAATATCATCTTTATGTCTCCAACTGTCTCATCAGCTCCCCTTTCTAATATAAGGTGGACTCAAAAGTACCGTACTGGTAACCGGTAAGTAATACAACACTTTACTTTCTTCTTCCCCCTTCTTCCTCCCCACACCACTCACACAATCCCTCCACTTCCAAAGCGGCGGACGCAATCATGTTATGTCTCCAATTCGGCCGGAGTGGAGGGGGAGTGTGAATGGTGTCAAGCGGGGCAGGGGAGGTTTAAGACACAATCCAAGTTCTGGTTTGTGTCAACACAAACACAAATATAAGGTGACATGAGGATCGTGACAGATTAAGAGTCTTTTTCTGAAATGGCAGGCTACTTAATTAGTCCAGACCAGTAGCTGACATCTGCCACTACCTACACACCCCATATGAGTAGTCATGTGGTGGTCCCTGCAAGAAAAGATTACCTACCGGTTCTATTTTCATTATGGTACCGGTAGGACTCCATCTGCGAAGTCTCGATGTATTTCACTATCAGCAATCATGTATCACATCTTCAAGTGTCTACACTACATTCTCACTCTACTACACTTCACATGAGAGTACACTCCCTCATGGCTACTGCTCGCACAGTCGTTCGCGTCTCGCTACACACATTCGCTCATACATTCCCCTGTATAGCATTCCTCTCTCTTCAATGATGGTATGGTTGTAGTCTTTTTTCTACAGTATGTATCGTACCAGTACTACAGTCTAAGGTCGCTCTACTATACACTCACATGGGTACTCTCTCATATGCTACTGTTCGCACACTACAAACACACTCACTGCACCCACTCTCTCGCACAGCGCTGAGCTATACCTTGTCAAAGAAGTTCCTTGATGTAGTCCACATGTTGGGGTTTATATGTCATAATAGAATTCTACAGTGGTACATACCTGGCAGTACACCTGCTTTACTCCTATAAATACAGTCTACCAGTGCTTCCACTTGTAAGATACTACACTTCATAAGGATACTCTTCCATATGGCTACTGTTCGCACGCTAGCCCAACTCCTCACTCACTCGTTCGCACCGCGCTACGCTTGTGCTCACTCCTGTGTTCGTCGTTTGGGCTTGGTGCTCTTTCAATTCGCTCGATTACTATCGTTCTTTTCAGCATTGCTGTACTTGTACTAATGATCACATTATGCGACCCATTTAAGCGCCCAGAGCAGGGAAGTCGGCGGCAGAAGACAGGTTGACGGAGGGAGCCTTTCGCTCCTGGGCTCGGAAACCCTTCTTGTCACCGCCTCGCTTGCCGTCTCGGCCTCCTCGGTTGGAGTCTCGGCCTCCTCGCTCGGATCGCTCGCCTCGGTCGCCTCGGTTGGAGTCTCGGTTGGCAGGGAAGGCAGGCTCAATCTCCAGAAGCACCTTTTCCTTTCGGGCTCGGGTTCGGATGTTCTTGGCCTTGGTGCCGGCAACGAGATCAGCAACCTCGTCCTTGTCGAGCTTGGCAGCCTCGGCGTACTTGGACTCGGCGCCAGCGTTGGCCTGTCGAACAGATCGAGAAGAAGCCAGCTTGGCAGCAGTAGCCTTCTGCTCAGCAAGGTACTCCTCCAGAGTCTTGGTGTTGTCGGGCTCCTCGACGGGGGCCTCGACGGGGGTCTCGGGCTCAGCCTCGTCCTTGGAAGCAATAGCATCACCGGCCTTCTCATCGGCCAGCTTGCCCTTGGAGTCTCCCCAGCCCTTGCCAACCTTCTTGGCAGAGTCGGACTTGCCGGTCTGAGATCGACGGTCGGGTCGGGGGTTTCGGGCAGGCTTGCCCTTCTTCTCGGCCTGGGGCTCGGTGGACTTGGACCGGTTCTGGTCACGGAGGGGCTGGTTGGACTTTTTGGAAGCACCAAGAGCAGCGCCGGGGTCCTTGGGGGCAGCGTTCTTCTTGGAAGAGCCGGAGTTTTTGGTGAGCTCCTTGGTCACAATGACCTTGTTGGAGTCCTCCTCCACGTTGCCGAGGATTTCGTAAAGGTTCTGGGTTAGCGCGACGAAAACGAGCGTAGCGAGTTTGAGGAGCGACGTCACGAACGAGCGAAGCGAGTGTGACTGAGCCAGATATCGCAGTCAAGACAGCCAAAGACTAGAAGTCAAGACTCGATAGACGACATAGACGACATAGACGACTCAATCCGGCTCAAGACGGACTCAGAGTATCTCAAGGTCAGAGAGTGACTTCAGTAGAGCTCCTGACTTCACTGAAGGCAGTCATGAGACCTAGAGAGGTCAAGTGACGTCAAAGTGAAGAGTCAAGTAAGTCAGCAGCAGCTATACCAAATCATCAGTTGATACCCCCACCACACCCACCATTTGCACTACTGTTGTCATTTTGTCAAAAGTGCATGTACTGGTAGAAGTATGGTTGGTCCTGTACTCGTCCCCTCATGGAGTGGGGTAATGGTGCCCCACTTGGGACGTCCAAAGAGGAAGCAGACAACAATTCGACGACGGCAAATGAAGTATAAAATGGTTTGTGATGGTGGTGGATCACGTGATACTCCAAGGTATACTCCAAGGCATAAGATGGTGATATAGTATAGCTACTGTGGCTCACTGAGCTGACTGTAAAGACTCAACTGATGGTAAAGAAGTGAAGAAAAGTGTCTAGTTCAAGTCTGAAACGGGAAATTGCAACCAAAACAGAATTGCAATCTCTACCTTGTTTGATGGGGTCATTGGTGGTGGAGATGTAAGTAGATTGCTAAGGCGGGTGAAGAAGATACGACCAACATCAAGACGAAAACAAGAGCAGTAAGAAGAGGTAGGTGTATCTTTCGACAGCCATATGCTCCTCAATACACTTAGTTTCGTTCTTGTTTTCGTTCTCGTTGACTGGTTGAATGACGGTCTAGGATGACCACACCTACCACCCACCGTCTGATCCGATCTGACGACAATACTCATTCAATCGATGTTGAACGAGCACCATAGTCATCGTCACATCGTCCAGGTCACCGTTACCACGTCCACATTCTTTGATCTCTTCACATCACTCAACATGACTCTTTGACCTCTTTGACCTCTCTGTTCACACCATTCTTTGACCTTCTCTTCCCTCTCCTCTCGGTTGATCAGACAACCGACATTGTGTAATCCTCCTCTCCTCAATCACCCCCCCCTCATCTTGTAATACTCACCTTGGAGACAGACATGTTAGCAGCCCTCTATTATCCTCGTGTTTCGACACTTAAAATTTGGAGCAACAGCAAAGTGAAAATTTCACAACCAAGTGTGAGTGGGTTGGAGCTGGCCCAATGGGGGAAGGTAGGGTAAGAGGAGGTGACGTAGGGTAAGTGGGTGGGTGGGGTGTGATAGGGAAAGTGAGGTTAGGGTAAAGTGGGGAAAGGGCTAGGGTAAAATGACTACGGGGAGCACGAATCCGCTGTTAGAATCGCTCTATCTCCTCTCCTTCTCCAGATATCCACCTCTTCTCCAAACTGGGACCTGAATGTACTTTAGTCTATAAACCTAAGACGGCACTAAAGTTTGAGAGTGGAGAAGTGTGGGAGAGGATATATAACAGGTCACGTGGGGAGATTTGAGGAGGGCTAGGAGTGTGTTTGGTCACGTGATGGTCACATGACTACAGCTACGATTTTATCTGTTTTTTTCCTATTTTCCCTCCATTTTTACTCATCTTTTATTGCCCTGTTGTCCTCTTTGCATGGCCTGATCGCATGACGACAGAAGACCGAACAATGAGTCGAGTTGTTGAGGAAGTGGAAATGGAAGGTGGAAAAAGAGGGTCGAGTTGGAAGAAGAGGGTCGAGTTTGTGGCAGGTGGAGAAAAGAAGGACGGGCAGACTGGTCATGTGGTCATTTGAGCGGTCAGATGACCTTGGATCAGTTTGGTCACTTTCTGGGGTAGTTTTGGTCACTTCTTGGGGTAGTTCTAGTCTTGGTCTATAGCACTCTTAGCTTATAGTATGGAGAGTGGAGTAAGAACTGGAGGAAGAGGAACATAAGAGAACATTGAAAATATGGAGGGCAACAGAAAACGTCCAGTTCGTCCAAAACTACATACTAAACACGAATAACTAGTTTGCTCGTCGCCCACTCCTCCACTGTCTCATATACAACCTCCATTTGTCCATGATCCTTCCTTCTCTTGTGTCTCATCTTTCGTCTTTTCCACTTCTAGAGCAAGTCTCACGCCTTGAAACTTAGCTTGGAAATGTGGGGTGTGCAGGAGCCAATGGGGTGGACTAGATGAATTAGTCATGTGATCATAGAGGTTGAACTACAATATATGTGATCACGTGACAAAACGGGTTGTACAAGATCGCACCGGCCACGAAAGTTACTCGGTTCGGACTTTTTCACCGTTTCAAGCAGACCTCGATGTACGGCAGTATAAGGATTACTGAGGAATGTTAAGGGTAACGAAGAGCGTCCAAAAGAGCACATTTTTATATCGCAACATGCCAATATAAGTGTACCAATCTTCTCCCCCCGACGAGCTCTATCGAATGATCTACTTTTTGCCCCTACTTGTCTAAGAAAAATGCGAGTTTTGCTGACTACAAGTTACCAGAAGCTATGTCTTCCTTGTCCCTCTCTTGTGGCAAGCCCTCTTCACGAAAATGATTCGAAAACGATTTGCGTCTCTTATGGCACGCAGTCGCACATACAGCCACACCTTTTGCTGCATAGGGGTTTGCTAGGCAGAATGTGGAGGAGCGAACCGTAGCGAGACGAGAACGAGAAGGGAACGGAAGAGAGATAAACTGGGGAATGAACAATGAATAAAAAGAGGAAAAGAGAAAAAGCAGGAAAACAGGAAAAAGGGAAAAAAAGAGAAAAAAGAGGAAAAGAGAAAACAAGAGAAATCGTGTTTAGAATAAGGCAGTTACCTGGTACCTGGAAGATGCTAGATTGAGTAGCCTTCAAGGTGCTTATATAGTTGTAGTCTGAGTGTCTTTTGTTTCTATACCACCTCCCATGACATCATCCATCTCCCCGTTTTTCGGTCTCTTATTTTTTCTGTACGATAATCGACTTTGTAGCTCCCCATTGGCTGTCCCCACAGTCTTATCTCCGCTTCTAACGCCTAAAAGCGGGCGCAGAATGAGATGACCAAGTGAAGTGAAGTGAGAAAGTGGATCTACGATTAAGGTGGAGGGAGACGGGAGTTGGAAGAAGGTAAAGATACATTGTAGTATGAAGATAGACACCATAAAGAGTCAATAGAGCACACAGAACTTTTCTAGGACTACATACCAAAATCAAGCTGATTCTTCAACTGCGGTTACCCCGTTTTTGCTCATTTTTTTTTTTTTTTTCTNGTGTCTTTTGTTTCTATACCACCTCCCATGACATCATCCATCTCCCCGTTTTTCGGTCTCTTATTTTTTCTGTACGATAATCGACTTTGTAGCTCCCCATTGGCTGTCCCCACAGTCTTATCTCCGCTTCTAACGCCTAAAAGCGGGCGCAGAATGAGATGACCAAGTGAAGTGAAGTGAGAAAGTGGATCTACGATTAAGGTGGAGGGAGACGGGAGTTGGAAGAAGGTAAAGATACATTGTAGTATGAAGATAGACACCATAAAGAGTCAATAGAGCACACAGAACTTTTCTAGGACTACATACCAAAATCAAGCTGATTCTTCAACTGCGGTTACCCCGTTTTTGCTCATTTTTTTTTTTTTTTCTCTTTTCCCATTTCATCCCTCGCCATCTTCTTCCGCATGCTACACGCGCTACAATGTCGATTCTGCTGTTTTTTCCAGGCCAAACCTGATTCTGCCTCAGCCACGGAAAAGGCATCCGATGGGTTCGGAACTCGGAAGGAAGTACGAATCAAGGGTGGTAGGAAATGAACGTTGATATTACAAACAGTCATATCTATAATATCACCATTTAATACCAAAATATTCCACTAATTGATTCTTTCAGACCCATTATTATTCACCCGCGTGCGCAGTGTTCGGTTTGATTAGTATTAGTATTATTGGGACCGAGAGTGTTATGGCCTATCAATGCTCCGTTAGGTCAGCTACATGTTTTTTACCTTATCCGCTGTGTGTACTCCCCCCTTAGTTCCCGCTTAGACCATATGTAGCTAAGGGCTCTAGCAGCGTCTATAATTACCGTTGTTTTGGGCATATTGCATCTTTATTGATTACACCACCACCCCCCCTACTCACAGCCCCTCAACCTCATCTCTGAGCTGTACAAACGCCGAAATCTCGCCTTGGACGCCCGGCGACTTTTCGGGGGCTCCATCATCCAGACGCAACGTTGGGAGCCCGCTGCGTGCCAGATGCACCACCAAGCTCATTTTACCTCAGAGTTGAAGCACCATGTGGGGAAGGCTAGAGAGTAGATATGGTGGACGAGACTAGAACTATAGTCAGTAACAAAATGAAAGTTGTAAATCGAATAAACCGGCGTGTATCTTTCTAGTCACGTGACTCTCATCACTATAGTACCCCTTTTCCACCGCATTTACCGCTTCTTCCCCCCACCTCCGCCCAAAGTCCGACATGCATTTGACCCCACGAAACAAACTCTTTTTTGCCGGCCACCCGGACAAGTGCTTACTCCAGGGCACATGTCCAACATATATAGCCCTTGGAGCTCCTTCTTCACTCTCCACGACCAACACCATGCAACGACTGTCCCAGCTCGGAAGACAACTCCACTCCACCAAGACCTATGGCGGGTTTATGGCCAAGGGCAAGCTGTCTTCGGGAGGCGTCAAGCCCCCGGCGGCCCAGGCGATTCACACCTTGCCTCCTCGAATCCAGGCTGAGGAAACCGTCTATGTGCCCGATAAGGTGAACCGGCACAACATGAACCCCACCTACTTTTTGCCTCGAGCCGCTGCCATCGAGCCCAATGCCAAGGCCTACATTCACAAGGGAGCCGATGGCGTTCGAGTCGAGCGAACTTATGGCGAGATGGCCGATCGAGTCAAGGGTCTGGCCACTTATATCAAGGACAAAAAGTTCAAGCGGGTGGCTATTTGTGGCCCCAACACCCCGGCTCATCTTGAGACCATGTTTGGAGCCGTGGCTGCGGGAGCCTATGTTCTGGGTCTCAACTACCGGCTCACCATGGGCGAAATCACCTACAAGATGGAGCTGGGAGACGCCGATTGTGTGGTTGTCGACCGGGAGTTTGTCCATTTGATTTCTCCCGAAATTCGGGCCAAGTGCGAGGTCATTGTTGACGATGACGTTTCTGGAGCAGTCAAGCCCAAGAACCCCGGCGAGATTCTGTACTCCAACGTGGTTGAAAAGGGCCAGCAAATGGCCAAACAAAAGGGAATAACGTGGGAAGATCTGCACGTGCTCAATGTGGACGAAGACGAAATTCTGGGTCTTTTCTACACGTCGGGAACCACCGGAAAACCCAAGGCCGTCGAGTACACCCATCGATCCGTGTACATGTGTGCTCTGTCCAACGTGATCGAGGCCGGTCTCAACTGTGACACCGTGGACGGTCATAACCGATGCCATTACCTGTGGACTCTGCCCCTGTTCCACGCTGCTGGATGGACCTTCCCTTACTCCGTCACTGCTGTTCGAGGAACCCATGTTCTGCTTCGAAAGATTGATCCTGACTACATCTGGGATCTGCTGGTGGAGGACCGAATCACCCACTTCAACGCCGCCCCCACCGTCAACAACATGCTGGTCAACAACGCCAAGGCTCGACGTCTTCCCCAGATTGTCCGAGTCACCGTGGCTGCTTCTCCTCCCTCGGCTGCTCTCTTCAACAAAATGTTCGACTTCAACCTCCACCCCGTCCACATGTACGGTCTGACCGAGTCCTACGGCCCCTTTGTGCGAAACTACTTCCTCCAGGAGTGGCATGGAGCTACTGGTGATGAACGATACAGTCTGATGGCTCGACAGGGTTTTGCCTACGTTGGTTCTCAGGCCGTTGAAGTTATTGCCAACAACGATATCAACCAGCCTGTGGCTCGAAACGGCCAGGAAATCGGAGAAATTGTTTGCCGAGGAAACACCGTCATGGCTCGATACCACAAGGACCCCGAAGCCACCGCCAAGGCCTTTGAGCAGGGATGGTTCCATACCGGAGATCTGGCTGTCGTCAACCCCGATGGATCCGTCAAGATTCTCGACCGAAAGAAGGACATTATCATTTCTGGAGGTGAGAACATTTCCTCTGTGGCTGTCGAGGGAATCATCTGCAAGTACGACAATGTTCTGGAGGTTGCTGTGGTGGGTATTCCCGACGAAAAGTACGGTGAAGTGCCCAAGGCGTTCCTGATTCTCAAGGACAAGTCCAAGCCTTTTGATACCGCCAAGATGATTGCCTGGATGCGGGAGCGAATGGGAGCGTACCAGATTCCCCGACAGGTGGCTGTGGTGGCTGATCTTCCTCGAACCTCGACTGGAAAGATTAAGAAGAATGTGCTGAGAGATTCTATTCAGGCCTAATCAACGCGCGAAGCGTGTTGATTAGTGTTGACGTGACATGCCATGTTGAAGCTCATGTTAATGCGATCAAACCCTTGTGGATACTCTGGAAACACTTATTTATTGGCACTGAAAAGGTGCAATGATATATGAATTTGATATTGAATTAAATGAGAGATAGTAGATGCGGTGTAGGTCAAGTGAAGTAACTGGTAGATGTTAGAGGTCTGAAGTGGCTCTTTGAGGGTGCTGTTAGGGCATGGAAGATATCCTATGAGTATGTACCGGTAACCTGTCTAGAAAAGTCAAGCTATTAAGATGGCTTCTGTTGAGCAGTTGATCTTTCTTCAGTCATTGATAGTCAAAGAGTCCTTGATAAGTTATAAGCGCTTCAAAGATCCCTGCACTCTTGTTTTACCTTGATTTGATGTTCATTCGTTAGAATGATTTCGTCTTCCTTCGTCTACAGTTCTTTACTTCGATGCTGCCCACACTACAGGGAAATATACGGCAGAAAGATAAGACAAAACATCTGAAGTTGTTTAATCTCGGATATTGGTTCTTATGGTCTTTATGAGCACTTTGGCTTATGTACTTTCAACTTTCTTCTGTCTTTTATTCGGGTTCTCTGAACACTTGCATTATGCTCCATCTGGTAAGCCTATTGAACAGGGAATATAAAGTGATAAGACTGGCTGGAGAGAAGAATAAATGGTTAGATATCTACTAGCAGCCGTAAATAACCCCAGGAGGCGTTTTACTTTTCCAATTTCAACTTTTATCTCTCAATTAATGAGTTGTACCTTTGTATTATAATTGACTCTCCATTTACGATGCCTACAACAGAGGTAAATGTAGCAAAAAACGTACCTATAGCAATAGAGAGTGAGAGGTCGCACTTATTTCACCTATGCAGATGTTCTGGGCACTTCAACTCACTTGATTTCAACTTATCTTTGCTATTTTGATCGGGTTATGCCAGCTCCTGAGTAGCGTCTCCACATGGGGTGCTTCCAGAAGAGAGAGAAGTTTAGCAATATTGAATCCTAGCAACAGTAAGAAGTTCTGGATCACACATTGATGGCTTTTAAGCTTGTGCTTCTACCGTACTTGCAGTGAATGTCTCTATACTTCATATCATATCATACCATCCTCTCGAGTTATATACCAAGCTCCAACTCATAGACCTGATCAATGAGTGATGCTGCAACTCCACATTCAGTTTAGGCCAGCCTTCATAGATGGAAAGCAAGTTCCCTGTTATATATCTCTCTGTTGAGATGAGGAGCTACCAGTACGGTAGATACAATAGACTGAAGCTTGGAATGACATGAGGTAATAGAATAGTCAAACAAGTCATTGAATAGGTGGAGTGATGCGGTCCACCATTTTTAGCCACTCAATAATGGTATATGGGTGCTGTTTTGTACTCTGTTGTGTGAGTTAAGAGGGATAGAGCTACGTACATACTGAACCCGTGGCCACGACTTACACCCTAGTGAAAATAGAACCCCGATTATCTCGAAATATTCTGTGGAAAAGAACGGTGAATTTTGGTCTAGCTACTAGAATACAACACTCTGGTTTATAGCAGCTTTTCCCTGTTAATTTATCTCCATAGATGGTGCCAATATATTCCACATTACAAGTACTCAGAGTTGGGGATGTTAGTCGTGGCCACGGGTATAGTACAGTACATCATTTTGGAGTAGTCTTAGGTCATGAACAGTTGGATTTAACGAAAAGAGGAGACTTTTTACAACCCAAAAAGTCACATGTATCAATTTCTGAACTTGCCTTTGTAGTTGCTACTTGATTCAGTTCTCATATACTCACTGTCGCTCTTGACGGATCCTGTTGGATGTGCCAAGTAAAGGCTAAGTAAAGACACGTTCTTAAATGTGCTAAAATGAATGAAACGAGAATGACTTTGTATGACACTTCATTAATTTTATAGTACCATTTGAAAGAGGACAGCTCCAGGAACAAAATGAGATAGTTTCTGTCTCTATAGCTCAGCTGGAACACCGAATTTGAACCCCCAGCGAACTTTTTGCCTTAACTAAATTCTAAGTAAAGAGAAGAGGAGATCATGCAAACGTCAATTAACCCATGTAGTAGCCCTTCAGATAACCAAGAGCAATGTGATTGAAATCACGTGACCAAATTTGCTTACTTGACTTCTTCCAAGTCTCTATCATTAACCAAACATCACTTTATGACTGTTACAGGCTTTCAAGAATACTTTGAACTCTTCTAGATCAGGCTCCGACAACGGTATCAACGAAAATAACGCATGAGTCAACTCCTACAGAGCTACATTATCAACTGATAATCTCGTTTTACTCCTTTAGTCCGTTTCTGTCGATTTTCCAGAAACCCTGTTTTGCCCTTACACTCACCCACAAAAATGCCCACTATTTGGCGGTTTTACAGCTGCTGACTAAGCAAACATTTTCTCGAAAATGGAGCTACAAGAAAATAAAAGGTACCGTTAGATTCTCCCAGGTCTCCCCATCATGAATATACCACTATTTTACCGATTTGAACCATGTATCGTGATTTATTAGCCGCACAGTTTCATCTTTTCCAAGTTTACCCTTGATCCAGACATTTTGAGAAATTTCTAAAATTTCCAGATTTGAGATTTTCTCAAAACCAACCCAAAAAATAAAAAGGCCAAAAGTACCCATACAGCAGCACAACGGAGTATTGAAAGGTGATAGAGAAGAGATAGAGCTGAATAAATTAGTGCATTGTGTTCGTTGGAGTCGTGGGAGTGTTTTGAATATATTTAGTCAGCACTTTTATCGATTATTCATCACTTTAGGTGGCTTTAACGCTCTGGGTGTGCTCTTAAAACTGTCCTTATTAGGGTCATTTTCCCTTACCATGGTCCAGGAGTTTGTGAGGTCTGAAGCTTAAGTAAATGTCAACTAAATGGTGAATAGAAGTGCCTCAAGGCCGGAACACAGAAACAGATTCAAGAAGAGGTGAGCAAACAAGAATAATATTTCAGTCTTCATCTATCCAATGAGCTAATTTTTTTAGTTTTATTACAGGGAAAACACACCTGAAAAATGTGCTTGGTATGATTTCCCTGAACTATTGTTCCAACTAAAGGTGTAGTCTAAATGGAGCCGAGAAAGGAAGACAGTTGTAAGGCCAAAGAAAGTAGTCAGAGTCATTCAAACGACTTGAATGGTTGAGAAGCAGTAGATCAGTCACCCTAATGTAGTCACATGACTTTTTCCATGGTCAATACGGCACTTGAAGGCGTGCCCTAGTACTCTACAAGAGATATCCTACATCTGCTTTGGATGTAGCTGAATATACGAGCTTACCAAACTATATAATTCATATCTGTATATAAAGAAAGACAACCACCAATGTCTGTATACATGTAGTTAGGGTACTTGTAGCTAATGTTCCTACGCCTTATGACAACCAGAGGAAGTCTGATGGTAAGCACTCTAATATACAAGTCAGCTAAACAGTAGACTCTTCCAGTTCTCCACTCTGCCATTTCTTCTAAAGCGATATTTGGAGGACTTCAATGGCACATTTCTCATCCCTACTCTTAAAACTCCATATAGAGTCTTTCACATTGCTGTGAAATGGCATTGCCTAATTTTTATCTTCTCACCTTAACTTGGAACTCTTGGGACATGTTCTCTATGATTTATCTTATACTGGTAGAGGAAGAGGTCAACCTGGAATGGGCAATTAAAGAGATCTTTGAGATCAAAAGCAGTATTTCTGGTAAACACGTAATTTAAAACACATCTGTCTCTTCAGAATGTCTACATATCTTCTCAAACACTCTAGGATCACCTCGTTAAAGTGATGGTAGCTATAACTTAAGCATCAAGTCAAGCTCAAGTAAAGAGAGACTTATTCAGGACTAGACTTATTCAAAACTAGACTTATTCAAGACTAGACTAAGACTCTCTTCAGAAGACTACAAAGAGTATTGAAGACTGGAGAGACTGGAATGGAATTCTTGTCTGTATATGAACGTCAGACTCCATGGAGTGGAGAGTATGGAGACTGATCTTTGAGATGGAATCACGTGATTTTCTGTTATTGATATTGGGCTACTAATGGAGATCCACAACTGCACCAGGTACTTTTACTCTAACAACTCGCTTTTTGGAAAGCAGTGGTATCGTATGGTTATATAATGTATGGAGAATGATCAGGAAGATTTCTCATGTCACCTAACGCTTCTTCCTATAGCCTCTCTTTAAAGTCATATAATATAGAGACCCATAGAAGATCATTCCATTGAACCTCATAACGCCAGAAAGACACTGTCAGTCAGGTATAACGACAGTGAATACCGGTACTATTCAGGATCTACAAGTCCACCTAGACAGATTGACGGACAATATCATCACTAGGAGTAGTCTCCAAGTGTATATATCGTACTTGTAGATGCTCTAGTATCAGCCACCCCGTACCTCCCTGAGTGGAAAATGAATCCGAATAATCTCGAAATATTATTAGGGAGGACCACTGGATTCTGATCTAACTGATAGGTAGCCGGATTCTGCTTTCTAACATCTCGTTTCTACTGATTTATTATTACAGAGTGTTTCAGTATATTCCAAATAGCCAGTTTGGGGTGTACGGGGTGGCCAGTGCTACTTTAGCTCGTACATACTCCACAGCAGGTCCTACTGTTCGGCTTATATACGGTATGGTACCTGTAAGGAGTAAAAAAATGACTACCGGTACTGTACTGTAGTGCCTTGTTTCACTCTTCAGATATCCTCTACATCTGCAGTCATGGATGCTCGTAATACCCTCCCCCTCAATTCGAAGGCATACACCTCTATCAACTTATACAAGTACTATTCTACTGTAGTCTGATCCACTTCTGGGAGAAAGATACATGGAGCACTACAGTACTGTCTTGGTGGTCATGTGTACTGTACCACGGACTACATTGAGATGCTGGATCTATATAATTGAGTAGAAAGGAGATGTAGGGAAGCAGAATCAGGCTATCCATCAACTAGACCAAAATACAGTGGTACTTCCTACAGATTATTTCGAGATAATTCGGTTCAATTTCCACTCTGGGTGGTACAGCGTGGTCAGCACTACAGTGTCGATAGGAGAAAACGATTATCACCATCTCATCAGTACCCTTATCAATTCCCAGACCTCCAGAACACCCAATTCCTCTTCTACACCCATCCTACAACTGCACCACTTCATTCACATTAACAATCAATTAATACATCAATTACTATCAATCACTACATTCTCTACTGACCGGCACCTCCAGCTCCAGCTCCGCCAAACTTGCTGGCCATCTCTCTAAGAGCAGGGTCGTTCATCATCTCGCTCATGGAGGGCATGTTGCCTCCCTGCATTCGCTGGGCCATGTTGGCCACGGCAGGGTTGCTCATCAGGTTGTTGAGCGCGTTGGGGTCGGACATGAACTTCTGGGCCATCTGAGCCACGGCGGGGTTGTTCATCAGACCAGCCAGATCGGGCATTCCGCCTCCAGCTCCTCCTCCAAACATGGATCCCAGAGCTCCCAGATCGGGGAATCCGGCAGGAGCTCCTCCAGCACCTCCAGCAGCGCCTCCAGAGGGAGCGTCTCGGGTAGTGACGGCCTCCTCATCGACCCGCTTCTTGGCAGTTTCGTAGCCTCGCTTCATAGCATCGGAAACATTGTCTCCTTCCACCTTCATTCCCATCTCATAGGCCTCAAGAGCTCCCTGGGCGTCTCCAGAGGCGTACTTGGCCAGACCAAGCCGAGAGTAGGCCTTGGAGTAGTTGGAATCGACTCGAATGGCCTGATCGGCGTCAGCAATGGCGTTATCATGGAGCTGAAGCTGAGAGTAAGCAGCGGCTCTGTTGGAGTAGTAGACGGCATTGTTGGCGTCGATATCAATGGCCTGAGTGTACAGATCGATGGACTCTTCAAAGTTTCGCTGAGAGAGGGCCTTGTTGCCTTCCAGTTTCAGCTTGTCAGCCTGAGCCTTCTGTTCCTCGGTCAAAACAGCAGTAGCAGCGGCCATTTTGGCGGCAGCAGCGTCCAACTTGGGGTCAGCAGCAGCCGACTTGGAAGAACCGGTCTCATTTCGGTTCTTGAAGATCTCCAACAAAGTCTGCTTACCAAGAACAGAGTCCTTGGAAACGCCCTCAATCTTGAACACGTCCTCCAGACAGTCAATGGCCACCTGGACAGAGTCGTGGTCGTCTTCGGCAATGGTGCCGTCGGCCACACAGGTTTTCAGGAAATCCACAATTCCCACAGCGAGATCTTTTTTGTCGGACATGGTTGGAGTGTGTAGGAATGAACGATACTCGATGCATGTTATGTATGTTAAGATTCACGTGGCGAATGTGGGCATGGAGAAGGTCAGTTTTTGGGGTGGTAGGAAGAGGTATATACGGTCAGAAAGTACATATACCCAGTATACCAGCTACGGGGAATCGATTTCTGCTCTTAGATTTCTGATATCTCTGCTATTCGCCGTTCTGGTTGGACCCCTATAGGTGTCCTTATCATGCTCTCCATTATACTGCTCCCTCTACTTGACACTTTACTCAGACTTTACTTGGAGAAGGTTCTGGAAGGAAAGAAGGGAGAACATTGAATAATCAGATTTTTGAGGGTAAAAGTGGAAAACAGCCAGTATCGAGCCTGTTTCCGCTTAGTAAGCATCATTTTATTCACTTTAAGTGCTATATTATTCACTCAGTTGTTCATCGTAAAGCCTTCGTAAAGACTTGGTATTATACTCCATTGGGAATATCACATCCGCCTCACGCCCAATAAGGAATATCCCAAGTACAATCTAGGTTTACACGTGACCGGATGGACAGACATATACCGATATACATGCTCAACTTGACTCCAATCTTTCATCCATTATCACTCTCAAAATGTGGCCATTCAACAGTAAACCCGAGGACGACGGTCCCGTGGACTTTTCTGCTCCCGTGACTTCGGACGGCAAGCTTCTAGACGACACAAAGCCCCGATTTGATCTCGAAGACATTCAGGCCAAAAAGGCTGCTCTTCTCAAGGAGCTCAAGGAAAAAGAAGCCGAGCTGGTGCGTCCTCCTCCTCCTAAGATTATTAAGCCAGTGCCTGAAGGAGACGCCAAAGTGTCGAATGTGGTTGCTCAGATTGGAGTGAACGATTTCAAAACGGTTACTCAGATTCCTTGTTTCCGAGACGCCATGATTACTGGTTTCATTACTGGAGGATCTGTTCTGGGAGTCATGTTGTCGATGCGACGATCCACGCTTTCGGCAGCAAACTGGGCCATTGGAGGCTTCACTATTGCCACTGTGGCCAAATGGGAAATGTGTCGGTACAACCGAAAGCAGTCGTTTGAGAATGCCGCCATGGCTCAGCAGGTGTATGCCAAGCGAAAGGCTCTGGAGGCAATGGAGGAGGGTAAGAATTAGGCATTGGAAATTAGGTGTGGAGGATTGTAAATAGTTTGTATATATATCTAACGTGGTAAGAGAGGAGGAGTAGGAAGAGAAAGGAGTTTTATCGTAGAATGGAGATGGGTCTATGAAGATAGAAGAAGACAGAAGTGAGAAGATAGCATTTCACTCATTCAATGGAACCGATTTATATCTTATGTTCATCATCAGGCAGTAGATTCGCTAGTATGAAGACTGTCATTACCGGTAGTAGGGAGAGTAAATAGAGCTACTGGTAGAGTGAAGTGACTGAATACAATGCCAGATAAATGTGAAGACAGTATTAGTAAGAAGAGACTGACTCCTTATTTGAACGAAAACAGTTTATGCTGTTGATCAGATGTCTATTCGGGCCCTATAATGAGGTCAAGATTGGTACTGGTAGATCCTGTAAGTTGGTAAGTTGCTCTTGTAGCTGAGCCTGTAACAGGATGGTAAAGGTAAGTCCTATATTGTAGTGATGATAGAGACTTAGAAACGGTGAAAAGTGATGCCGACATCAAATAAACAATTTATGAGGATATTTACAGCGTACACTCATTAAACTGTGGTTTCGGCAGTTGTATACTTGAGGGCATAAGAGGTTGAGTATCAGTATGGAGAGAATAGTTGTAGACAGAAGAAGGTAAGAATGCTGCGATAGAAGGTGAAATAGACGGTAATAACTAAACAAAGACGATAAAATGACAGCGCATGTACTTTTGTTCAGTAGAACAGTCACTGTACAAAGAGGCACTCCACGTATATTCATTCTGGTAGGCTCTTCAGGTAGTTTGAGGGAAGGGACTAGCAGAGAAGTGGATGAGCTTTAGAAGTTAGACATCAGAATCCGCTAGAACGCAGTAATGGTTAGATACCAATATTGATGTGGAGCCGCTTCATAAGACCAACTTATATATTCAAGTATTTATTCAGTTGGTAGTCCGGGTCATGGTCAGTTGAGTATCAGTATGGAGAGGGGAGCTTCTAATGTAAGCTCAAGAGATTAAAGAGAGTGGGTTTATACAGAGAGCTCTGATACCACTGCTATAAAGACATTATTTGTGAGGATTATTGAAGTGTCTGTATGTAGATCCGAATGAAGATCATGGAGTAAGTATTTATGAAGATGTAATTTCTTCCAATCTCATTTTCTTGTTCGGTTGTGTATCTTCACCTCATTAGCTATAAACTGTAGCTTGAAGGACTAACCATAGTGAGAAGTATAGGCAGAACCAAGAGTTCCATCTATCAGTCTTTAGAAAAGTAGCAACAACAAAAACGCGTCAATACAGTGTCCTTTAAATCATTAAAGTACAAAGAATTGGACCTTTGAAGATGATACTTGTAGCTAGTAAGACACCTCTGTATGAGCTCTATGATAATATGGAGACAGTACCGGTACCATAAGACCAATACCGAGATGAGCCCATCAAACCATTGTAGGCAATCTCCAACCACACTACTACACGTCACTGTGACCTCTCTCTTATCAATCTCCTCTTCTTGGCATTCTAGACGTCTGTTAGTCTCCTAAGTGGGTCTATAGAGATTACCTATGATAACAGGACTGCTCTAAAACTAAGACACATCTCGACATTATAATGCATCTTAAGAATAAAAAAAAATCATCTCCGTACCCCTTACACCTCAACGTCGCCACGTTCACAATGTTTCATGTCGTTTCTTGCTCGCATCCATCTGAGACATTTCAACATGGTTGCGGGTTGGACTTATACGAGTGTCGATCTGTGGGGGAGGAGTGATGACATATGTAAGTAAGGTAGGTGCTAATGATGGTGCTAACGAGATTAGCAAAACACTGATTCTGAGGCATCAAATCTCGCTCTGGAAGTGCTCCACAAGTGACCTCTTCCTCCACTTGTAGTTCCACTCCCTACCACCCTCATAATGCGCTACCTGCAGACTATATGCTGGAGCAATGAGGAGGGTTGTAAAAGTGTACGATACGATACATACTTGGAGGGCATAGGGTAGTCTTTATATAAGGGCGATCATACAAAGAACTAGACCAGTCAATGTCTTTGTATAATGGTGCACGTACATCTTACTAGTCGAGTGCATCCATACATCCTTTGTCTACCATCCTGGTCTCTTGTCTATCGTTCAAGTCTGCATACCCACCCCCACCAACTTAAGACCCTATATGCTCATTTAGTCAAATACACTTTGATGTAGGAACAAACCATGGGGCCAAGGATAAGGTGAGGATGGAGGAACATGTACCTGGGTCTGTGGTGGGTGGCTCTTCTTCTTCCAGGCCTCTTTTTTTTTGTGAACATCATTATCATACACGACAACCAGGGACAAAAATGACCATCCGACTAGTAGCAGCAGGCATGGTGGCCTCGGGAATCGTTGCCTTTCTCTTCTTTGGCGCTCTGTCCATCCTGCTCATCACCGCGGTGCCCATCCTCATGTTTGTGCCACTCATGATTCCCGTGTACATGGGCGTGGCGTTTGTGCGGGGAGGCAACTCGGGATTGAGACAGTGGATCGGTCTACGGCCACAGACACCCACGTCGCGCAACAACGACAAGACGGATGAGGCCATGGAGGCTAAGAAACGACAATGGCGACGGGCTTCGTCCATGCGACTCAGGGATTACATGGAGGAGGATGATGTGGAGCAGATTGCGCAGCGGGTGGAGGCTATCAGACGCCAGCGGGACGAGCAGAAGACGCTCATGGACGAACTCATTGAGATTGACGCGCTGGATGGGACCACAGACGCAGTGTTGCAGGCCACAGAGAAACATCACAACCAGCAAAACACACAGAACGCCGCCAGCATCCCTCCCAAGCCTCCCCGAGCACCTGCCCTGGTTCCCCAGAACGGCAGTGGCGCGACTATCGTTGCTCAGATTGAGGATCCGGTCGTGGCAGTCTCTCCCACCCACGACATGGAGACTGTCAGTCCTCCTGCTCCACGTGAGCGGACCGATTTTAGCGTGAAAGGCCAGCCCGAGGTGGGGATGACCTCCCAGAACGTGTCTGCCGTGTTATCGCCGGTCGCCGAGGAGGAATGACTAGTGGACTGCTTCATTTAGCTAGAGGGGAGGGCATAATACCGACGGCATCAGCGACTGATCAAAGATGATGCATCAAACAATACTGATTGTCGAAAATACCGACCACATCGAAAATACCGTCCGCAACAAGGTCCTCCTCCCCCCAAAACCCCGCGTACCTACCACAGGTCAAGGATTAATGCTTCGTTTTGCTGCATGTGGATATAGAAAATGTTATAATGGGCATGGCGTAGTTGAACGTAGAAAGATGAGGTGGATCTCCATTCTGCAGGTGCAGCGTGCGGCTGACGAGGCGTAGCCTATGCATGGGCAACGCGCTGCAGGAGCTAAAAAAAGTAAAAATAGCTCTGATCCAAATCATAACATTAGGAGGCAGGAGGAGAACGATACAAGAGGGAGCAACAGAACTGCCACATTCGGGAAACACTCGCTCACTTACGACACATTCGCTACACTCTTTACACACTACGAAAGCTTTCTTCCACCATGTCTCCCCCTCGCTGCACAGCTACCACTGTCAAAGGAGAACAGTGCAAGAACAAGTCGGTGGTGACCGTGTCTTCCGGTCATTACTGCGGAGTTCACGGGAAAGTGAAGCCTCCAACCACCGGTAAATACAACCGCAAGATTCTTGTCGACAACAAGCCCAATATCGAGGCCAAACAGGGATACATTTACGTCTACTCTTTATGTGAGGGCAAGAACAAGGGCGGACGAGTGAATGCCAATCCTCAGATTTTCAACCATGAGAAAAATGCGTTTGAAAACCTGCCTGCAAATTTGACGCTCGTCAAGGTCGGGTATACCACCAAAACTCCCCGAAAACGGCTTCAGGAGTGGTCTAATCAGTGTCAGCATGCTATTGAGCTTC
Organism: Yarrowia porcina; assembly: GCA_900519025.1. Lineage (NCBI taxonomy): Eukaryota > Fungi > Ascomycota > Dipodascomycetes > Dipodascales > Yarrowia > Yarrowia porcina. The sequence goes on from ULGT01000001.1 coordinate 2,697,232, forward strand.
TTCCTAATAACAAGTATCCCATTCAGAAGCGGAATCAAGAGACTTTTGATGGTTCTGAGAATGGGTGGTTGATTTATAAGGAAGCCCAGTCTCCTCAAGCTATTGAAAACCAGGTTCATAATCTGTTATGGCAGTTGTTTGGAAAAGGACATGTGGTTTGCGATGGGTGTCATAAGAACATTGCTGATGGAGAAGTGAGGACACGGACGGATAATGGAATGAATAGACATGTGGAGTGGTTTTGTCTGGATAGAAGGGACGTTCCTGTGGTCTACGAGATTGTGGGATGTTTGACGAATGGAGGAGATCCAGAAGAGTTGCCAGCGGTTATGACGAGGTTGAAGTTGAAGCCGAAGGTGAAGAAGGAGGGTGGTTGTTGTTGTCAATAAGGGTTAACGACCAGCCGGTTACGGAAGGCGAACAACATATCTATCTGCTCCGTTCGAACGATATATTTGGTCACCAGAGAAAATCTCTGATGCTTCAAGGGAAGGTCTATATTGCTTTACCTGAACAACAATCTAGTCACTAATGAGGAGTACCGGTACTATTGAAGATGATCATTTCAGATGACTTGTTTGGACAGTACTACAAACAACCTATACAGTCATCAAATCCTCCAATGAAGAGTCTATCCCTAACCTCTTATTAAGAGGTATAAGAGAGATGATTTCAAACTACAGTATGAGGTACGGTACTTTACGATGAATACAGTCAGTCGCAGGGAAATGGAACCCACAACTGTTTGGAACTCAAGCCGTCTTCAGAGATGTGATACAACTACAGTACGGTACGGATCTGGGGTAGTATCCATGTGCCTGTTAGACATGTCAGATCCTCTCTACTGCCATATAGAACAATACAACGAGAAATAATAGAATAATTCACTTAAGACGCTACTCTTCTGTAGATCTCTTCCCTAGCTGTGTCCACAGCTCATTGACTACATTTCCAATGTGTAGAGTGTCAAGAGTGGACAGACGCTAATGGAGATAGAACTCCAATATTTACTAGGCACCTTGTAGATGTAACTATACTATTCGACTCAGGAAGATTATTTCTATCGAGTGGTACACTTTTGTTTACACCTTGCCATGCAATATTCTCAGTAATTGACGCTCTTTACCTGTCAGAGCCATGTGACGGAGAAGTACGATAACTCGAGAAAATGTATGACAACATCAGTAAAAATATACAATGATCGACTCATAAAAAAGTGCTGAAACGATTGGTATACTACTCCTTATACCTTAGCCCGCAATATCTCTCAGTCATATCTGGCAAATGCCTGTCCTGGTGAGCTTAGACGTATTAGAGAAGAGTGATATCTCGAGAAGTTGTGTGACAACACCTGTACTAATCGATATTAATGAGCTCAGAATGACAAGATAAATCAAATGGTAAGCTTATCTTTATACCTTGCCTTTCAATATTTCAATATCTTCCCCTAGCAGTCCACTACATGACCTGACTTCATGAGATGGAGAACAGTGATAACTTGAATAATTGTATGACAACACCTATCTTAAACTATACCTATCAACTCAGAAACACACGATGAATCTAATGGTATAATAATATTTGCACCTCATCATACAACTTTTGCCAGTTTCCCCTATATTAGTGAAAGCAGCATAAAGGCGTCAACAGCAGCAGTATGGCGCACCAACCAGGACCGGAAATGACTAGCCGACTTCTGAAATAGCAAAAACAGTCCCATACTCAACTAATTGACCTAGTTTTGAGCTGTTCTTGCGCACTATTTCATCTTCTACAGCTCCTCCACGAACAGTACCATCACTCCTTCCACTCCACAACTACGGATCATACTTGTACAAGTACCGGTACCTCCAATTCCTCATATCCTAACTTTTCATTTATTCACTATATCTCACATTCATTCGATGATTTCATCCAGGGCCATGGAGTACTTGTATCTGGTGTAGCTGTCAGTTGTTCAGCTGTCGTAGTTCAGCTATCCAGTCATAAGCTGTTGAGTTGTGATTGTCTTCGTAGACCAGTTTGGGTCCATATTTTGCCCATTGAAGCTCAACTGTTGGTAGGCAGCTCGTAGACTGTTGGTAGTCGGCTCCTAGGCTGTTCGTGTTCAGCTCTTGTCGTTAATTTGTTCATCTCGTGTCATTTTGAGATGTCAAGTACGGTACTTGAAATGGTACTTGAAATCTCCGTACTTTTGTTGATGGTACTCAACTCTTTCTCAAGCTATGCACTCTCAATACCGTACCCTCTATTAACGGCCATTCTGTGCAGATAATACCGCGATCTCCCTCTCTCTGACATTTTCCGTCGTTCCGCGTTTTCATGGCAACTTTTCTGGTGATGATCTAGTCTCAGAGGGTTGATTCTTTCCCCACAGTGTTCGCATTGGATGAGTTTGGAGTCGTTCATGGTGAGAAAAGAACGGTGAAGTGGTGAAAAGTGGTGAAAAGTGAGAAGAGATTGGCGTAGAGACTGGTAAAAAAGTGGTGAAAAACTCCTGGTTGCTATTCAATGCCCAGACATCTACAGTCTCCCCTCTTTGTTATATACTAGTTCCTGAAAGCAGGGGTCCCATGACGGAGATATGCTTCTCCACCCGAGCTAGAGCTAACGGGGTAGACGTCTGTAGGGTGTTGTGAGACTGGTGGAGGTGAAATGAGGCGGTAATCTGGGTAATTTGAGGGCAAGGATTCTATTCCGGTTGTTTTTGTGCTTTTTGGAGTACTATTCCGCCTTCTGGACGCCCTATATCGCTGTCCATTTTATCGGATCTACAAAGTTTGAATTCAGCACTTGACCTAAATCCCACTACAGTTTATTTCAGCTGGTGCCTGTCAACTGGAGGTGAAGTATATGTCAAGTAGAAGCGGTAAGTGGAGGCACCGTACTGTAAGAGAGACCCACTTTGGAGCCTGAGATAAAACAGCTGAAACCGATGAAAGAAAGAGAAGGGCAACTCCAGAACAATAAACGGTTGCCGATCAAACAGATCAAACAATCAAACCGCTTTTTGAACGGTCACTTCTAAAAATAGCCCTTTTAACGCTCAAACCTCACTTCTTCAAACCTCATCCCACCAGTATGCTTCTTTTTCCCAATGCAACTCCACCCGAAGGTCAATCTGCCCACCAAATTAGCGTGGGAAAAGTGGAGTGTCGTATTGACGAAAAATGGGGGGAAAAAAGTAGTAAAAAAACAATGTCTGTATACCAAATGGCTTGATTGCACTGTACAAAGTACATTAATCGATTTCACCAAAATATCCGCTCAAGATCATCTATTTCACCCCTTCCCTGTCTCAAGTCCGACATCATATGTTTGGGTGCAGAAGAAACAGTGTAGATCATGACATTTGTGGGTGGAGAAGGTAGGTGAGGTGGGAAGGTATAGGATTGGATAGTAAGGGTGATATATCTCGTCTATGATACTCCTAGATTGATTAGCAGTTGTATCAGTAATACCCCGTTATCTGGCGTTACAGACGTCGTATAACAATTCTAAGAACACCACCTTAATCGTCTCACTCTAAGGAGCGTTTTGATACCTTACTCGGCCCCACTTCCGATTGATTGTATGTTTTAAACATGTCCCTGAGACTTCGGAGGTTGGCCTGTGAGCTAATAAGGGAGTACCGTTAGTGAACCAACTAATGACGTCATACAAAGGAGGTATAGACATGAAAAGTATACCATTCAATTCCTCTTAGCCGGGAGATTCCGAAAATCTAGTTCATTCTGCCATAAACTGCTTTTCTGACCCACTTTACCTAGGTCTCAGTTCGCTTAGAAACTCGGAGATGTCATAAGACCCCGATACAAGACAGAAAAGTCGGCTTTTGCGACCGTTGAAAGTTTCATAGACAATTGTCTACGCTCGTTGGGTGTATTCAGGGCTCTCGTATGATTAAATCCTCGGCGTTTGAGAAGTAGGAGAGGGGGGACTTGGAGAGTGAGAAGAGGGGTTACGTAAATAACAGGATTACAACGTGGATGGGGCAATGTGGAGTTGTCGGAGAGGTAGAGAGGGCTGAAATATGTGTTTCAAGAGACTTTAGGAACTTTTTGGTGCTGAAATGACGAAATTGTGGGGTAGTGTTCTGATAGAGGGGTCGGGGAATATGAAGTGACTTGAGAGGTTGTTGGAGAGACGTAGACATATGAAAAGTTGATTTTAGAAGTCCATGAGGCTGCACAAGTGCTCATGTTGGCTTATTTCACATTATTATGGCTATTATTTGCCAAAAGATGACTACCCTCATCTAGACCATATGACGACCAAGGGTAATGACATCACAACATCATTAATAGAGAAATTTGAGGAGCAGAAACTTGTTTGAAAGGCAAACGTAGGCATAGTAACTACTTTGAACACTTTGAAGAGGTTTTCAGCAAAAAAATTGATTCACTTGAGGTGTTTCAGGTCTATAGCATGTACCCAACGACAGTGCTACAGAGTCAATTGTAAGGCTCTGACAGGAAGAGAACTTATGTGGAGTTGATAAAAGGTACTAATGAGGCGGCTAACAAAAAGATATCAACCTCTGTGCCATTTATTACCCTAATGATACAAACTATAGTCCGATGCGGTACAACGAGAGACGTAGAGACTTGCTAAAGCACTTCAGCATCACCAATAGAAGGCTGAGCAGGTTGTGACTTGGTAATTATAATAAGATAAGCTATTGGTATATTCTGACAAAGTTTTGTACTTTTCCATAACGTATTGGTTCACCTATGTGGTAATGTGCTGATGGAAGGGTACTTAGGAACGGTCATATAGAGTCCGTTGATAGCAGCTAGAAGATGAACAGAAATATATGGAGTCTATGATAACAGTTAGAGAGGCCATTGAAATCACCTTATCAACTTCTTCACTCGATATTCCTTTTCTTTACTTAATAAGATTGACTTCTTGATGGATCTTCCAGTGATAGCCCAAGTACAGACTCTAGCGCCACCATTAAGTGACTCAGAAGTGCGAAGCAAGCCGGAATTAAAGAAAATGTCTAAAGTGCATTCAAAGAGGTGCCTGCATTCCTCCTACTTCTAGTCATGGTGTAATGAGTTGGCAAATACTGTACCTGAGAACTCTTACCGAGTGAGATATTCACACCGTAAGAGGAAGTGTACCGAAGAAAAATGAATAAGAATCATTATTAGAGCTCCTGAAGGCTTTCTATTAACTCTCCCACCCTTCAGATCTTCTCAGAAACTCACTGTTCCCCTACTCTTCGATCTTAGTCCATGGTTTTTTCTCGTTGTGGTAATACTATCAGTAACACGAGCTATGGGTTTCCAAAAATGATCTGTAACACTATAAAAATTTGTATCAAACGTCTTAATGACTCCTTTAACTCTACTTCGGCTCCATTCACCAACTTCCTACTACGTCTACAAGCTGTCTCTAATGTCTATGGAGAAGATGGGATGCCAATACTAATAACCACCATTAGTTCTGATTTCTACTAGTAGCTGGTAATCACATCAAAAACACCTCTGAGCAACCAATTTCAGCTGTTATTCATCATCTGATCGAGTTACCCCTACTTCATCATGTCGTCTCCATGCCTGATAGAGAGGAAAGCGATAGAAGTCCATTTCAGTGACAAGGAGTTCTCGGTAAAGATATAAATAACGTCACAATGCCGACATCCTACTCTATCACCTCTCGTACCCTCCAGTTATTCATCTCAGGTTGCCTTCACTTTACCATATAATACCTCATAGACACCCTCCTACACTACCAACAGCCATACAAGTACAGTACCTGGTACCGGTCCTTGTAGTGTACACCCAACTACTCAAAGATAATAAATAATGCTATATACCGATATGGATGATTTTATGCCAGCGTGGGACTTTTGATGGACTTCTGGCGAGCGTAGCGAGACAGAAGAGACCAGACAAGAGAGAAAAAGATACAGAGAGACAAAAGAGACAAAGAGGTAACGAATTCAAGACAAAATCTAACCCCGATCGATCCTCGCTTCGCTCGAGATCTGCTCGTGTTAGATTTTATGCATAATGTAAAACAACAAATACGCTTTAGCCCCCAACACCTGCTCCACATTAACCCTTGTTATCGTCACATCATCGAAATTGTACCAATGCAAATCCCTCCCTTTGACCATACAAGTGTAATGGCCCGTATTCAGACTTCCATGATGACACACAACTGCATACAGCTCATACACTAGTCCATCTTCCTGAGAACAAGTGTATGGACTCATATCCAGATACAAGGGGAACTCCACATGAGTATCAATCTTGGAAGAAGATGAACCTGTATGTTGGAACCGTTTGAGTTGTACTGAAAGCACCACAGGCGGTTTTTTCAACGCCAAAGTCTTGCTCACTTTAGCATGAGTTTCGCAGTTTTCGCAAAAGTACTCCATTTGCTCTGGAGCCGTGTATTTATCCAAACAAGACGATAACGACGCTTGTCCTTTGTTGGGAATTTGAAGAGACAAGTCCATGAGAGGATCATAAGTATGAGAGGTATGTGAACAACCATTACATGTAGCAGTGCTCTGTAAAGTGCCTCCAAAAGTGCGATGAGAAATGCAAGTGCAATCAGAAGTGTCTGAGCATGTTCCCGACTCGGAAATCGAGTCCCACGTGTTTTTGAACTGCACAGGAATATCAGAAGAAGCTCCTTTATCTTCATCTAGACCTTCTTCCACTCTAACCAACGAAGAACCATGCAATTCATTGACTAGAAACTGCCAGAATTCATGTGCGTCTTGCTGTGAATAGCCCGCCAGCTGTCTGTTGATATTCCACGACGAAATCATGAGAGAAACAGGTCCATACCCTTGAACTGTGGCCGAGGAGTAAAACTTTGAGAAGCAATCGTCAAGAGCACAGGCAATGCAATTATTGGGGTTAGGGGAAAGGGTGGCATTGGCCCACGTGATGAGCGTGGATAAGGGCAGATCACGTGACTCGCTCTGGATTTTTTCCGGCAGTTCTTCGTAATAATCACAAAAGTCAGAGTAGGTGATTGTCCCCTCTGAGATGGCTCTTTTGAGAGCACACAACCCTAGGGAATGGTTCTGGGAGAGGAAATCGTTTCTGATGAGAGGATTGTGGATAAGGGTTTGGACTATAACTGACATGAAGCATGTAGCTCCCATGTTGACCAGGCCACGTAGTCCACGAGTGGAGGATATAGATGGTTGAGAAAAGGAGGAGGTGATGCCGTTTGTGTTTGTACCGTTTGTGCTTCCGTTTGTACTTCCATTCGTACTTCCATTCGTGTTTGTTCCTGTCGCCCCATTACCCTTAGGAACCACCTTGAGACCCCTCCAACGACATAACACCTTAAGTCGTCTCTTTTCCAACTCCTCTCCGTCCACAAACTCCCCGCATTTGTAGCAATAAACACACGCCAGAGGATCCAGACTTGGTTTGATCCCCAGCTTGATATCTGGCTTTTTGAAGGCCATGTCGATGAGCGAATGGGCCGCCGTTTTCCCGCTGGATTTCGACTTGAGCAGAAACAAAACGACCTTGGCGTAGTCGCGCACAAACTGCGCGGCCGAGGCCGGGCCCGTGGCTACCGCTTTGACGTGCTCGCAGCCCCAGTCCATGGTGTAGAGGAGAAGAGGGTGGTATGTGGGCTTTTTCAACCTGCACTGTGGAGTTGATCTGAAGTTAATTGGGAGGGGGAGCAGGAAATCGATTTGTGGAGTGTGTTGAGAGTGGAACAAAAGGTGCCAAAATGGTGAGAGAGGTGAGGGGAGTAAATTAAGACTTTTGGAATGGATTTTGGAGTATTATTGGGGGAGTTAGGTGGGGGTGTTGAGGGGCGGTGTTTACTTGGGAGGGTAGTTATAGGTAGAGGAGGGAGGGAGGAGGGTGGTTAGAAAGGGGTGTTCCGGAGGCAGAAAAGGGATGATTTTTTGTATATACCAATTTAAGACTGTTTAAAGTCGATTTACGGCTTTTTGATGGTATATTTTCGTCTTTTTACCCACTTTCAACGACCCCCTTCTCTCTCCTCTACTCCACCAACAATAGAGTTATTCACACTCTGATTGACATATGCACGTCTTTAGTTGGTCCTGAACTGCTCCACAACCACTCTCTAGAATGATCAAATGAGCTCAAATCGTTTTAAAAACTTGACAGCTAAAATAACCCGCCATTGTCTCCCAGGAAACGTCTTTTCCCCGTCAAAATCTGCCCATTTCCAATTTCCACATGGCATATCCCCCTCATATTCAACTCCCACACTTTTCATCTTTTTGTCTCCGAAAAACACCCCAAATTTCTTTTTCTCGAAAATCCCGTTTCTTTTTGGAAAAACGAGCTCCAACATCGCATTAGTCAGCACCCACCTCTTTACAGATGCTTGTAGTTCACATTGGCACCATCAGATAACTCCGTACCACCAAGGTGACTAAGCATTGTGAATCTTCTTTATAAGATGGTTCTAAAATCACGCCATCAGAGGAGTCCGATTATCTAGGTGAATAATCATCCGATAGACAATCCGAAAACACCAAAATACTCCCCATTCAATGACGATCAAAACCATACCCCTAACCTCTTCATAAACCTCCTCCCTTATCCACCAACTCCCTCCTCTTATCTCCATCCCACCCTCTGCCATGCATATAAAACCAGCCTTATACCCTGCACCTGGACTTTTCTCCATCCCAATCAACCTCCTTCAAATCAGCTCCGATTTTGAATCTGAAAACAGCAAACACTTCGCCTCACTTCCACGACCATTTTGGTACCCCTTTCACCCACTTTGGACATGTCCTTCTTACTAAATCTCATCCCTGCTATTTCTCACAACAATGACTCGCCTAAACCTAATCACCATCCAACCATACATGAACCAGGCTCTCCATCCTATCATCTCAACTTGTCCCACAAAATGACCAATACCGAACCGATTGACACAAAGGGGCATCCAGACGATTCACGTGACCACGGAGAACACAACCATACCGCTCCCACGTCCCCTAACCCTCTCATGGACCGAAAAATCACCATTGCCTACGCTACAGAAACAGGCAACGCCCAGGACTTTGCTACCCTGCTGGGGAACGCATGTACAAGACTCAGATTTGAGAGTCACGTGACCCAGATGAACGACCTGACCCCCGAGCAGCTGACTAATGTTTCTTTACTAGTCATAATCTGTTCTACTACTGGACAAGGAGAGGTCCCTCTTAACGGTAAGAAACTATGGAAGTTTTTGCTACGAAAGAAACTACCTAATGACCTTCTTAGTCACGTGACCTTCACCACCTTTGGGCTTGGAGATTCCTCGTATCCTCGGTTCAATTGGGCGATTCGAAAGATTCATAAACGGCTTAGTCAGCTCGGTGGTGTTGAAATCGGTTCACGAGGAGAATGTGACGATATGTCTTCTGATTCGATTGAAACCATGTTTAACGAGTGGCAGACACGATTCTGCGAGTCTCTATTGGCTAAATATCCTCTTCCTGAGGGAGTTCACGTGATTCCAGGAGAGAAACTGTTGCCTGCAAAGTATCCTGTTAAAGTGTTGACTGCTAAGCCCAAGAGAGATACTAGTGATGCTGATACTGTTGCGTGTTCGCGAAGAGGAGTTTTGGAAGGAGTCGTTTCGAAAAACGAAAGAATCACAGCCAAGGGACATTTCCAGGATGTCCGTTTCTTTGAAATTGACACCAAGGAGGGAGAAGTGGAGGCTCTGTCACGTGATATGAAGAACCTGAGCACGGACACTACCGCCACTTCCACAACCGTCCGTTCCGTATCTCCCACCTCCCCCGTCTCCTTCCAAACTGGAGATACAGTCTCTCTCTTCCCCCAGAACTCCGAGGACGACGTCAATCTCCTTCTTCGAGACCAAGGATGGGAAGATATCGCCGATTACAAGCTGGATGTTCCCTCTCTACCCCCCATTGAAGGAGGATACGTGACTCCTCTGACTCTACGGTCTCTGATCACCCATCATCTGGATATCATGTCTATTCCTAGACAATCCTTCTTCACCTATGTATTCCACTTTGCCACCAGTGAACGTCAAAAGGAACGTCTCCAGGAGTTTTCTCAGCCTGGAGAAGGACTGGAGGATCTGTTTGACTATGCCAATCGTCCCCGACGGTCGATTCTCGAAGTCGTGACCGAGTTCGATTCACTCAAGATTCCTCTCAAGTACGTTCTCGACGTCTTTCCTCTCATGCGTCCTCGACTCTTTTCCATCAGTCAGAAAGCAAACACTCTGCCCATCCAGCTCTGTGTGGCGATTGTCAAGTACCAAACCATCATCAAACGTATCCGAGAAGGCGTTCTGACTCGATGGCTGGGCGGGCTTTCTGTCGGACAAAAGATTGTCTTCACCAAACACTCCACTCCGATTCCGGACCTCAACAACTACGATGTGATCATGGTGGCCCCCGGTACCGGGGTGGCTCCCATGCGTTCGCTCATTCTGTCTCGACAGTCTGAGAAAGAAACGGTTCTCTTTTTTGGCAACCGGTACCGAGAAAAGGACTTTTTGTTTCAGGACGATCTCCAACAAGCCGCTGCAGACAAGAAGCTGGAGCTCTTCACTTCCTTCTCCAGAGACGAAAACTCGGGGGGATACGTGCAGCAGGAAATGTTCCGGCAGAAGGAGCTGGTGGCCCGGGTACTGTGCGCCAAGCAGGGCGTGCTGTACGTGTGTGGCAGCAGTGGCAAGATGCCTCGAGAGGTGAGAATTACTGTGGTGGAGTGTATCAAGGACGTGAACAAGTGGACCGAGGAGCAGGCCGAAGAGTGGGTCAAGGGAATGGAGAAGAGTGGTCGGTATCTTCAGGAGACGTGGTAGAAGGAGTTACCGACCAACGGATGCCATGTTCGAGATATCAGCGTGCCACAAATTATACCAAATCCACCAAACGACGTTAACGAAACGTGCATATACCATGTGAGAAACTAGCTGGTCCATTTTCATGTTTCTCAGTTGCCACTGTTCCTTTCGAATGCATACAGGTTCCATTTTACCAGACATACAGATGTCATGCTCCCGGGACCATTGTCATGCTCTCCAAGCACGCGGATGAATGTTTGAGACATACATATGTCAGGTTCCAGACAAGGGTGTTTTGGTGAAGACTTCTGACGTCTTTCTTTGGGTGGATCTGATAATTTTAGAAAGTGGACCACTGAGGTGACGTATAGCACCTGTCCAAATGCCTTATGCCTTATGAATAATGATTAGATGTTAGAAATGAATGAATGAATGAATGAAGATTGCATAGAGAGTAAGTTTCCACTCCGATATCGGCCCTCATCGGCATCCACATCGGCCTCATCGGTGTTCAACCAACCTAACCTTCAACCTTCAACCTTCGACATTCAATCTTGAAACGGAGAGCCGGTGGCTAACGCTACAGTAGCTTGCGCTACAGTAGCTACGTAGCGACCCCCACGCAGATCAGATACCATCCTCCCTACCTCGGCAAACGGACATGTGAAAGCGACAGCTCTCTCGATTTTTTTTTGCCGCTGAGCGGTCTGGGCTGCAAAAATTTCTCTTACATAAGCCCTTGCAGAGAGCGTGTCTAGAACGCGGGTGCATGTCCGTGTGGGCTGGCAATCTCCGACTAGCAAGTGGAGCCGACCACCTGCCTGTGGCACGCACGCCGTACCAACGTTGGGAAAAAAGGGAAAAAAAGGGTAGCTGCTTAAAGAGCGTATAGTTTGGCTTTTGGGAAATGCCCGTTTGGAAAATAAACGTTCTCCACATCATGTCCCGGTGCAGCCCAACCTTGAGCTAGACGGGCCTCTGTAGAATTTGCTTCCAACCAGCCGCATTTCCAGCCAGAATGAAATGAGACAACGGCCGTAGTGGGCGATCCCCGAAACCTACGAGCTGGTGCAGTAATACGAGCCCGTATGGCGAGACCGTTGTGCCAAGCAGAGTTCCAGAGCAAGTGGGGAAATGAGGGGTGTTTTGACGTGACCAGACGTGACCAGACGTGACCAGACGTGATCCGACGTGACACGACGTCCCGGAGAGGCTGAACTCCCTGCACTGCCATCGTACCTGAATGGAGGGTGTCTGTGCAACAGTCAGCATGACATAGCAGCGCGTCCAACGGTTTCTTGGAAAAACGGGTCGGCCCTACACTTGCATTTTGCTCGGACGCACAAGCTCTTATTGCTATGTGCAGGATATGTGTAGAGGGTGTGTAGGAGAAGTGTGGTGTGTCAAGTGGTGTATAGGAGGAAGAGTTGTGTAGTGGTGTGTAGGAGGAAGAGTTGTTTTCGTTGGGAGATTATCATATTTTATTTACGTTAGGTGACAATGTTCATGTTGTGGGTGAGGCTATCCCTTATTTTTTTTTCTTAATATATAAAGGGCCCCTCAGACTCTTCCTGTAAAAGAATCTCTAGAGTGTCTTACAATTGGGACTGTGGTGCAGCACAATGGGACGCTGGGCGTGCTTCCCTGCAGACGGGGCGCACGGAGCAGCATGGGAGCGGTGGGAGGCGAGGCAAAGAGGGGAAAGGAGAGAAAAGCACCGCGCTTTTAATAGCCAAGAGAACAATGGCAACCGAAATGAGTGCATTAACCGAGGTAGCGAAGCGAACGAAGGAGCCGCGAGCAAGCCACGAAGTGGGTTGTGAGTGGCGAGTGAGTATTACAACTTTTGATTTTTGCCACTTTCAGTTTGGGCTGTTCCTCGATCTACCTATCATACGTCATCGTTTATGATCGCCGTATTGATATGATAGTTTGATGATGTTACGGTTTGATGTCGGAAAAACGAACAAAGAAGACTGGTGTCATTCAGTTCCCATTCAGGCTCTCCAAGTCTGCCTACCTCTGGGGTAGGTCGCAACGTACAGCTGGCTTGTCGGCACAACCTGCCATTGTCTGTTATATGACTGGAGTGTACCTATGGTCTCTTTGTCGTCTACAGCTTAGCTATGGTATGGTCTCTTTATGAGTTTATGGTCTTTGTCACTTGCTTAGCTCTATAGCTACAGAGTGCCAAGTCTAGACATTACATTCATTACCTGAGTGTGATCTCCCCAACGTCTGACCCCGTCCGGTTGTCCAGCTGTCCAGCTGTCCAGTCAAATCATTTGCTCCCAACCAGCAGTGCCGTATGGTCGTCTTGTCTTCATATATCAGCTGCACTGCTGCACGGAAACAGATGGTGGTTGATTTACGAGGGGCGGGGCAGACAACGGAGGATAATGGGGCAGGACAATTTCATTGATGCTGACCTGTGGAGATGTGGTACAAGCACCAGTGCGTTGGTCCGGGACACCCACCGGCTGCTCCGCCAAGGTTCTTTGCAGGGCTCATTGTCATGTCCAATACGTCTCGTACTTACTCCCTTTCCAGGTCAGAGTTTGGAGGAGGAGAAGATTGGACATTGCAGTTTCAGGAGACCGTTAGCCGTTGGAGTGAAAAATGAAAATGAAAAGTGGAAAGTGAAAAGTGAACTGAAATGCAGACAAAACGGGAGGAACAAAAAACAGAATGAAAAGCAAACAAACGGTATGAAAAGCAAACACAAAACGGAATGAAAACGCAATAAAAACACAATCCACACAAACAATACCAATCTCACGTCCTCCACCTATCCATTGTCTCAAAGTTTGCATTGTTGGACGTATTATCTCATACCCCTACCTTAGTTTATGTTTATCCAGAGTTCAACCTTGATCTAGTGGGGTGCATCCAGTGACGTATTATGGGGGGTGAAACAACGCTAGAAGTATTTGATTGGCTTGATTGAGCTGACCTATGAAGTTGATTCGACTGGTGTTGGAAGTCCAACGACGGTAGAAGCAAATTCTGTACTCTCACCTCCGGTTTTCGTATGTATTACTCGTATGTACTCCATGCCTGTAATTTGCTCAAAGTCTGTTGTCCCCGTAAAGTGTCTGTCGGAGAAAAAGCAAAGCCAAGAGGTCGGAAACTGAAACCCTTTGTCTAATCTGATGGAGATGGAGCGACCCCCAAACTGTCCATCGGGTGGAGGAAGAGCATGGACCTAGATTGCGCGTCTGACATGTTGCACAGAACATATATATACAAGCTGTCGACTTCCCAGAAGTACAACCTCAACTGTTCGACTTGATCTACTCTTCAACGAGTCTCAACTTCAAAGACTTACACACAGTCTTTCAACAGCTTTATACCTCTCATACAACCCATGTTCGGAACCCTCAGCTTCAACACCGACACCAACACGAGCATCAGGGCTTGTGACAATTGCAGATTGAGGAAGGTAAAGGTGAGTACCGAGTGGTGGAGTACCAGAGATCGAGACAAAAGATTGAGTACCATGAGATCGAGTGAAACGAGATCTTTGGTACGAAGTTTTTGTCGAGATCTTTGGTACGATATCATGAGCAGACGTGTTCTGCAGAATGAAGAGTTCAATTTTTTCATTATCGAGATATTGACTTGAGATCAAGAGTTCTTTGAAATCATATTATGGTTTTCAGATCATGTCTTCATGTCTTTTATAGTCCATCTTGGGACTTCACTATAGTCTATATGATCTACATGGTCTAGGACTTCATAGTGTGGACTTGAGGAGTACTATGGAGTCTGGATCATGAGTGGAGTTCTTCAAAGGACTTTATTGGAGTGCTACTGCAGGATTGTGGACTTGGTTGGTCAATTGGAGGTATCTGGATACCGGTACTTGTCTTATGGGATCATATGGACTGATAGGTGTCTTACAAGACAATGAACTTGAAGAAAAACTTGAGTTCTTCGCCTGTTTAATATCTTTGAGCTCTTGACTTGTTTGATGTCTACAGATCTTGTTCTTCTTTGGTATCAAGTTCATGTCTAGTGTGGTACTTTTAAGATGTCCTTGTAAGCTGCCCTCATGTCCTACAAATCACTCCTACGGCCCTACAAGAACATAATTTCCAGTACTTCAACATAGTGTTCTCCACTCCTCATAGTCCCTTCTCATGTCTTTTCTCTCATGTCTTCTCGTTGTTTTCCCCTTCTTCTAACACAGTGCCCCAACGTTTCCAACCTGGTCAAACCTATCAATGGCAAGTTCCAGCCTTGCGGTAAATGCACCGAGCAGGCTCTCTGCTGCACTTATGACCGGATGACCAAGAAAAAGGGTCCCAAAATCTCTCCAAAGACTTTAGATCTCGTCATCAACCAGCCCTGGGAACTCACCGACCAAATCGCCACCGTTCACTTTGAAAAAGAACAACAGTTTGTTGTAAACAGTTCACCTCCTCCTCTGGAACTGCCTATTGAGCGGCCTAATCAACTCCTCACCCAGGCTCTCACTTCTTACTTTGAAAACAACTACACAACTTACCCCATCATCGACTTGGCAGACGATAATGAGTGTTTATTACAAGGTCTGAGACTCGCCAATATGATCCACAGCTACAAAAACGGCCTGGATAACGTGACACAGACTTCTTTGCTCGATCAAGTGCAACAAATACACCTCAACCGGCTCTCAAACCCTTCGGATTCAGTCACCCTCCATTCAGTATGTGACTCCATCTTCATACACATGGCCATGACGGCTCTAGGCAACACAAACAAAGCCATGGTGTACTTGAGTGAGGCCCACAGCTACTACTTTCTCTGTCAACCGACGGAAAACGAACCTAGACGGAAACGAATCAATTGCATTCTCACCAGTTTGAGACTAGAAACTGGAGCGCATCATTTGTCCACAGAGATGCCAAGCTACACGTTTGAAGAGCTCCAGTCCCTGCCTTACTACGGACCTCTGGCTCACCTGTGTGACGACTCTTATAACCACCAGGTCATTTCTCTTTTGCTTTGGCATACAGCCATGTGTGTCCAGAGGGGGTACTACTTTTACGCCAAGGGATAGATATAGATAGAGGAGGACTCCAAAAGCATTAATATAACACAATAATAACTAACTAGAAAAACGAAGAAGTATGTAGGGGCAGTAATGGAGGTTTAGAGGGGGTCTTGGTAGAAATAGAGTGCTTAACAGAACTCGAGATTTTGTTAGATACGAATCTTAGAGACTTCACCAGTCTTTTCTAATGCACTAAATAAACCGTTTCGTCAACTTCTCTTCTTTGTATTATGTACATTTGTGATTTCAGTTGGGACTCTTCTTACGTAGGCCATATTTTAGAAATGTCACAGTAACTCCAAATTTTGTTAGAAAAGTACTATTGAAAACATGACCAATATTTTAAAAAACCTCTTTTAACCATTCTAGTGAACTCCCCTTTGTTTTTCTCGTCTTCTTAGCATTTCTATGGTGGCTCTTCTAACTACAGTATCCCCTCCTGAAGTAGATCCAACATATCTCCAGTTTTTGTGTGACAAGCTGCACTAAAATAGTTAGAAAAGTCTTCTAAGACCATTAAAGATCCATATAATCAACTCTTCTCGTCTATATTCTTCTCATTACGCGAATTCGACACGACTCTTCTAAGTATACTCTCCCTTACAAGAACCCACAGAACTCCATAATTTGTATGACAAGCCACTCCAAAAACTTCACCAATCTTTATCGGAACCCCCAAAGCCCCTTCTGATCAACTCCCCTTCCGTCTACCCGCCCTTGTAAGCCTCTTCATCGCAAACTTCTCATCGTATTCTCTGTCTCAGAAGAGTCACCGTAACTCCACTTTTTGCATGACAAGAACCTTCAAAAAAACAGCCAGCTCATTCAAACAGCCTCAAGAACCCTTGCGGTCAGCCTTTCTTTTGTTTTTGGTCTATACGACTCTTCTAAGACATCAATAGTTTTTTTTTTTTACAAAAAGGATACCTCATTTTTTCGAAAAAATACATTCAAAAAACTACCGGTACTTGTACATCAAACCTCATATCTATTACTTTTACTGCCCTGCAACTCACTCTCCACCTTCGAGAACCCTTGAGGTCAACTTCTACCCTTTGTTTTCATCAAAAATGCACTTCATCATCTTCGTATAGACAACCCTTCATTCATACAACCTCCATCTAGTCTCGCTTAACATCTCCGAATTTCGTATCGAACCCCTTCTGCAACCTCCTCCACCTTTCCCTTCCTCAACAACCCTATCCACCTGTAAAGAGCAGCCACTTCTTGAGATTCGATTATATGTTTTTTTCCTTTTTATCATTTTTATCAAGATCCATTGCCGTAGCCATCACGGCTATTGGTTCAGTCCACCAGTCATACAACAATGGTACGATAAAAGTACATCCCAGTATCTATCATGCCATAGTATGTACCTCTTCGATTCTCATAGGCACCTGTTTTTCTACCCTCCTCCATTTTCTGCACCAACCCCTCCCTGCCTACAGTACCCCATCTTTTTTTTTCGTCCAACCACACGGGAAATAGGTCCATCAGATTGCGTAGTGCTTGGCTTGTGTGGTTGATTGATAACGGGCGCAAATAAGCGATTCAAAGAACTTGGTGCTGCGCCCACGAGCAAATATCCACGCGTCTTGAAAGAGCCCAAATACGCGACATGTACAAAGTACAAAGTACGTTGCTGTACCTGCAATACAGAATGCACGACGGGCACTGGGCAGATAAAAAATATATCCCGAAAAGAAAAGCGATGGCGGCACTGTAGGGTATCAAAATGGAGCGGCTGAGGTGGCCGTTCGATATACCGGGTTTGTTCCGCAATCGACGTAACTGCGAAGGAGTTGCGGCGCGGTTTACGCAATTTTCCCATTTTCACCCAATACTCAAAACCAGAGATACCCCTGAATCCCCTCTTTCAGGCACGTCCATATAGCCGCTCCAAGGCGAGGAAAAACGGCTTGTTTCGTTGTTTCGCTGTTTGGTTGTTTCGCTGGGCACGTGACTTCCAGCCGACGTTGCGCCAAAACTCAAATGACACCTGTCTCCGAAACCTGTCCGACCTCGGAGCCGAGAGCCGGAGGTGGGGTAGATGGAGGCGGGCACGTGATTAGCGGGGGAATTGGAAATTGGAAATAAAAGGAGTAGTGCTTGAGTCACGTGATCAAAACCAATCATGTGACAAACCTTTCATATCTCCCTTTTACCCATCCAGTTCCGTTATTCTCTTCTCTCATCTCAAAGTTAAGCAGGTGTGTAGGGTTTTGTTAGCAAACAACCTCGGGAGAGGGTGGAGGAGGATTTGTGGATTTGTGGCCCTTTAGGGCGTTTAAGGTATGGATCTGGAGCTGGCAACGGGGTGAATAAGATGGTGGTTTTGGTTAAGGGATAGGACCCCTTTATATGCCATTTTTAGGCGACACAAAAGTGACATTTTTCCCCCACAAAAAATGTAACTTTATCAGTGCATGAGACTAAAGTAGATAATCAGAAACTGAAGAAGGCAAGACGACTGACGCTTCATCACACACCCGAGATGAATTCTTTCAGCAAGCTGGCCGAAAAGGTTGTGGACGGGGTCAACGATGTGCTGACTAATCCGGAGTATCATGAATATCTCGCGATTTTGAAGGGAACTAGGAATGGTGAGTGAAGAGAGGTGAGAAGAGGCGAACGAAGTGAGCCTTTCTCACGAGCGTATACTGGCTGAGTAAGGCTTCAGTATAAACTGGTTTGGTTGGTTGATTTGTTTGAGCTGTTTGTGGCATTTGTGGTGGTTATATGTGTCTCATTGTGACAGTGCTGATGTTATGTTCTGGTATGATAGGTCAGATTGATGAGAGTATGGTGACAGTGGGGGTGTGATGTTGAGTTGGGTGGGAAGATATAAAAGGGTGAGGTGAGGTGGCTCCACTGGGAGAAGGTGTTCTTTCACAGTGCTCCTTTTGACCATCTAAAGGTGATGCTCTGAGATGTGTTTGGTGGGGTCACGAGATTGCACTTTATGGTGTGAGGTGGCTTGATGAGTTTGGTGGAGTTTTGAAGGGGTTATTTGGATGGAATCATGTTGAGTCTTATGGTCAGTCTTAAGATGTGCTTTGAATGCTGTTCCTCTTGGGTATAGTCTATTGACTGGAGAGCTTGGCTATACCTTACAGAGTGAGTGTCACCAGAAGGGCAATGGTACTCATTGAAGGTACTCTAAGGTAAAGGCTCTAGAGACTCTTTCTCAAAGAATATCATTATGACTCCATATCACGTCTTTGACATCCTAACCTCGAGAATGATGCCTTGATCCAAGTTCTGAACTCATGACCTAGGACAGCTCTATGACTTACCATTCTCTTCTCAGAATGGGGCTCTCTTCGTTATCCTATGAACAAAACCAACTCACTGCCATCACCATCTCCCCCTCACCTAACAATCACTTCTTCCAACGGCTACTTTCTTTTTTCCTTATCTTGCATCTTGCATATCCTTTACCCAGTGGAACCATCCAGACCTTGGCCGTTGTCATTGTCATTGCCATTAAACGACTTTCAACGAGACATTTATATGGCAGAGTGCAATGTTCTTATTGGACTTCAATGGATGGGGTCTTTTATCAAGTTGATAGGTCTTTGACAGCCTAGACAGAAGTACCCTGAAAGCATCCATAAGATTGCCATTGAGACATCTACATCCAAAGACAGCAATGGACTAGCTTTATTGGACTCATTATGTCAAGTGTTATGACTGAACAGATACATCAGATCTGAGTCTAGACAGATACACACCTAACTTGATCCACGACACCCTCTCTAGCTATCACTCTGTTAATGATACTAGACCTTGGATTAGCTGTCTCTCATCTATCGATGCCACTGATGTTACCGTCTTCACTGTCACTGTCATAACACTTCATGTTACTGTCATTGTCTTGCTTTTGACGCTCGAGACCTACGGCCTCTCACTAGCGCTCTGTTGTCAAGACCTGGCCTCTCACTAGCGCTCTGTTGTCAAGACCCGGCCTCTAGCTACCTGTTGTCCGCTCAGACCTTCGGCCTTCGCTTCCGCTTGCTAACCCAGGAATCGTCTATGGAGGACGTCTTCGTTTCTCCCACGCTCTCGTCATGGCCCTCCTGTTCCGTTCAGGTCCTTGGTCTAAACGATGGGCATCTATTTTCAAAGCTACTCGTCAACATGCCACTTCCCTCGGCTCATTTGTTTTCATCTATAAAACCGTTCTTCTTCTGCTCAAAAAGTCACGTGGAGATATCACTGCTAATCTGAAACACATTGAGCATCGAAACAACGGCATGGACGCCTTTATTGCTGGTCTTATCGGAGGATATATCGTCTTTGGACGTGAATCAGCCCCCTCACTCAACCAGCAGATTGTTCTCTACGTTTTTTCACGAGTAATCATGGGTTTTGGAAACTTGCTGATCAAAAAGATTCTCTTGCCCATGTGGAGACAGCAGCAGATGAAGGACGGGTTTATTGGCGGGGTTTCTGCTCAGTCACGTGCTACACGGTTCCGAAACGTGTCTTGGGCCATTTTTGCGTCTGTTTGCTGGGGTCTTATCATGTACCTGTTCCGAACCGACCCAGATGTCATCCAGCCAAGTATGTTGCACTCGTTGAAGTACTTGTATGTGGACAGTGAGAGTTGGACCGGAATGGGGGATTTCTTCTAGCCAAAAGAAATGGACTTTTGAGAAAGAGGAGGACGAGCATGGACTACTTAGACGAGTTGCTGTTAATGATGTGGTTTTGGGAGCACTTTTGAACAGAAGCACTTTTGAACGGAAGCACTTTTGAAACAACTTATTTGAACCAGATCTGTTAAAGAAGCACGAACTGCCTATTGGAAGCGTTTCTTCGCTTATTCAAGACAATTCTGTTGACATGAGCACTTCCGAACACTTCTACCAAACGTTTTCTGCTTCTAAAAACAGCTTGTCAACGTTAGCACTCTGAAACGTCTTCTCTTTGTCACTCTGACAGCTTGTTCTTTCTGACATCTCGTTCTCGTTGTTCTCTCATGTTCTCTCACATGTACTGTATTGTTTAGTTAATTTATTGAGATTATGGATCTGAGGTGTATCATAGTATCTGAGATGTATCAGAAGGAGGAAATTGTCTGGATCTGGATCTGGCAGGTCGTATTATGAAACGTTTCACATGTAGGTACGATGTAGGTACGGAGTAGGTGGATGGAAGATGTACATACCTAAAAGTACGATATGGAACATGTACATCGGATGGTAAGACGGAATACCATGTCCGATATGATACGTGCGGTATAGTCTTTGTTAAGTATAAGTGAAGAGTAACAGGTACGTCATACGTCATACTGGTAACTTTCTTACCTTACAATGCAAGAGATCTACAGGTACAATACAATGCGAGATTTTGTTCTTCTTTGCCCTTTTTTGTCCTTTTTTGCAATCTTTCTTGTACAGTATGTACTCCTTCTTGCCCTTTTCCCTCCAACATGAAACCCTTTGTCTTTCTCCCTCCTTCTTGCATCCGAGTCCATTGTAGGTTATGTACAGTACGTCGTGTGTGCCTGTGCCTGGCAGTTTTTCTCTTTGGTTCCTGGTTTCTGGTTCCGGGGTAAGGGCGTTTCCCAGGCAATGCACCCTGCACTTTTGAAACGGCTTCTTTCGGGCCGTCTCGATAATATCCGGCGACAAAAACAGCCCACCTTGGGAGATGCATAACAAAAGAAAGCAAAACATGGCTTTTCAAAAACGGGTTTTACAAAATGGGTTTTACAAAACAGGTTTGAAAAAGGAAGCTTGTCACTGGACTTTTTGGTTTCATTTCAAACGTTCATTTTCAACGGTCGGCAAAAGTTGCTTAGGAGAAACGTGGGGGTCAATAAAAGAGTGAAACTGCCAAGATGAGGGGGAGTGAAGTAAGAGGGGGGTTCAGGTACCGGTACACTGGTACATACCCCAGATTATGAGAGTGGTAGATGTGATAGATAGTGGAGAAATTATGTTCGGAAGATTACATAAGCCGAGGTAGAAATGAAGAAAAGAAAACATGTGTTCTTTCGTATAGTTCAATTGACACGTGATTTATTGGGTACAGATTATGGGCTGATTCGGAGACCGCGATCTTGGCATGGTAGGTATCAATCTGATGCATCTCACTTGTAAGGAGGGTTGGGCGTAATGCATGGCTGGGGAGTGGGTTGGAAATGGCAAGTGAGAGATGAAAAAAAAGGGAAAATCGAAAGATGAAAAGTGAACGAACAAATGTGCAAAATGGTGCAAGTGAAAAGTAAACGACTCAATTTGTGGGGTTTCAAGTTCTGTTAGCTTGGCACAGTTGATACCAAGAAGGAACTATTGGAACGGCAATGAGTGGAGAAGAGTGCAGTTACTGTAATCAAAAAGCTGACCCAATCAATACCTCAATTGATCTTTTGGCTCTTTGAGTGACATCAGTGGTTCTATTTTAGTAGCAAAAAGCTCAATTTCTACTCAATTGGCTCTGGATGACTTGGGTGATGGACACTACCATGACTCCTACTTGTAGGGTATCTCTAGTGATAGGCTATAGCTCCGATGCTCCCATTGAAAGAAGTAAACAAAAAGACACTCGGGTATTATTACATTGTCACCTCAAAGACCATGAACGGCTTGACATTGGAAAGAAAAGTTGATCTGCTGGAATCAAGGCAACTCAGTATCTGCCCAGTTTGATCTGGCTCTCTCTGAACAGGAGGTGTTGTCGTATACAGTACCTGGTACAACAATATCCCAAGAATCAAGCCCACTGTAGGCTCCAGGTAGATACTCACGTGACCTGGGCTGAAGAGCTGACTCATATAACTGCTCAATGGACAGCTGAGCACTCTGAATGGTTTCAGTCTTTCAAATACAGCTCTGTTAATCCAGCCCTTCATAATGTCAATACTAGTCGGGCACATCGGAGTGAATTGATCCTCAGTACAAGTAGACCAATGGCAATAGGAGGAGGTTAAGAATCGCTCTCTGACGAACTGGAAGAAATTTGACTGTCTCAGTCTATGAATTGCTGTATTGTGAGGGCATACCAGCTAATTATGAGCATCCAGCACTAGCAGTTAACTCAAGTTCTGACTCTGTTTGGTAATAAATGATATGACCCCGGAACACTTCATTCTAAGATGAGTGTCTTTGGACTCAACAGTGATGAATTTTGGACCATAGCTGGTTTGCATCTCTCTAAATGACTTATGAATACTAAAGAACCTGGAGAATAGAAGGATCCGTTAGAAGCGTATGACTATCGTTAGAAGTGTATCTCTATAAATGTGTACTCCTGACTTAAAGAAGTGATTTACGGTATAGCTACAGTATGTCGTTGGCTCTATGATTATTCTCGGAGAATGAATGTAGGGTTTCTTTTCTTTCCTTTCATTTTCTTCAGATTCCAGTTAAATGAGATAACCTCAATTGGACCCTTGACCCTGCATCTTCTCAAGCTACAGAGCTACCTTGGAGGTGATCACGAGACAGGTGCAGGATCAAGACAGAAAGTTGACAATTGACAAGTCGCGTGTACTTGGGGCGTCAGCAGGTTGGCTCACTTTGCAGTCGTCTCACAATGGAGACTGACTCACTATGAGAGGATAGTTAGGGTGACTATAGTATGTAGCTCAGGAAAGGAAGAAGACATG
Organism: Yarrowia porcina; assembly: GCA_900519025.1. Classification (NCBI taxonomy): domain Eukaryota; kingdom Fungi; phylum Ascomycota; class Dipodascomycetes; order Dipodascales; genus Yarrowia; species Yarrowia porcina. The sequence goes on from ULGT01000001.1 coordinate 2,720,685, forward strand.
CTGACAGTGGATATTTCTTGAAATAGATACAGGGCACCGTGTGAGCTCTTTGGACAGGTCATTACAAGTACCAACACCCGATACTCTTTGGGTACGAAAGCAATGATGACCAGTCAAGTGAGTCATGGTTGCTTGACTCGGGTCATTGAGTTGGAGCAGTGACACTGGACTTGGTATAGAAGAAACATGGCTTGAGCAGCTTCTGTAGCCTCACACTCGAAGGCTCTCTTCCCTCTTTAGAAAATGATGCCCACAAGTTGCTCACTCTTAACTCCGTCTTATCTCCGTCTTAACTCCGAAGCCATGACTCCAGTTAACCCACCGGAAGCATTCTATAGAGATGACACTGCTAGTACAAGTAGATGAAGTTGATCTGGTCTCTTTATATGAATACTTTAGTGAAGTCCAATGACTGCTCCGAAGCTATATAATCATGGTAAAGTAAACACATGTAGATGGGAGACGGACTTCCAGGCATCATCTTCAATGGTAGATCAGCCTTATTATCCTGCTATTATGATTCAGTTCTGCGTTGAAAAATGACTTGGCAGGTCAATTGATCTCATCCTCTTGTTCTTAGATCTGATTAACCCATTAGCTGCAATATACGTAACGGGTGGTACACTGGTGATCAACGTCAATAAGAACTTGCTTACATTTCGTCAGTCAGATTCAGTGTAAATATGATCTTCCTATAACATTGTATTCTGACACCTATTGAGCACCGGTAGGGATCCTAGCTCCGAGGTGCCGAAAACACCATTGTGACCATTCACCATTCACCATTGTGACCATTCACCATTCATAGGGTCTTTGATATCGTCTTGAAAGGCAAATCCCAGGAAACTATTCTTACAACTCTCCTGGTTCCCTTTTTGAACTTCTTAACTTATGGCCTTATCTTCTGGTACAGTAGTTACCAATAGCTAGTGTTTCTACCTTATGGGAGGCTAGCCAGACACGATACCACTGCCAGATTTTTGGGAAATTGGACTCTCGAGGTGAATTGACGTGATAATTGAGAGCTGAGAACGCGTTACCGCACCCCCTGGTCTCTTTAATGTTCTCTACTTCCAGTATGACTGCTGTTTCCTTAGGTCGTCATACCAGTACGGGTGTTGGCTGCAAGAGTCACTCTCACGTAGCATATGATCTCCAGTGAGCAATCCCGTATTGTCCGAATGTATCCTAATCTTCTTATAAAACTGCATTAATCATTCTCGGTTGGCCGGTAATACTGGTCAGTTTCTGCTACCAGTACTTCGAGTGATACCAGTGGCCTCCAACATGACCTGTTGTAGATCGTTCCACCAGATTAACCATACCGAGGACTTGAAAGTCCTAAAATAGAGCCCGATTCAGACGACCTATTGAACTCTCGGACTCTTCCTGATGATCAGCCTTACTTCTATCTTCCCTATCATCAATCTACCAGCTGGACTTCACCGCACATCATACCCTTAAACCACGGAAGAAGAGCTACGTAGTGGTCACCGTAGTATGATGAGTCTAGAGGGTGTTTATTCCTTTAACTCTCGTGACAGGCATTTAATCAATTAAGCCTATTGCAGCACACATCCAGATGCTGAAGACGTCTCACTATCATAGATCAGAGAACACCCACCACACTCGTGGCAGGTGAAAGCCCTCCTGGATCACTTCGAAACTATGATTTATGAAGTGTGTTAAGACACTAGAGAAACTCCACGGTCTTTATTTTCTTCAAGGTTCCATCTCTTTTCACCATTATCTAGCGGTAAGCTGTACAAGCGGAGACTCCATCACAAAACAACATTTTCCTACTTTTCCCTAGCTAATAACTAGTCGATCCAGGTATTTGCTGGCTCAATATTTCCGTAGCCAGGTATTATCTCTTAGCTATCATGTTCCTACATTCTCTGCCTTTGCAAGTCTCAACAGCTCGTACCGGTACTATTAGATACACCATTCTCAATCAACCACGAAGAGAATATCAATAGAAAGGTATTTGACAACCGTTTCCTTTAACCCTTCTCTTAAACATACCGCAACTTCTGTTCTCCACTATACTCCCTTGAACTACAACACCATAGATTCATCCAATACAGCAAGGTATACCTACGGATCTCTAGACTGTGAGGACAGGGACATGATGGTTCGTACTGCTCCTGTAACTTACTCACACTATGTGCTCTCTCACCACCAATGTCTTTGTCGCTCTAAATGAGGATCAATTACAGTCTTCCCACTCTCAGCATTCATTGATCCCCTCTTGATTACACCCACCTTCAACCAACGAGAGATTACTGATGTAAAAATAGAACTGAGAGCAGCCGTTTCTAGCCTACAAGCCCTCCAGAACACTCTGAACTACAGATCTTCAGACAACTGTCAGGACAACACCATCTGAAGTTCCTTACAACATCTGAAGTTCCTTAAAACACCGTAGGAGCCTGTCCCTACCTACACCTTGTCCAAGAAGGACATCCATAGAACAACACAACAACTTGTTCTCAACACACACCTCGTCCCTTAGCTCTTACTGAACAAAACCTTCTCAAGAGCCTTCGTGACTGGACCACTATGAAGTTCAATGGATAACATCTCAACTACACCTTGAAGACGTTCTATAGGACGGAGCATGTCAAGAACCGTCTGTTCACCAACATAAATTCACCCAAAAGTTCCGCTTTTGAAATATTTTGCAGGAAAACCACTCACTAGATCATGATCTGGCTCTGTTCTTGATCTGACAACTTGTAAGTCGATCTTATAGACTACAGTGTGGTTACCTGAAGGGTATAAGAACGCCATAGTTCCTCGTCTATATTCACCAGTGACTTTCCTTCAGAAAGGTGGCCCCTTCACTCTTGCTAGACAACTTTTAATTAGGACTCTACACTAGACATCACTGTCTGATCTTAGATAGGCTCCTCATCCTAACTACGCACAATAGATTAACCGACAGATCATGGTATTGCTATTCGCAGGTACATTCGCCCAAGAGCCCTTTCAGCTCACCTCTTTGTAGTATATATCATGTAGAGAATTCACTGGACATCATTACGTTACTCTCCATAGACAATGGCTTGATCTTAACTACACACAGTACTGGTAGACCGTCTAATAGAACAACAAGAACCATCTATTGTTCTCAACAGACGTTCACCTAGGAGGCCTTTAAAGCATGTCTTATCGCTTCACTCTTGTAAGACTATGTTTTGCAAGGACCATCTCTACCAGACCCTCCAGATCAGACGTTCTTAACTACACACGGTTGGCTGTCTAACATAGCAACACAACCATCTGCTGTTCACATACATTCGCCCACTCTCCCACTCAGCGCATTTGCTCTTGTTAGACTATGTTTCGAGACCATCTTCAAGCAGATATCACATTGTACACAAAACTACTCTGGTTCAATATCCCCTACAATTTCATCTGTTGAGCGGAGATCGAAGGCGCTACACATACACTGGTTACTGAAAAAACGAAAAAAGATAACATGATCTTGAGGGTGATAAAAGGCTGGTATTGTTACCAAAAGTAAACAGTAGGTGTTGGTTATCTTCTGAGTATCCTTTTCTACCGGTACTGTACTGCTTTAGTTCTTCATTTGTAGGAGCATCAGGATTTGAGATGTGAAAGCAGACATGGAGATAAGTCGATTGTTAACGAATAAAAGCTGAAATCAAATGAAAGAAAGTGTCTAGAACTGTCTGTAGGCTAATATGATACAAATTAACAACTCCTAGATGCATTTTTTTCTCGTATTATTGTTACATTAGCTCTGTTCTGCTGGCATTGGTAAAGCAACAGAAATATTGGTCAGTAAAAACTCCAGAAATTGAGAAAACTAGCACCAAACGAAAACGTATTAGTTGCCTATTACGTTCTTTACAACTTGAAAGTAATGCCTGACAGCTTCTTGTAATTTCTTGGCTAATACTAATGCCAAATATTGACTACTTGTAATGCTTCTTCAGACAGTACCGGTAGGTGTAGGCATATATCATTTAATTGACGAGTAAAAGCTGAATGAGAGTGAACTAAAGGGTCCAGGACATTATAATGGCTTATATGTGGTGGTACAATAACATTTCGTAGCTCTAAGTAAGTTATTCAGCTGTTGTTTTCTGTTCTGGAAAATGTATAGCGTATCATCATTGACTATATACGCTACTCCCTAAGCTATCCGATAGAACAGCAACAGGTTGCTCTTCACAGGTACGCTCGCCCAAGAGCACCTTGGTCACGATTGTCGTCGCGTTGCTCCTCCAACCGTGAGTCGGTGCTCCTGGCCTTTTAAAAAAAATCACTTTACTATATCCTCCCCCTCTTCTCCACCACTGTCCTATCCCCCTTCTCTCCCCTCTCTTCATGTCCTCCGCCTATTTACATTTTTACTGCTTTTTGGGCACAAACGGAGTTGCGTTGGCCACGTCGAAGCTCACCTTTGCCGGCTCTGCGGCGGGCTGCTGCTGCTGCTGCTGCTGCTGAGACTGAGCCTGCTGCTGAGCCTGCTGCTGACTAAGAGCCAGCCCCGGAAACGCCTCGGCTTCAGGGTCCACGTCCTCCATCTTGCCGGCCTCGTCCCGCTCCTCCACGGGCAGCACCCACTGTTCCCAGCCCTGCTGCAGCCGGATACGGTCGCCCACCACTTGCAACGAAGGGGCAAAGCGGCAAGCCTGCATGAACACGGCCGGGTCATGGGCCAGAGCCTTGACTCGGTTGAAGCCGGCAATCAAGGTCAAGGGCACCAGGCCGGCGCTGTTCATCTGTTTCCGCATGTACAGATCCTTGCACAGGTTTTCCACGCTAAAGTAGTACTCGACCTGGCCAATGATGAGGCTCAGAGCGTACTCATAAGCTCCTGGAGGCTGGTAAAAGCCCTGGGCGCCCGGAGCGCCAGTCTGGGGCGCAAAGTCGTTCTTGTAGTAGTTTTTGCGGTACCCGTATCGCATTTTCCGCTTTTCCGAGCCCGATCCGCCCACCTGACTGGCCTCAGCTCCTCCATCGGACGACCCTGATGCCGACTGCGCAGCCAACTCAGCGCTGTCTTTTTTGTCGCCATGGGGAGCCCGAGGCTTGGATTTCCGTCGAGGCTGGGAAGACGAGGACGAAGAGGCGTTACCTCCGTTGCCCTGCTGCCCCTGCTGCTGCCCCTGCTGACCCTTGGAGCGTCCGCCACGCTTGGTGCCGTTCATGACCAGCGTGGGGGTGTACGGCACCCACTTTTCGCCCTTGCCCATTTTCATTTTGGGCGCGGCAGGAGACGTTTCGCGCTTGTCGTCAAACGAAGGAGGAGCCACGGCCACGGCCTCGCTCTTGATTTTCCACGCATTCACCTTTGGTGGCGGTGCGGGCGTCAGCGACGATATGGAGGTCGACTCGGCTTCGGATTTGGAGGAGGAGGAGGACGATTCGGTCTTGGAGGAGGTCTCAGTCTTGTCAGATTCGGGCTTGTCGGCAACTGGTTTGTCCGCCTTTTCGTCCTTCTTGTCAACCTTGTCTTTCTTGTCGGTCACTCTGTCGCCGTCCACTCGCTCATCCTCCTTGGCAACACTGGCGTAGGATGGAGCAGACATTTTCGGATTTGGAGGGTGGTGTAGATACGACTGGAGAGTAGGAGTCGTGTGAAAAGTGTGAAAATTGACAACCCAAGAAAAAAGTTTGTTCACTGAAAAACGACTCGCAGTAGGGTTACCGGAGGTTAGGGTAGCGGGGGGAGGACCGAAAAACGGGGATATTTGGGAGTGATTCGAGTAAATCGAGTGCGCTGATCACGAATCTGAAATTATTTTTTCGATAGCTCTTCTGGATCAGCAGATATACTGACATGTCCTGTTCGCCCAGATCACTCCCATAAAGTTGACATGGTTATGTATTTACGTCTCTCAAAGTTCTGCAATAATGATTGGATGGGGACGAAAGTTGGTATGGGGGGAGAATAGGGTGTAAAGAGTCGACTGTCAAATTTTCAGCCATTTCCACCGACTATTACCCATTCTATACTCCAGTTCTCTCTTTAGCTCATGTCAACACCAGGATACAAAATACACCATACAACTATGGAGACAAGTGTATGGAGATGGAGGGGAATACAAGAGCAATAAAAGATGACAGATTTATGATCAAAAGAGGATTAGTCAGCGGTAGGGGGGGTTTGGTGAACTGTTTGGTTTCGTTTTCGGTCCGGGTATCACGTGACATGCACCCTGTTGTCATGGATACACAGGCCGAGCAGCCATTCTGAGACCTAGGGGGTCGAGACATAACAATGATCACGTGATCAGGCGGGGGACGGAAAACGTGAAATTGTTTTTCGTCTCTTTGATGGTCACGTGACCCCCAGTATCAACAATCTGCTGTTCTCACCTTCTATCCTCATGACTACATTTACCCGTACATTTCCGTCCAGGTGGAATATGCGGTAGGGTAACTTGCGCGATATGAGGGGTTCGGAGGGGGGTTGAAGGGTGGTGGAAGGGTGGGTGGGTGAGCAATAGACGGCTCTGTTTGTTGGGCCGGTGTTTGTGGTTTTCTTTTTTTTTTTTTTTTTTTTTTTTTTTTTT
>ULGT01000001.1:2727680-2763549 GCA_900519025.1 Yarrowia porcina
TTTTTTTTTTTTTTTTTTTTTTTTTTTGTCCTGTATTTTTTCCCGCTGACTAATCAATCTGGGGAAGCCTTGAACAATAAAGTTGTCTGATAGGCTGCCCAATCAACCCACAATGAAGCCCTCAACTGCCCTTTGGAACGCTGCTAAAACGTTTGCTAGCAAGCCTAGAGCGCCCAAAAAGCCCTCGATCCCCCTCATTGCGCCTCTACCTCTCTACAGACAGCTTCTGAGAGCCCATCGAACCCATCTGGACCCGGACAGACGGTCTCTAGGAGACATGTATATCAAGTCCGAATTCCGTCTTCACAAGAACATTGCGGATCCTCTTCAGATTGTTGGTTTTCTGTCTCAATGGCAAAAGTACCTGGAGATGATCAAGGGCGATGCTTGGCGGGAGGAAAAGCTGGACTTGTCGGTTCTTCAGAAAATGTCGGATGAACAGATTGTCCAGTTGTATGAGCTCATGCAGGCTGCTCAGAATGAGAAGAGCGAGTATGGAGTTTTTGACGATTTGGAGCAGAAATAGAGGCCGACAAGGGAGAAATGAAGGATCCGACGAAGGAGGATCTTCATTGCGACTGAGGAGGACTTTATTTTGCTGTGTTAGAGGGGGATACACTAGGAGGATATCACGAGGAGAATGGAGGTCTCATGAAGACTCTGAGAAGAGTATGAGGTCATATCTGACGAAGAGATATGCTATGAGGATTAAAGGAGAGCATGTAAGGAGAGGAGGTCTCATGAAGACTCAGAAGAATATGAGGCCTCATAAGGAGTGGACAAGAGAATGGATGTGTTATGAGGAGAGAGGATGATGTCATTGAGACTGAGTTAGGAGGAGGTCATTGAGGAGTGTATCTGACGAAGAGATACATAGGAGATGTAACGAGGAGAGGAGATGTCATGAGGAGAAAGACGAGACTTGTGGTGTCTTCTGAGGAGGATAGAGGAGATATGATGTCTCATGTTGTCTTGTGAGAAGATATGAGGTCTTAAGAGGAGGGAAGAGACTTCTGATGTGTTATGAAGAAGGAGACTTGCGACATCTTATGAGGAGGGAGGACATGAGGTTTTGTGTTGAGGAGGAAAGAAGAGAAGAGGTCTCTGAAGAAGAGTCAGCCTTATAAAGAGGAGGAAGTTACAAAGGTGTTGTCAGAGATGATACGTCAGAATGATAGGTCAGATTGGAGAGAGACTTTATTTTGACTGAGGTTATGACAAGGAGGTTGTCAGATATGGAATTATGAGGCCATTGAAGAGCAAGTCACGTGACTGCTGAAATTGGACATTCATTATTATGTCAGAACGAGGAAGAAGTTCTGTTTAAAGTGGCCCGCCACATGTATATAGGTAAGAGTTGAGTTTGGATGTGAGTGGGTATACAATTATCTGTTTAAATCCCCCAAAGTCGGTCAATAATGCTCCGATTCTGAAACAGGAGGCACCATTGGAATCGTCTCGTTCGTGCGATCATTTCTATCAACTCAGAGTTTTGATATCTCTTCTACTTGTCGAGATGCACCGACTTCAACACGCCCTGTACAGTAGTTCGCCATACTCCCATAACTCGATGAATAATACTCCGATCTGGTATTTTGATGAACCGCTGTAGTCATTGAGATCACGTGATCGGAAAGGTCATCTTGGAATGTCAACATTATGGCTTCTTTTCATTTTTCTTGATACTCTCGATCTCAATCTCTGCTTAACCAGATATCCCGGTCAATACTACTCCGATCTGAATAAAAAATATACCGTTAGAATCCTTGGATCCTGGAGTATCATTCTGTCAAGTTAACTGCTTCATTTACAGTATTTAAGTAAGAGTTGAGCTATGAGATGAGGTGGAAGGCGGAAGTTAGATGGATCTAAGAAGAGACATTGCTACAAGTCACCTTCTACTGCAAAGTGGACATGGAAATGTTACTTGCTGGTACCAGTAGTCACGTGGGTCATTGACAATTGATATAGGTAGAAGTCTCGACTTTTAGAGGATTTCATATTTGTAATTTGTCTTATCCTGTTTAGGATCGGTCTCATTTCTGAGTCCTCTTCTTCACCACTCAATGGAAGACAGATGTCTAATATAGATACAGGCATTTGATATGAAGGGGTGGCTTCGATGTGGGTGTTTGTAGGTACATTATGTATTTCTTCAGGATCACTGAGTGGACTCAATTGAGCTGAGCTGTATAGTAGTATGTTCAAGTGCATACACACCTCAATTGATCTGACGAGTGGACTCAATTGAGCCTTGGGCTAACATGAATAACTGCTGGTTCTCAGACGTGGATGGAACATTCTCTATTGTTGAAGTCAATGTCTCCGTTCAGTCCTCCATTGGCCATTTGATACACAGCTCCTGTATAGTAGAGCCTATAAGTCTACAAGTACTGAGCTTCCTATTGAGCCGGTTGGAAACCAAAGTCAGAATGATTGTTTCTTTCAAAGAATTGAAGCAAATGTTCTCCTTTGTTTTATAAGATGCTCCCGAATCCTTCTCCACTTGACATCTGTCTATACAGAAGACACCTTGGGGGTCATACAACCTCCAATGGTCTAGACAGTATTGCAGAGTGAGAACAAAGGTGTTCTAAGCAAGGGAGAAGTTGAAATGTTAATTCCATTACTAATTGTGCCCTTAGCACTATCATTTCTTCTCAGTTCAGCATTCACGATAAACCAAATCATGGACTCGAGGATTCTTCTTAAGTCGCATCCCACTCAATGATTCTACAAATACAACATCACAAAGACCATCCATGTACCGGTAGCTTTACTCAGGATCCTATTCATTGAAGTTGACTCCCTAAATACTTCTTACATTGCGACAACACTGTTTACTCCTTTCAATTATAGTAAGATAACTCCATATTCCTAAAATCATGGAGAACAGTAAGAGAACATGTAGACAAAACAAGAATAGATGTAAGGGTAATCTATGGACTTTCGGCTATTGTTAGTGTGTTTCACAGCCATTTCCTTCAGACCCTCTCTCTTTTCTTTGGTGCTGTAACTACGTTCTGGTATGCTCCTCGTAGTTTCTACAGTCTCTCAATTCACCTCAATTGCTGCTTGATAAACATCTTCATATATACTCTCCCCATAAGCGTCAACCGATCAGAGCAACTTCACACCACTCATTACATCATTTTGAGGATACCTCGATCTACTTCCTTAACACCACAGGCTACCCCCTCTCTTTAAGACCTTATATTGAAACAAGACAACACCTCAATGATACCAAAAATGGTAGAAAATCATTGACAACTTTTATAAACTACTTCATCAGTAGCTACTTGTCAAGTCTCAGACTTCTAATGACCTTTATTCACCACCTATCAGCTCCACATACTTCTCCTCACTCTCTTCAACAAAGGCTCACCTCCCGTAACCCCTCAACTCCCCCAATATCCACTCAATTCCGTTCAAATTTCAAAAATCCATCAAACTCACCCTCCTGAACCTACCCCAATATCCCATTCTCCTCCCAGACATTCAATACTCATTATATTCCATTCCTCCCTTCTTTCTCCTCCCCCACAATAACCGAAAACCTTGTCTCCCCCAATGCAACTTTAAATCTTCCAAAAGTCGGTTGATCCACGATATTAAACCTTCCCTGGATTCATCCTCTACAACAGCCCTCATACCTGCTTCTAAACACCTCTAAAGCATATCATTTTGATCCCCTCAACGAGCCCATTCCAACAATCCACTTTTCACGTCTCCACAGCAACTACATCAAGAGATACATCCCTAACCTTCCTAGATGTCCTTCATCACCCCCGGAGCCACCATCCAACAATGGGAAAACTGCATTTTGGGCTTTGAAAATGCTGCCAATTACACAAACAAACAAAACCCTTACCTTGGAGCAACTGTGGGGCCTGTTGCTAACCGTTTATATCAAAAGACGGGCATTCTATTGCACGGTGGAGAAGAGGGTTGGAGCTGGAAAGAATGGAAAAAGACGGAAGAGGGTCACGTGACCAAATTCGAGCTGAAAGATGACAATGTAACCGCTCACGTGACTTATACGCTGACTAATCCGACTGAAAAAACGTCCCAGCTGGAAATTGAGTACTCTGCTAGAAGTGAGGGAGGAAAGAGTATGCCGATAAGTATGACTAATCACGCCTACTTTTCCTTGGATAATCACGTGAAGAATGAAGATGGCAGTCACGTAACAGTCGATGATCATAACCTCTGGATTTGCAACGATCACGTGATTGAACATAGAGATGGGCTTCAATCTGAGCCTCCAACGGGACGATTGGTTGAGTGTGATGTGCTGAAGTCACGTGAAGAAAGTGGAAATGGTACTTCTGAGCAGTCACGTGACGAAAGTGAAAATGTCACTTCTGACAAGTCACGTGACTCATCACATGACCAAAGACCCTTCTCTCTAGATGGCGTCACTCTCGACCACACATTTGCAGTCGACAATGACCGTTTGTCACGTGACCCACATATCGATACCCGTGCCGACCCGCTCGTTACCGTGGCAACCCTGTCACGTGAAAAGACCACCCTTTCTGTGAAAACGACCGAGCCCTGTTTCCAGGTTTATACTGGCGACTACAATTCTGTTGGCGTCTTGTCTGGCGAGTCACGTGACTTTGGCCCACGATCTGGAGTTGCCATTGAGTGTTCTCGTCCTGTTAATGCTTGGAATGTACCCGCATGGAAAAAGTGGGTTGATTTGGGCCAAGGAGAGTATGGTGCTAGGATTGTTTATGTTTTGGAGAGGGAGTGAAGGGTTAGGGGGGGTTAGGGGAGTGAAATGAAGGTGTTGATTTGATTGGGGTATTTGGAGAGAGTTTGTGAAGGCGTCTGGAGTTTGATATGTGGAATATAGGTGTGTATTACTTGTATGTTCAGCTAACAAGATGGTATTAACTTGAAGAACAGAAAAGTGGCTGAAATAAGAGGATAATTAGGGTAAAAAAGGTACCATTAGAGAGCTAGAGATCTGGAGAATCGAAGGGCGAAGTTCTTGGTAGCATTTGATGGAGTTATGAAGTAGTTGAATGGGGCTGTGTGTATGAGGTATGACAGAATGGTGATATATGTAGGTATAGGGTAGGACAATAGTCGTGGAGAGTTCCCAAACAGATTGATGGAGATCACGTGATTGGAGGTTTGTACTTTCTGGACATAGTCTTGGTCAATAACATCTATTCATCTCAATGGTTATAGAAATGGGTATACTATGTTTAGAGGTAAGATTGCAACAGAATCATGTAGTGATATCGACTATGAACTTATCAGATTGCTATAATATGAAAAAAAGATATTTGGAAGTTCTTCACTCTCAGTTAATCTTCATTGTAGAGTCTTGGGTGTATGATGTCTCCTAAGAGTGATACTCCATGAAGATGCTCAAGAAGTCGCCACAATAAGTGGAATAAAGGGGATTGAAGTTGAAAGGGGACTTAATTGAGACTACTGGAATAAGGACTGTGCTTCTTTGGAATTTGTAGCACCGTTTCAGATCTGTATAGTGTAACCTGTTGTATGAGTATGTACTGGCTCTGGGTAGTATACAGACAGGATATTACGGCTTAATCATAAGGTGTGAAAAGAAGGAACTTGACAAGAAGTTTTGTGGAACATTTTAATTAACTTCCCTTACCCACAAAACCGTAGTTGTCTCTTTTTACGGCGTTGTGGTTATGAACGAGGTAAGAGGGCATCACAGGGTCCAATTTATGAAGAACTATGGTACTATCAGAACCAAATAAAGAGTCTTGAAGCACTTTTAAATAGCCAATAAAGCTCTGTGAACTCTCAAAACAACTGCTTAGGTCATTATTCCTCGTTTTAAAGACACTATCCAACCAGCAGCAATAGCTACCACACTACAATGGCATTATACTGGCAAATATGCCATAAAGAACGGTAAAAGTACAGCAGACGTACTTGGAGAGCTGTATAATTACTGATATGATGTCTTCTTGCTCTTCAAGTATTTATTATGTACATTCATAGCCTCTTTATATTGTTCCATACAGAATACAACCCGGATAGCCCCACTACCTTGAGAAAAACGGTACTGACATGAATAGAGAGTTGAACAACTACTTCAATAAGCTCACCTTACTCTCCAGCTTGGTTTTCGGCTCTAAAATGTTGTTTATTTCATATCATACAGACTTCTCTTGAGATACACTCCAGTTATAGAAAGGACACCCACTCCACCATGAACATACACTTATAAAGACACAATCCAAGGGCTATGACTAAGCTGGAGTCATACTTGCTCGATCTTGCACACTGGCATGATCTCCAAGAGTTTCTATTACTTATTCCTCTTACTCTGGTAGCTAAGGTATTGGTAGCTGTATAACATATACTACTATCAAATGAAAACGACCTCAAAAAAGCCGACATATCACTCCAGCCACCTCAAAGAACCTATACATCTCTTTTCCCATTCAAAACCCGCCCATTATCCTCTCCAATTTTCCATACCCCTCTTACTTACTCTTTACTTAGACTTTACTTGCCTTCTACTTAGTCCTCCCTCACTCCACCTAACTCCCCCAATACCCACTAAATCTTCCCCATTTTTTCACCCACACCCTCCCCACACCTCTCCAAACCCACCTACATCCTTCTCACCGCCCCAACCCCCCCTCTTCCCCCTCAAATCCACTCCCCTCTTTTCCCTCCATTTTTCTCCTCCATGCATATTCCTCCAACCTTATCCTCTCTTCACCACTATCAATCTTCCCAGAACACCTCCAACCACCATCCCTCAAACGAACATGGACCTAAGACTGGTACCGACCAGTCGCGCACGGGTCAAGCGGCTCATATCACGTGACCCGTCGCCCCTACAACTCCAGCAGAAACGACGCGACGAATCAACGTTTCAAGTCGAGGAAATGCTTAGTCAGCGACCACCGACCAACACACGGCAGATTTTAAACCAGGCCGTGGACGTGCTGAGGAAACCCGAGGAGGGGAAATCACGTGACCAGAGCAATACGACGCTGTTCATTGAGGTCCCGCCCGTTTTGCTGACTAAGCTGAGGGTGACGACGCAGTTTCTGTTGGTGAAGATTGATGAGGGCGAGTTTTGGATGGAGCGGTTTGGGGGGGATATATGGGGTGTTTTCGAGCGAACGGAGTCACGTGACGAGGGAGCACGAAAACCGGCATTTCAGTCACGTGACCCATCACATGACCAATCACATGACCAATCACGTGACACAATGGACGACATGGATACCCAACCAGACACCCAAGACACCCAAGAAGATGTTAGTCAAGACCAAAACAATGTCAGCCCACATAAGCTATTAGGGCGGAGTCACGTGACCCAACCGAGTGTATCACGTGACCTGCGCGATCAGGAATCTTTGTTGTCACGCGCCCCAGTCTCTAAACCTTCGTCTAACACCTTCTCTTCTCTCATTGCATCTCTCCCTCCCCCCTCCACTACCCTAACCCCATACATCCCCCTCAATCTGACCAAACCCGTGTCTGCTCTCCCCCTACCCTCAGTTTCCGTCTCTGAGCTGCTTCTCTCAAGTTACAGGTCTCAGTTGTACTGTTGCAAGACGTCTCTCATCTACTTTGCAAAGGCTATGAGTAAATCACGTGCCCTGTGCAAATCCACGCTTGAAAAACACACTCAAGGCAAGTCACGTGTTTTCACCACCTCCCAAATGCGCAAAATGTCCTACAAGTTGTATTCACGGGAACTGGCCAAGCTTGTCCAACCGCTCAGTGAATGGTCACAAGTTTACGAATACAGCGCGTTTTGCAAAATGCTGACTAATACGACCGACGAGCACGTGACCCAGTGGAAAGATAACCTTTCGTATTCGATTTTGTCCGATTCCGAAAAGTTGGCGGTCGAAATCTCGCTTCTCAAGTTTAGAGAAATGCAACTTCAGAGTATCGTCTTATTGGAACTTTTGGCGGTTGCTCCAGTGACCAAAAGTGGAGATTCTGCTGAAGCGACCAAACAGGCCGAATTGGAGAAACAAAAGAAAAAAGAAGCCCGAAAAATGGGGCTCTACAAGTCCAGAAAGTCCAAAGTCGTCGATACGCAAACTACAGAAGATACCACCGATTATAAGACGCTTCTGACGCAGCTTTTTTCAAGCATGTGTATCTGGCAGCAACTGTCGGACTCGGGGACCGATCACGTGCAAGAATTTTGCAAATCCGTCGTCATTCCGTACTTTTCTTCCCGAGTTCCTGATGTGGTGGAGGACCTGTTGATTAGGGCTGGACTAGAGAGAGAAGCAAAGCAGACATTGAATAAATTGGTGTCACGTGATGTGGAGAAAACTGGAGGGTCGGCAATGGCTAGAGCTCTGTCACGTGACTCTCCGTCTTCTCTATCACGTGACTCGACTCCTCGAGCCAACTCTCCCTCGTTCTCGGATCACACTCTACACTCCGATCATAGTACCAGTTCAGGAGTGTCACGTGCCCCCAATCGAGCTGGTAGGACTGCGTCCGGTCTGCTGACTAAGCCTCAACCTCGAGGAGGACTCTTAACCTCTTCTCGATCGTTTGATTCGAGGACGCAAGTTGGAATGAGGTTTAAGGGAGGTAGGGAGGATGACAGAGAGAGGGAAAAGAGTCACGTGATTCAACAGAAGGAAAAAGGTCACGTGAAGGAAAAAAGTCACGTGATTCAACCGGCCGAGACGGGCATGTTCCGCAAGTCACGTGATGTCCACACCACCACTTCTTCTCGCCAAGTCGAGTCTCAAGTTGAAGCTACTCCTGTCAAACGAACTCGGCCTGTTTTGACGAGTTTTACAGCCGAACCCGATAACCCGTTTCTTAACGATAGTCACGTGATTGACGATTCCCCTTTCGCGAAACGGATGAGAGGAGAGAGTACTGGTCCAAGGAGGAGGTTAGGGCTTGTTGATGGCTCTTCTGTTGTGTTTGATAGTGCCAAGAGAAGGACGGGAGGGTTGAGTGGTAGTCGGGGTGATGGGGGAGAAACTGGTTTTGTGGACGATTCACCCGTACAGAGGTCCACTAGTAAGTACTCTGTGATGGATTCCCCTACTAGGGTTAGGGGAGGGAACGGGGGTGATCAGAGTAACCAGGGTAATGGAGGTGGCCTCTTTTCCAACCGGAAACTGTTTACTACCACTATTCGACCAAGTATGGCAGCTCCAGTGGCTCCAGTGGCTTCTGTAAGTATAGCTGCTACCCCTAAACGGAGGACTAAGCCTGTGCTGAGTAATGAACAGTATCCACGGGAAGATAATCCGTTTTATAATGGGACGGATGATGTCGCTATGGATACGAGTCCGACTAAGAGGGGTTAGGGGAACGACGACGGAACGACCAGCGGATGCCAAGGGAGAGTAATGAACCTACTCGTACTTTGGAATGGTGGGTTAGGGGACTTTAGAATGAGTGAGAAGATGCAAATGGTTTGGTGAACTTGGTTTACGTCGTTCAAATCTCTTTCTTCTGTCTTACAGTGCTTCATTTGACTCCAGTGAGAGTATGTCAGTATCATACTAAGTTCTATGGAATGGAGCTATCCTGATTAGGTTTATATGGTGAGAAGGCGTTGATATGTCCTTGGAGTGTTGCTTCTTCTGGTCTCATATCATTGGACTCTGGTTGAGTGCAAGTATAGACTTCACATCTATGGAGTTACATGATCTTCCACTGTCACATGATTAGTAGGATAGGCTCTAAGAGTGCTCTCTATCTCCAATGACCGTTAGTTTATGTCATCTCGTGTGAATGGACTTTCGTTGAGTGCTTCTTTGGACCTCCCTCTTAACAGACTACTTACACCATTATCACTCTTATCCCTAAGGTCAAGATATAACGGGAACTCCAGAGGACTGTGGATACACCTCTCCGTCATTGGTGTCGTCATCTAAGCCGCTTGGTGGGAGTCATGGTTCAGGGCTTGTCCTGTCTTCCCTTCTATGACCTAACATGCTCATTCTCGGCAAGGGGAAGCTATGGACAGGTGAATCGGCTCAAGAATACTCCTTAACGATGATAGAGAGCTATACTACATGTCTTACCTCTTGCTCGGTCTCCTTTTCGCTATTCCTATGGTTATCTTACCGTCACTCTCTACGCTGCTCTATCAGGGTCTCAAGAAGAATATCACAACAAAAGTCAGTTGGAAAAAGAGTCCTACCGATACGTGACATAAATGACTTTTTTGGCTAATTTCATGTCTTGTAATTCATCATTCAGACCACCTCTCAAGACACTACCCTACAAACAGCATGGTCTACTATGAACAAGACCACACAACATATACATTTAATTTATTTATGCATTTCCTACAACGACAAGGACCGATTTACAAGTACGGATAATGCCCTAACCCGATGGAGGTACATTATTGAAGGGCCTTAGGGTCATTCGACACTTGTTGGACCTTATACAAGTGCTACTAAGTCACCTATATACAGCATCCAAGACATAGAAATGCAGTGTACGTCTTCTAAAACTGCTCTATCTACAACTACTCCAGTGCACTACCGACTAAGACTGCCATTGAGCCCATTCATCTTCTCTTCCTCATTATATTGTAGCACCATCTTCATGCTGGTAGTCACACCTGTTGAAAACAATGGAGTATATTGATTGATATTTAGTAAATGTAACAACTTATCACACCGCAGAACAGTTGGTTCCGAGGCGGACACTTGTCGACTAGATGTATCGTACTATTACTTATATTATCTTTATGCCTCCAACTGTCTCATCAGCTTCCCTTCCTGATATAAGGTACAAGTATACCAATACAGAGTACTGGTACCTTACTGGTAAGTTAACACTTTACACTCTTCTTCCCCCTTCTTCCCCCACACCACTCACACTCCCCCTCCACTTCCAAAGCGGCGGACGCAATCATGTTATGTCTCCAACACGGCCGGAGTTGAGGGGGAGTGTGAGTGGTGGAGAAGGGGGAAGTGCGGCTTTTGATTTGTGTCACAACACAAAAACGAATAGAAGGTGACATGGGGATCGTGACAGATTAAGAGTCTTTTTTGTTAATGGCAGGTTACTTATTGCAGACCAGTAGCTGACACCTGCCACTACCTTCACCCCATATCAATAGTCATATGGTGGTCCCTGCAAGAAAAGATTACCTACCGGTTCTATTTTCATTAACACCTACGACTCTCCAGAAAAGCTGATTACTTGAATAAACCCGTCTGAGATCATCTATTAGCATCTTGAGAGCCATTGGAAGAGCTATATCTGAAAATCTCTTCCTTTTTGAACATCAGAATCGAAACATACATCCTTGATCTCTCACCCAAGCTATAGGTAGAGAGACGAGTAGACATATCACCACCAACTCTTCCAAATAGTACCTGAGAGTGCCTTCCGTGGTACCAAAACGATCCCCTTGATCTCCTGAACACCAATATCATCTCAAAACCACTCCAACGTCAATATTCAAAGAGTTGTCCGCTTTCCTTCACATCAACCCAATTCACTTCCGAGCCGCACGGCTGGGGGTGGTGTTTTGGGTGGACTTAAACAGGTATTGTTGATGAGATATTGACCTGAAACTATGTCAGAACGTTCAATGACGCCTCAGAAGTAATATCCTCAAGTCATATTCCATTTTCCTCCAAAAATGACTTTTCTACGGAACTTCCCATTTCTCACAGTAGAGTCATAGAGATAGAGTCATAGAAATAATACAAGTACATCTAACTCGAAAGTTTAGGAGACAACATACGAATATAATTATTTCATATTACTCCCCTCACTCCAGGCTCCATAATAATATGACTCACGTGCTTCTACCCCTTCGGGATCAAACAGTAATACCCACATTTATGACTCAACCCTTACTGTACAGTATTAGTCATACCAAACACGAAAAAAACGATTAATGAATGAGAAAAAGACACAAAACTGCCATTCAAATGTTTCTAAGTCACGTGACATTCCCCTTACCCACATTCCCCCTCCACTCGGCCCACTACATACCGATACTTGACATTACTTACCTCCTCCCTTCTCTACTTACTGATCTCAACCAACCTTATACTTCTCGGGAAAAATCGGATCATAAAATCTTCCAGAGGAAACAGGTCCGATTAACTTGATCAATATTGCTCCGATTATAAATTGAGCTGTACCAAAATGTAGCCCTAGCCCTACCCATCACAACCGTACCTTCCATTCCCTAATCCACCGACTATTACCCTCAAAAACCCGCTTCTCCCATTTTTACTAAAGTCAACTTTCGGGATTCCATTCGGGGTCTCCCAAACTTGCTGCATTTTGGACATTTTTTTGGACAAACTTTTTCGTGTTTTCGGCAACGTTTTTCAAGCATATTTTGCAGACCAAAATGTGGAGAAGCCGATATCGGGGGCGGTATGGGGAACGCAATAGTGGGTAGATATGGCTGAAAATTTGTATACTGGTACTCCTCGACATTCTGAACAAAATGCACTTTTCAGATTTCTTATAGCTCCTCTAGTTCCCCTGGTAATAGCGGTTGTTTATTCATGTGCCCGATACCGGTTTACACACAGCATCCGTGCACTTGCTGCCGATAACCGGAACAGTGGACTTTTGAGCGGTAACAATTGCAAGTACAAGAGGGGGGTAAAGGACAGGTTATGAGTAGGAGGGAGGGGAGGTGGATGTGGGAAAAAATAGGGGAAAATGGGAAAAAATATGAGAATGGTCACGTGACAGCAGCCAACATCATGTGTCCATACTTTAGATCACATGACAGGTCTCTTTTATTTGTTCATTGTTTTCTCCTCCTCTGTAGGTGTATCATTCCCCCATTAAAGTTATGACTCTATCTTGGACCTCTTTTATACACCCTCTCTCCTCCACACACCCCACAACATGCTTGGAAAACGTTTTGTGGGCCCCGTTCTGACGCCCAAGGGTGCTCGGCACTCGTCCATCAGTGCTCTGGCATACAAGACGTTGCACCGCAACCGATCGCAGCCCAAGTTGCCCGTCATTGAGACTCCTGCTTGGAACGCAAACACCGCCGTTTCGTCCATTCTGTACGAGACCCCCATGCCCTCCAAGGCCCCCATCAAGGCTCACGTGTTCAACTGTCTTGTTCAGAACGAGCCTGGTGTGCTTTCTCGAGTGGCTGGAACCCTGGCTTCTCGAGGATTCAACATTGACTCGCTGGTGGTGTGTAACACTGAGGTGGCCGATCTGTCTCGAATGACCATTGTTCTGCGAGGCCAGGACGCGGTCATTGAACAGGCTCGACGGCAGATTGAGGATCTGGTTCCTGTCTGGGCCGTTTTGGACTACTCCAATGCCTCCATCATCAAGCGAGAGCTGCTGCTGGCCCGTGTCTCTATTCTGGGACCCGAGTACTTCCAGGATCTGCTGACTCATCACGGCCACGAGTTTGAGGACGCCGTGCTGCAGAATGACTTCCACCCCAACAACATTGCGGCATCGGAGGCGTTGCGGCATAAGCACCAGTACCTGGACGCCGTGACCAAGCTGGCGCATCAGTTTGGCGGCAAGATTCTCGACATTTCCGAGCGAAACGTCATTGTCGAGCTGTCGGCCAAGCCCGAGCGGGTGACTTCGTTCCTCCATCTGCTCAAGCCCTTTGGTATTCTCGAGGTGGCTCGATCTGGAATGATGGCTCTGCCCCGAACTCCTCTTGAGACCCCTGAGGAGGACGATGTTAAGAAGGCCGAGGAGGTGGTCGACCAGACCTCTCTGCCTCCGGGTTAAAAAAGCTGCGAACGGAGTGAGTAGACCGAACGAAGTGAGGTCTACGGAAAGTAATGTAAATTGATCAAAATAGTAGGAAGAGGAGGCTGCGAACGAAGTGAGATCTACGGGCAGTAATGAAGGCTGAACGAAGTGAGCAGGCTCCGGACCCGTAGTAGAGCGAAGGAAGATCTACGGGCAGTAATGTAGGCTGGACGAATTGAGTCTGTGACGACACTTGTAGACCCTCTAACAGTTCTTGTATATTGTGTTGTGCTGTACAACCTGTAGAACTTGTAGGACTTTAGAGATGATTGTAGTGCAGTTGTAGGATGGAAATAGGTGGCCTAGGAGGTGGCGAGTAGTGTGGATCATTTTTGGGCTTCAGTAGATCTATCAATGATGTATTGCGTTGTCTAAGAATGCACGATGGAGGCAGGGAAGGGGAGAAGTGTTGGTGGATATTATGGGGCGAGGGTAGGAGGCTTGGTGGTTAATTGAGAATGCCACCCTAAGAGACTTCCCGGAATATAACATGTATTGTTCTTTGATGAGGTGTAAGGGGTAGGGATGAGTATCGCCATTGTGAACGACGGAGTGGAGATAGGGGCATGAGAAGTTAATAGTTGAGACCAGCCGAACGAGGGCTCTTGAATGTTACTAGTTTCATCAAAATACGAGGCGGTTCGGATGTTTTGAGCTGGGACAGTATCACTTCATGGTATGTATTTCGGTACTAAGATTAATTGAGATGAGATGAGATGGGAGAAGTGTACACATGAAAAAAGTTCCATATATGATCAATTGAGTAGACGTCTGCTGTTTCTGTAGCTGAATGAAACTCGCCAATGACACTAATGCTGGATCTGAGGATGGCCTGGAACATTCAGGCCGCATCCACCTTAGTAGGATTAAGAGGGAGAGTAGAGCACTTGTGTGGTGATGAGATAAGTGTGGAGACCTGGGTAGATATATTACTCAGTAGAAAATTTGGTGGTGCGATTTATGTCTTTATGAATGGATGTTGAGATGGCGATGGGGGGATATTATGAGATGAGAGGTACTGGTGCAACTTCGTATCGGTTCATATAATATATGTTAGCTAGAAGGTGTGCTTCACCGAAATGAAGCTCTATTGAAGAGGAACATTGACTTGATTGATCTCTTACAGTCCTTCTCTTTCTATCATTGATAGCTTTACGCTTATGACAGGGACAATGCAGGAGTAATATATCCATTGTGGACTATCAAGCGAGAACACAGGGACGAAGAGTTAACAGTTTGACACAGTAAAGAGAGGACTTTCAAACGAGACCAGAACTAGTATAACTTCTTCGATATAACTCGTGTTCATTCAGAGGTCTGTAAGTAGTGTTGCATGGAGAAGATATGAAAGGGGTTAGATTTAGTAACGCCATTGTAGACGATTGAGAAAAGATAGAGGGGTGGGGAGTTGACAGTTGGGATAGGCCATTCGAGGGCTTTAGAATGGTACTAATTGGAATGATGTAGAAGGCGAATCAGGCCGTTTAATGTTGGGCTGTTTATCTACAAGGGCCATGAAGATGTAGTAAGCTGAGTAAGTGGATATCTACAAGCCATACATCTATGCTGGAATGAGCAGAACTTTCTCTTTGTGTGTATTAATACATGCTCTTCGTGGGCAATACTTGTATTATTTGCTTGACTTCACGAGGGTAATGAAGTAGATGTCATCAGAGATACATTAATGAGTTTTCGCTTTTTCTAATGTATATCAACTGATGGACAAAGTGTGAGTAAAGCAAAGTACATCAAAAAAATATCTCCACTGGCTGATATAATTGTAGCTCTGTTATCTTCAGAAGGTATTGTCCTTTACTTGTATCCTGAGATGTTGGAGTTGGAGTCTCCATCGAGAACGGTAAAGTGAAGATATACGGATGAGAAGTAGACAGTTCGATTAGGGAAAATGAGGGCTTTCAATTGGTGGTCTTGTCGCTAAGCTATCAAGTATATTGGAGATATGGTACATGAGAGCCTACTTCACGTTCACTACTCAACAGCTCTTGGTAGATATACAATATTTGATGTCTGGAGCGTCGAAGAGATAACCAGCGTAGTGTAATGAGAGTCTCAGTCTGTGAATCAAAGATCACAACCGCTTTATATTTTCTTATCACGCTTGTGTATGGTAATAGTCTTAGCCATAAATGTCATATGATATAGTAGGCTCAGCACGACTATACTGTGAACAGTTTAGCAGGGTTAGAGTAGTTAAAAGTGATTTGGTGAGGGGATGAACTGGAGACACTCTCTCACTATTCCAATATCTATGACAATGCCAATACCGGTACCTTCTCTAGACGATTTCGATGAGACATCGGGGATACCTGGTTGATCCACCACACCTAGCACCAAAAAGGCATTAGAGGCTCTGCCTATACTCTGCAAAGGTCTCCACCTAGATTGATTTGCTCAACAGAGTATACCCCCTCCACTCATCTACACAACCCTGCCTACATTCTGC
The DNA here is from genome assembly GCA_900519025.1 of Yarrowia porcina. Lineage (NCBI taxonomy): Eukaryota > Fungi > Ascomycota > Dipodascomycetes > Dipodascales > Yarrowia > Yarrowia porcina. The sequence continues at coordinate 2,743,891 of ULGT01000001.1, forward strand.
ACTGACTTCCAGTCGCTGGAGCTAACAGCTATATACTTGTATTCGTAGTCTAGCTGCCTAATCGAGGAAATGAACTGACCATATGACACAAGTACTGTAGTTGTATTTGTAGCTACCATAGAAACATCTCTCATGGGTACTGGTAGACCTTCCAACAGACCTTATGGGGAGATGAAGACAGACAGACTTGTACACTTTTCTACTACATACCGGTACTCTTCAAGGACGTTCATCACTGTTCCAAGAACGCGCCCTAACCACGCCCTAACCACCATAAATCTCTCAAGCCACGCGTCTCATTCGCTTGTGTTCCTAAAACATTGTGAAATCCACCATAGCCCTCCCAACTGGGAAACCACAAGTTCCCGTTCCTGCCTGGAATGGAACAGCGATAGTGCGACTACCGGTAGTGTGTTTAGTGTGGAATCTGTCGGAGTACCTAAGGTCCTACCAATGTGCGTGTTTTAAGCAGGGCAAACAGTGGTGGGCGTTCTTATAGAGCTGTAGAAACCATACAGAGTAGTTCTCATGTCTCTATATGACCGTATGCCAGCGCACGGACTGTCACGTGACTCGACACTCTGTAATGTAGCGTGACTTGACACTCTGGAATGTGGTCTTAGTACTGTACATGTCTAACTCCGGGCCGTTAGCAACCCTTGAACATTCTAGCACTAAGAGGTAAGACTTAAGAGGTGGCTGCCGGACTATGATAGGACGTCGAAAGGCTTCCTTCTGTTGCTAGGATACGTTTCCAGATGCGGCAGTAGGAGTACTGGTACATGAACGTCTATCCCAGGAGAGGCAAGTAGACATATGAAACACCTGAAGGCTACACTAACGTACTGAAAGAGATCAGCCTTCTCCCATGAAACACGTCCGTCACCTGTTCAACATGATAAATGTTCACTTTTCCTTCTCTCTTCACTTCCCTTCTTCTATCAAAAAGCTCCATGGTGCTTCCGCTAGTGTTAGTCAGTCTAGCCATGGCGGGCAATTAGGGCTGAGAAGGAGACAAATACATTTAGAATAGAAGAGCCTGCAGGGTAAGGGTATCACAGTAATGAGAACCCTTCCATAATGGTCCTACAGTATGTACTAGGAGTACATACTCTCTACAGGTATGGTACTTGTATATGAGCTTACGTAAGAGGAAAACTTCTATGTTTTGTCACCCACTTACAACCAACTCCCCTTCGGTCAACTCACCACCGGCCCCGCCACCTACCCCGGCATTGGCTGATTTACGACGCTAGCGCCGTTCTAATTATAGCTTTGGGGGAGGACGACGAGGGACGACAATAGAACCAGATAAGTCGATGCAAATGCTATGAAAACACCCGAAAAACCGTCAGTAGGGTATTCAAGCCCGTCTGAGTTGATCTCCGGAATTTTTTTGCCAAAATTCGACCCCTAACCCCCCAAAAAACAGCTCCCTAAACTTCTCTCCCACCTAGCGCTAGTCTAAATCTACAAGATATCTCCGACCTACAGTACGACCTACAGTACATCCCAGAATCGTCAGTTTTCGTCCTACAACTAAACAAAGTCATTCCAGACACTCAGCAGCTCTCCAGCTACCTGTTGATGCTCTTTCCGCCCGAAAAAACCGCTTTTTGTGTCACTTTATCCTTGTTTTTGTATTCTCAAGATGCATTATAGCTACCCTTCTCAACTCTCTCATCTCGTCCAGACTCACTTTGTCAGCTTCTCCAACTTACTCTGATTGACTTTCCAGCCGTGGGGAATTGTGAGGAATTTTTGACAATTTTTAAAAAAATCGAGGAAAATCGAGGAAAATCAGAAAAATTCGGAAAAAATCGGAAAACCGTCAGAATCCCATCAGGACCACTTGTACCACAAAATACAGCATTCATACTGCCATACCCACCATTTATCTCGTTGTTACCACCCTAACCCCCGTTTCATTATACTTTCATTGCCCCACCAAACGTTGGCTTGGACTGGATTCATGCACGAGATATTCATTTTGCCGAATGGGGAAAAAGCCAAAGGACTAATCAGACATGGATGAAGCATGGGGCTGAGAGGGACAAGGGAGGGGGTTAACTTGGGAAGTAGTCGACGGATTTCAGAATGGATGGTACCAAAATGATCACGTGACCAAGACGAGTCGAGTGGTACCACTCACGTGACCAAAAACCTTCTGATTGACTTGGTAAATTGCCTCCCTCTTTTCTCCCACTACCCTGCGTGTGGAAGCTCTCCAGACAAACATCACGCAATTGTGTGATGGGGTGATCAGTCACGTGATAAGGAAAATAAGTGTGGTGTTTTTGGTCACGTGATCAATACTACGGTGGGGTTGTCACGTGATCAGGAACAGAGTGTGGTTTTTTGGTGACATTTTGAAGGTCTCCATTTTTGCCTGTTTGGTCACGTGACTAGGGGCTAGGGCAAGGTGAGGTTGAGTGGTTGTATGGCTGGCTGTATCGTACTTTGGGCTGGTGTTGTGTCTCAGAAAAAGCAGTCATAATATCGTCAACTGTATGAACTATGGTGTATACAGCTGCTGAGGATACAGGTACTCGTACGGTACCTCCTCGGACCCTGTGTACAATTATATTGTCTGGATAGCCATTGAAGGTGTACGGTGAGATGTTCTAGGGATGTGTTGGTACTGTGTGTATAACTCCATATCATCAAGTTGTTACTTGTACAGAAGATTCATTGAGATACTTCTTTGGTCACTGTAGCTATACAAGAGAGCATTCAGTTGGTATTGATGAGTATACTCAACCAGCCACACAGTGTGTCTTATGGTGCAATCGTACTGTAAGACTATATTACAAGTACACTGAGTAGATTGGAATAAAAGAGAACCGGTCAATAGCTTTCTTAGGTGTTTTTGTTGCCATTAAGTATCCACATCATCCCATAGTCCTAGTTGGTCTGATAACATACTATGGATGTCCTGTGGAACTTCGCAGTTACTGGTGGTATTCTTGGTCTCGGTGAGACTGGTCAGTCTTTTTGTTCATCGTATAGTCGATATAATATCCGTTAGACGTCCATATTATCCGCTAACGCAGCGAAAGCAGGAACGATAATATCTCATGCTAAAGGTGGACCATGTGGGGAGTATCACTTGTTCGGGTGTGGGACCAACAACTCAGGTGCGAGATCTATAGCACTATTATATCACCCATGGACACTACAGAAAGAGAAGAGGTCAACAGTCTTTTTCTGTTAATGACTTTGATAGAAGTAGGATTGTTGATGAACAGTTGGACGTTCAATTGAAGAACTGCTTATCACATACTCCACGAATTGAGCAGGGAAGATGACAAAGTAAACAGGGTCCTCTCAAGTATAACTATAGGGATGATCTGTAGACGTCGTCATATCAGTCCTTAGAGAACCCGACCTACTAGCAAAATTATACTGTCCATTGCCAACATGCTGACTTGTACAATACAGCAGTGTGTACTCTCTACTTCGTCAGAAAGAGCATGGTCGACTACTGTAGCGGAATCGCTAATATTAGATCACTATCATGTCAGTAGTTCTCTTTAAGGAGTCTTACTCAATCACCTCCAAAGTCTTCTGCATGACTGAATTGGACAGGTCTCTATCTAGCTGTCAGTCTCAGTCTCAACTTCATGATAGCCCTACATTGATGACTAATACAGATGTCTCCTTCTCTAATTGGCCTAGTCCGGGTATAGGATGGCAGATAACGGAATCATTTGCTCCACTTCTAGCTATGGATACTGATATCTACACTTCTCTAGTCTACCTCTCCATGAATCACTACTGGGACCTATTGTATTACCCGATACTAGATCCACCAAAATAGAACGTTCAGGTGCCGTTCTTCTGGCACGAGTACCCGTATTGGTACACCTTCCACAGTCCCTCATAACAGAGCATTAGCACCCACTTCTATTGGGAACCTCTTACCAAGTAGTCTCTAGCAGAGTAATGCTCACCATCTGGATCGGACAGTCAAGATTCCCCCACCTACAACTCATACTACCTCCTTTCCTTGTACAGAACAATACTTATTCCATACATTGATACATAGTCTCCATTGGCCATCACAATTCATACAACCACCTGTAGATACTCTTCGTAATCACCCACAGCTACTGCTATTCATAAAAGGTAGTGTCTCTATCTTCCTTAACTACTCCACAGCTCCATTACTCATAACCAGGCTCTTTTACCAGTGTCCAACAATCAACCCATCTATTGTTTTACTGTGAGTACTTGTAACAGTATTGGTTCCTCTCTCTTTTTCAGTATACATCACTGTAACGCAACTGCTAGTAAAGCACCTCCAGATTCCAGAGTGTAACTTCCTCTTACAATGTACTTAATTCATACAATGTGGTCTCCTATACAAGAGTATTCAGTACTCTTCCACCTAGATCTTGAAAAATACTAAATGTATGCCTATCACAGCTCATCCACCTACAGCTCAAGATACATCCCCTTTCTCAGAACGTTACCTGGTATTTGCTGTACACTAACTGTACTACAAGTATCTACAACTGCATTTATAACCGTCATAATTCATTATACATACAAAGGAGTACCAGCAGTAAAGCAGCTTACAAAGCCAGAGCACGGCCTACTGTACACACCACAGTAAGCTACTCGCAGCTACGCTGCTCGTGCTCGTTACGTGGCTCGCTCACGACCACCTGCTAACGCAGGCGCTCGTTTCGCTCACCTCCACTCCTGGTACTGCCCCTGCTGCCACTGCGGCGACGGATACCCTTCCTGGTAATGTCCGTGGTGCTGCTGATAACCCTGACCCTGGCTCTGGCTCTGGTAATGGCCCTGGCCCTGATAATGACCCTGACCCTGACCCTGGTAGTACTGCTGAGGAGGTCCGTTTCCGTAGAAGCCGCCTCCGTTACCCTGACCCTGATGGTAGCCATGTTGCTGCGGCTGCTGAGGGTAGCCTGAACTCGATCTTCGTCGTCTTTCCTGAGGAGATTGAGGAGGAGACAGTTGCGAGGCAACTACCGGTCCTTGAGGGAGATCACAGCCGGCATTGGCCAGTTTATCAGCCAACACGTGACCTGGAGTCGATTCCTGGATTCTTACAAACTCCATATGGACGTTTTTGCCCCGTTCAGCCAGCTGAGACACCAATTTGTCGAGTTGCATCAGCAGATCCAGGTTTTCCACCTTTTCTCGGTTCTGATTGGTCCATCCAGCCCGTTTCCAGGCTTCCAAATTGTCGTTAACAGTGGTAACTAGCCATTTGGAGTGAGTACAGACGGTGTACGTCTTTGTAGGTGAGCTATCCTGAAGTAGAAGGGTGATCAAATGAGAAACGGCAGATAGATCGGCTCTTTGGGTCGATTGAACGCCTTCCAAACGCATAGAAACGTTTCGAGAGTCTTGTTGGCCGAAAACAATAGCGTACCCGGCTTTGGCGAATTTCGTGCCGTTGTTTCGGCAGAGACCTTCCACGTAGATGGACATGGCAAACGATTTAACAACTAGCGCGGTAGGGAGTTAGGAGACCTACTTGAAGTAGTAGTGGTGAAGTATCTAACTAGAGAAAGAACCAGTTAGAAGACTACTTGGAGTAGTGAGACAGAAGTGTCTGAGAGTAGTGTCCTAGGCTAGAAGATAGACTAGTCGAAGAGTCTGAACTAGAACAGAAGACCTAGAACAGAAGAACTAGTAGTACTAACTGAAGTGTTAGTGATAGACAGAAGGTGCACTGTCTGGAGAACTAGAACTGTGTGAAGATCTAGTGAAAGTACTAACTGAGGGGGTTAGTAAGAGGCAGAAGTCTGAGAAGTAGTAGTACTAATCAAAGCCGTTAATAGACAAGTCTGAGAACTGGACGAGCTAGTTGGTAATAATAGACAGTAAGAATGGACTGTCTGAGAAGTAGTACTAACTTGAAGCGTTAGTAGACAAAAGTCTGAAGTCTGAGAACTAGCTGGTAGACGGAAGATGAGCTGTCTTAAACGAAGTCTGAGAATTGAGTGTTCTGAAGAGTTAGCTTAGAACTTGAGATGGAAGTAGACAGAGAGAGTACTGTCTAAAGAGCCAGAGAGACTAGTAGAAGTGTTACTAGTAGATAGTGTCTGATGAACAAGACCTGAAGTCGAGATACTAGCTGAAAGAAGTGCTAGTAAATGAAGTCTTAGAGCGAAGATATGGAGAACTGAGTGTTCTAGTGTTCTAATGTGTCCTTATTGAGACTGAGAGAACTAGTGAGTCTAGAAGACTAGTAGAGAGGTCTGAAAAGCTCTGGCGAAGACTAGATGGACTAGTAGAGCTGTAGAGACAGAGGAGGTACTGTCTGAAGTGTCTAGAAGTGTTCTGAAGTGTCAGAAGTGACTAGTAAGAACACAAGTGTTCTGATGACCTAGTTGGTAGAAGTACTAGATAGACTAGGACTGTATCAAGAGTAAGACTTGTCTGAAGAAGAGAACAAGTCAATAAAGGTACTTAGATAAGTAAGTCGCAATGGGCTATTCAAAACTGTTGGTTTAGTTCTGAATGAGGTGCTCTTAGTACTCTGAATAACTCTTAGTAATTGAGCCTAGAGAGATATGACAAAGCTACTGCAATGGGTACCAGTAGCTGAACAAGTAGAGCAGTTGTAGTCGTAAATCAATCAAAAAAGCAGTTCAAAAGCAATTGCCGCCGTTTGTGTAACTGTTTGAAACTGTTTGTGTTTGTGTAACTTCCAAAAGAGAATAATCAAAAACTAGTACTTGCTAGTGTGGCCGTAGTGATTGAGAGTGAGTGTAGTGAGGGTAAGGGTGTGCTGTTGCTGTAGTGACTGAAGAAGTACTTCGGTTGTTTCTGTAACTGCGGTAACTGCTGTAAATTGCAACAGAGAGAATGTCGTACTACCAGGGTAGACTAACCCGCCCCCCGCTCCTCTATATAAGTCTCTCTGGTGGCGATATTCGTCTTTCCGAATTGGGTAAAGTTGCGTCAGATATGGTTTGAGGTTGTCCACACTAGAGTTTAGCGACACGATTAGTGTCATACGAACTAACAAGCCAAGAGAATGGACCGAGTGGAAAAATGGAGCCGCCAAAATGGGCCAAACGGGATATATAGTGCATTTCTGGCCATCCAAAGTCGGGCCCTACCTGTATATGTGTTTTCTGTGAATTTGGTGCTTTTTTTTTTCTTTTTTTTTCTACCTTTCTCCTCTCTCTGTCAAAACATGGGGTCCCCCCCAAGTTGCACACCCAAGTTGCACACCCAAGTTGCACAGCCCATGTTACAGAAAGATGGACTTAGAACATTGGGTATACTTGTTACAGTGCTGAGTGACAGAAGAACATATTAGGTGACCAAATTTACCACCAAAAGTACCAAAAAACACTGTAGAATACCCTAACCCGATTACTAAGCATCCGCTACCCTTACCACGACTTTTCTGTGTCATTTAATACCACTTTTCCGCCCCTTCTACATCACCCCATATTCCTCTTGTTGCTCTCTTTCTAGGAGGTGCCAAGACATGGAGATAGAGTGGTCCTGCAGACGACATGTGCAACGATAGAGCACATTGCCGAGTCAATTGGCGTTGGAAAGCGGAGAGAAAAGTGGGTTTCGAACCGAGCCGACCCTGGAGATGACACTGACCGAAAACTAGCCATTTTAAACGACTTTTGATTTTTCCAAAATGTCATATTTTCTTTCCCCCTCAAACATGAGGTCCCCCCTTGGTTCAACACTATCGTAACAGTTTCCTCCACAACATGAGGTCCCCCCTTAGTTCGCAGGTCACCCTTCGTTTTCAAAAATAATTTCAGTTTTTTTTTTTGCTCGTTCGTGCCTGAAACCGTTTGTGTATCCAACCTTACCGCTTTGTGTCCCTTGCTTCATGTCTCTTCAGCCTCTTGCATCTTCAACTTGCCCGTCAAGTCTCTCTTTGTGAAGCGAGGCTGTGTAGATCGTCAGGCTGTGCACAGACATAAACAGACAGAGACAGTGACACAAACAGACACAGACACAGACACAGACACAAACAGAAACACCAAAAAAACAACTTCCTCACATTTTCACTTTTGCCCAGCCCAAAATCGAACCCAGCGTATTCCCCGAGATTAACCTTTGAACGGCCAATTGCTTTTTCTGGGAATCGAACATGTGACCGGAGTTAGCATTATCTCCGAAGGAGTACTGAGGGAGGAATACTTACTTGACGGGTCTGATTTTCTGCTAACGTGTCAACTCCAACGCGAAGAAAGGACTGCCAAAGTTTCAAACAAATACGTGGTGTTTCAAGATTCTAAATTTGGATCTGTTTCTGATGACTAAGCGTATCGAAAAGCGGCTGTGTGTTCGATCCCAGGTAATTACAGTTGGTTTCTTTCGATTACGTAATCACTAAAAGAGATCTGGCACGATTCAAAAACAGCTCTCTGCCAATACCCTCATTCCCTCTCCGTTATGTGTGCTTTATCTTATCATTTTCAGGCATTTGCGGTTTTTCTCTTTTTCTGCTTACATAATCACCCTCTGTTCGATTCTCGCAAATATTTCGCATTATTCTCGCTTAATTACCCTTCCAGAACTTGCTCCAAAACGATCAATCAGTCCATTCCGCATCCGGCTCCATTCCAGCCACTTTCGGGTTTAACGACTGCTGACTAACAAAGACTTGGTCGTCTCCTGATGGTCATCTCCTGACACATCTCCTGACATTTTTTGACCATCTCCTGAGCGCCCTGCAGGTAAAAGTGCTCGTATGTGCACCGTTTCATGCACTGAGCCGCTTGACGAGACGGCCGGATCCGTCAGTTTGTTTACCAGCCACCTCTGCGGACGTGCATGCATGTGCATTGCCGCACCGCGTATACGGCGATGCGTCCGCAGATATTATTTGGCGTAGTGGCTGGTGACCTGTCAGGTGAGAAGAAGAAATGAGCAAGAAATGAGGGTGGTGTGACGAGCGTGGGTTGTGGCTGGTGCTGTAATGCAGTAAAACAATTCACCTGTTTTTGAGAGAAGTTTGAAAAAAAAAAAAAAAAAAAAAAAAAGCCGTTTGAGAGGTGCTATGGCGATTAAATTGTTTGATTTAGTGAAGCAATTTCGATTTTGTGAAGATGGTTGTTTTTTATTTTCAAATAGTTTTGTTCTCATTTCTGGCTCTGAAGAAAGTCTTTGGTGGAGTTGTTTTGCTCTGATGTTCAGTTTCTTTGGTTCACTTTAATTGGAAGAGTGTCTTATCTTACAAGAGCACAAGTACTGTACTTTTATATAGCAAGTATCAGTCCATGGAAGCATCTATTAAATGTTTACGGTCGTTAAAGATGTCTTGTGTACTTCAGAATATTGATAAGATGTACTTTGCTCATTGATGGTTGCATCTTCATGCCTAACATCTTTTGGCTCAGTGATGAGTCACTCAAGATGTTGGTACTTTCCGGATGCTCCTTATAGTCAGTCACTCAAGTTCCCCTTGGTTAATGGTAACAAATTTCGAAGATGTAAATTAACAAAGGTTCATTGAAGACTACAAGTGGAGAAGATATCTGTTTCTGCTTTGTACTTGAGAATCATTGATGCTTGTAGTCGTAGTTGAGTTAGTTGTGTGTCTGTGTCTAACGTTTCTGGCCCTAAAGAAGGTCTGCTCTTGTAGACGTCTTATTCACTATTTGAGGTGTCTTACCTTAGAGCTCTTTTTGTTGAAGAGATAAGACAAAGCTACTGGTACCGGTCAAGCTCTTCTTTTATGCATTATCTCTTAAGATGGACGTTATGTCTATCAACTGAACAGTCGTCTCTCAGATTAGAATACTACAGCGTAAATGTAAAAGTCTGTATCTGGTAGGAGTCTCATTGCAAAGAGAGCCATATACTGTACACAGTGAGCTGCTTAAGTGCCTTTTTCCAGCAACATCTCCTATCGTGGCGATACTCCATACAACAGGCTTACAAGTTCAAGTATCAATTTTTGTAAACAATTGATTGACTACCCCGAACCAAATTTTTGTACGGCTCCCCGAAAATCGATTTCCTACCATTTCCTTACTACTCTTCTCTACTTACAAGTGGAACAACGAGGTTGACCTACTGCAATATAGAGACATTAATGCCACCAGAACTCCACCAAAAATCTCTCAACTGTCTCTGAAATACATCCATTCGACTTCACTGGCTTGCGAAGACTAGTTTGGCACCGATAAAAGTATCCAAAGACAACTCAGCATTCTCCAACTCAGCATTCTCCAACTAGCTCCTAACCTGGACCACCCTAAATAACTCCACATGTCCACTACAAAATGCCTCTCAAGTATACATCTCCCCATATTAATACATTTCTGATTCACCCAACCAGAAAACTAAAGTCATTCTCGAGCTGCTACTAGTGCTTCCTTGTACTGCAGCATTGGCCACCCCGTATAAGTACACCCCATGCCTTGAGTCTCTTGGGCTATATGGAACATTCCGAGGTGAAAATTCAGGCTCTTGAGAACATCTATCATTGAGCCAACTCAAGTTTCTGAGCCTTTATAAGGTCGCTGTCGGATTCTAAATGCCTCTCTAGCTACTACCGTAGGTACCATACAATTGAGAGACTTTGAGAATCCAATAAAGAATTATATCAGCACTGTAGTTATGACCATACTATAGTAACAAGAATCTACATCTACAGATCATTTTGAGATGAATCGGATTCAGCAGTCCAACTATTCAGGATCATATCTTGACATGCTACACATATCTCAATTAGAAGACCACTGTACTGACAGAGTCCAAAACTGGCTTCTGCTTTATACGCTGAGCCCACCCAACTCCTACATCTACAAGTAGGACCTACTGTAGTCTGATAGAGAAGTCAGATATGTACTTTCTGGATACTGGTCCTGTTATTGGTTGTTCTTGTTTAAACTGAAATGAAATTAACTATATAAATAATGCAAACCGGGTCTTCCTCCAAGACTTTTCAAATATGTAACGGGCTCAATCTAAAAGCTCAGTCTAAATGAGCATGAGAGCAAAGGCGGCAACGGCCACGGCGCCAAAGGAGGCCTCGGTGACGACACCAGAGTTGGCCTGGGTGGCGGTGGCAGATCCGGCCTGGGTGGCAGAAGCGTGGGAAGAGGACGCCTCGGCCTTGGAAGAAGAAACAGCCTTGATGGAAGTCACGGGGATAATGGTGGACAACTCAGAGGCCTCAATGGTGGTGTTGGCCACGGGCAGAGAGGTGGTCTTCTTGCAGGCGTCGTCCTTGCACGAGGTGACGGTGGCCAGCACGGTGGAGGTGGTTCGGTTGGCGGACTCGGTCACGTGGGTGAGGATAGTGGACGAGTTGGAAGCCACAGCGCTGGAAGACACATTCTTGGGGGCAACAGGAGCCACAGCGGGGATGCTGTGGGTGGTAGAAGCGGTAGTGGGGATAGAAGAGGTGGCAGGGGCAGAAGAAGAAACTTTGGACTCAGTAGAAGAAGCCTTAGACTCGGTAGAAGAAGCAGCCTCGGTAGAAGAAGCAGCCTCAGAAGTCTTGGCCTCAGAAGTAGTCTCAGCAGCCTCAGTCTTGGACTCAGTCTTGGACTCCGTCTTGGACCCAGTCTTGGTCTCCTCAGTCTTGGACTTATCTCCCTGATCAGCGGACACCAAATCAAACTTGGATCCGTCAGCAGGAGGAATCACGGCAGGTCGCACGGGTCGAACCTCGCCATTGTGAGCCTTGATGGACTGCCAAGTACCGGACATGTCGGAGTACTCGTAAGCATCTCCGGTAGAGTAGTCCTCAACGTTCACGCTCTTGACAACCATAGGGTAAGGGCCGGCCTGGTAGTTGGTCTCGCCTCCAGCCCACTGGATGGTTCCAGGGTTGTTGGTGGGGTCTCCGCCAGCCCAGACGCCCATACGAATGTTCATGGGCGACTGGGGGAAGCCATGGTAGTCATTAGAGGGCAGAACTCGAATCACCTGGCCGTTGACGGTCCAAGTGATCTGCTCGGCGGTCCATTCAATCACATAAGTGTGGAACTCGCCGGTAGGGTTGCCAATGGGATGGAACTGGCCTCGGTCGTAGGTGTCAGTGTTTCCCTTGACGAAAAAGTTGGTCTGGACCTGGGTGTTATCTCCTCCGAGCCACTCGAGATCAATCTCATCGAGATCGTCACTCTGAAGCACAAAAGAGGAGACGATTCCCACTCCGGGAGCAGCCCGCATCACGGCCTCGACTCGGCCAAACATGATGTAAAAGTCGGACTGCAGAGTAGGGTTGTCGCCCTGGGTCTGGACCCGCAGAGAGGCGCCCTCGGGGGTGTACTCGACCCGGTCGGGCTTGAAGGTCACGTGCCAGTCGCCCTGTTCCTGGGTGAAGTCAAACTGCTTGGCGCCTCCGAGAGCAGGATCGGGCTTGCATGTTTGTGTCAGCGGGTTGCACGAAGTGTATGTTTGTGCGAGGGCGGAGGACGCAAGGAGAACAGAAGTGATAGCTTTGAACATGATAGCGAAGGGTTAAGGTAAGATCTTAGGGTAAGGTCTTGGTAGTCTTAAGGTGGGCTTAAGGTAAGGGTAGAGACTAAGGTATTACCTGATAGTCTTGATAACGTCTTAGATAGAACAGAACAACTGTTGATGAGTTGTGTGTGTTTGTGTCGTTACAGTGTCGTTGGTGTCGTTACTGTACTGTCGTTTGTGTCACTGTCGGTGTCTGTGTCACTTGTTTTGTGTCTGTGTCACAACTGTCGTTTTTGTTTGTGTGCTCCCTCATCATGGCAAAGCGGGCTATATATACTTGGGGATGAGGAGTCTGTGTAGCAAGTGGCTGGGTGGATGTGATGGGCTGCGTTTTACGTTTTTCCCCTTTTGTGTTTTTTTAAACTTTGGCTGGTGCACCCTGATGAGCAGTGATGTCATAAGGAGGAGGACGAGGCAAAACAAGAAGCAAAATGGGAAAAACGAAGAAAAAAATGGAGCAATAAAAAAATGAAAAAAATGACCGAAATAGAACACAAACACAACCAACAAACTGGTAACAATTGCGTCAACCACAGAAATAGAAATTTGACCGAAAAATCGACTTTCCAAAAAACGACCAAAATAGCTCATAGTTTGATCTGAAAATAGAAGGAGAGGGTAGGAATGAGGTCATCCTGAAATCGCCAACATCGCAGATTTTTACCAACAAACTTTGCCACCCCACTAAACCAGCTCTGACGATCATTTTGCACTTTTCAGATTTCATTTTGGACCATTATTCAGCATGTTACCCAGGTTCTCCTACGACCCATTTCTTACCACCCCTTCCCACCCTCCCCTCCCCTAACCTCGCCTGCTAACTCGTATAACTCCGGCATAGACTACCGGCCTCCTCCTGAACAGCTTAGTTTCATTCCAGGCAACTTTTAATATCACTTATAGAGCATAGCATAGCATAGTAAAACTGGGGAAAGTAGAAGTGCTCCAAAACCCGCATTTTTCGGTCAAAATCACTTTGGGAAAGACCAAATCCATCTCCAGCTCCTTTACTTCCCTTCTATTAACTCTCCCCCCACATCTGAACTCTCCCGCCTCTCAAAATAGATCAGCATGTGGGCTATTCTGTACTATTTTAGACTGACAAATGGACCACTAAAAAAGTACAGAAAAGTGCTAAAAATAGCCCAACAACGTGTAGATCTATTCAACACGTGTTACTAAGCCGTACAGCAGTTTTTTCACTACTTTTCCATCAAAAAACCGCCATTATTTGCCGTTCCATTTCCCTCTCCCTTCCCTAAAGTTCACTTTCTGCAGCCCCAAAAACAACCTTTAAACCGCCTTCCTAATTTGGGTAAACATCGCCAGTAGAGAGAGGAGTGTAGGAAGAGGTGGGTTTTTAAGATAGTAATTGATGAGATGGAGGCCAATAAAAGGTGTAGTCACGTTCATCACGTGACTTGGACCACTTTGGCTTTTTCAAAAACCGTTTTGGACAATTCCCTCACCAATACAACCCTACCAAATGTCCCTCATTTTCCGTCTCAACGCAGGGCCTTGTCACCACATCATGTCACCACCATTTTTGCGCAGATAAAGTTTGGGGCTGGAAAGAACGAGGTGAAATACGAAAACAAAGGGGCCAAAACAAAGGTGCGAAAACAAAGGGGGCTGGTCATGTTCTGGGGGTGGAAAATGGAAAAAGTGGGATTTTTTTTGGAAATCAGATAAATGACACAAAGCAGCATTGAGGCAGTGCGGCTGGAGATAACGGAAGAGTGCATCAAACGCTGGTTGTATCCGAACGCATGACGGAATTATACGGTGCATGTAGAGGGTAGGGCAAGGGCACTTTTGAGGGTGAAGGAGTGGGAATAAATGGGTTTTGAAGGTACCATTATGGAGCTGAAGACGAGGGGAGTATTTTGGTGGTAGTCCTGTGACTGTAGAGTGAAAATTGCAACCTCCAGTTCTGTCCCATTCCTATCTATATTGAAGTCAATCTTCAAAAGTGAGTTATTTTTAGGCAACGGTACGGAGCAAAAATACATGTGCCGATGTGGGGGGATGAAGATGGGGGGGAGTATGTGAAGTGGAAAAGGAGGGAAAGGGAAAATGGAGACAAAAAAAAAGAAACCGAAAATTTGGTTTTTGGTCTAAAGATGGTGATTTGGTCACGTGACTTCCAGGGGAAATACAAGTAAGTGCCTGTACCTATTGTTAGCTGTTTTGATAGCAAGAATAGCCCCTAACCCATGTATAACTGCTATAGATACAAGCTTAGTGCCGTATGAAGGTACAGTAGAGAGAAGGTAAGGAGATTATTATGAGGGTTGGGGGAGTGGCTGGTGAAGATGGGTAGGGGTTGTGAGACATTGGAGTGGCTGGAGGAGAGCAGATAATATTTTGTTGACTCGTTTTTTGGAATATTATTTGGCAGATTGGGCGACTTTGCTCGCTTAGTGGAGGTACTTGTGTGTAATATTTTGATCTGACCAGTGTTGTGTACAGCCATGCTTCTTGGCGGGGGAGGAATGAAGGAAGAGGCTGAAAGTTGAGAAGTGAAAAAAAAAAAAAAAAAAAAAAAAAAAAAAAAAAAAAAAAAAAAAAAGGACGAATTTGAGAAATAAAAAGACATCTATACCAATTGAATAGTGGACAGTGCGATGGTCATTGTTTCAAGATCGGATCTGTGGTTATATAGCTGTCTTATTGTAGTATGGTCTTACTGTTAGGCTTGGCTCACCTGCTTAAGGCCAACTACTTGGATAGGGGTAAGGGCTGAGCACATATGGCTAGAATGTACAGTGTGAGTTGCTTTTGATGAGAAGTGGGTGTCGGGTGAGTCTCCTGCTTACCTCAAATGGAGCAGTGCCTCAATGCCTCACTGCCTCATTGTAGCCATACTACTGCCCCATTATTCTTGGGTTTGATGTTGCTTTTGCTCTCTCTTGAGTTGACTCCAATTGACTTCCTTACAAGTACTTCCACTCTATACCTCAAGGTCTTTAGCCCCCATTATCTCGAAATAATGTGTGGGAACGACCGCTGATTTTTGGACTAGATGATAGCTGACCGCAAGCTGATTCTTTTCATCTACTTTGTACTTATTTCCGTCCACAGATGGTGTCGGTTATGGGGTGTTCTCTGTATTGTAGCTTTCTCAGTTGACCTGATTAAGATACTTCCTTACAACTTCCGTTTTTTTATTCTTAAGATGCATTATAGCTATGCTCCCTACACAGGGTAAGCCACAATTGGCACCATCTAAAGAGATGAATGAACAGGGAAAAGCTGCTATGAACCAAATTGCCAACATCTAGCAGCTAGACTAAAACCCAGCGGTCTTTTCCACACAATATTCCGAGATAATCGGGGTTATGGTTTCACCCTGATGAGGAGAGAGGAAGTGAAAGTACAGTGCGGTCAAAGTAGTCTTATCATGAGTCACACGGAAGAGATAAAAATGTATATATATGTATATCACCCTGGAAGCGTACATACATAAATGACTGACGCTATAGGCCTTCCTCCTACTTCAAAAGTGCCCTCTCAAAGGGGTTTCGAAAGCTTGGCTATCTTCACAGCCCTTACTCAGCCCTTTCACAGCCCGACAACCACATGAATTGGTATAATGTGATATATCAATACATATCTGAAGAAATGTGGGGTAAAATTGCCAGTACTACCGATAGTACAAGTATACAACTACAACGCTCTTAGATCTTAAGAGGATATCAGCCCTGGACATGTCAGTCTGTAATGTCCTATGATGCTATAAATGAACGGAAGATGTTACTTAGCCAGTATGTACGGTACCAGTGCGTCGTGGCTAGTTCTAGTGGTAATAATAGTGCTATGACACCAGTTGTTTTTTTAGTTGATAGCGGTGACAATTTAAGAGACAGTTATTCCAGCAGGTTTGTAGAAGTGTTTTTGTAGAACTTCTTACCAAAGTAAGTCACTTTTTCAACCCCTAGAACTAGCCACGACGCACTGGTAGAGTATCGGTATCAACTGTTATAGTATAAGAACCTCTAAGTAGTAGGAAAGACGTCGAGTAGCTACAGTCGCATCAATAGAAAATGAGTAATATTGAGATAGGACAACAAGAAATGACTCTAGAGTGGTTGTTTTGTCTATATACCGCTCAGTATCTCCATTTACATGTTTGAACATACCCTTTGACAGCCATCTTCCTAGATCTGTTCAGCCCCTTTCAGCCTCACAATGCACTTCCTCAGCCCCATTGAGAAAGAAAAAGTGAATAAAGGGGTAAGAAGGAGCTCCTGGAATATGAGCAATGGGCTGGCCCTAATTAGGAGCACTTATAAGCGCCTGTGGTTTTTCAGCAAGGAGAAAGGGGCAATGTTGACTATGGTACCCCTGGTACTTGTAATTATGTCGACTAAACTGGCCTAAGGCTAGGGCTAAAACTGCCCCCCGATACTTAGTTCAACTCATTCTTAGGGCTACCCCTTATCCTAGTAGGGGTAGGGGTAGGTACATGTATCTCAACACGCTAAACTTCTCGGAAGTCAAGATAACCTCAATCAACTAGAAGCCCATGGCTTGTAGATGATTATAAAGGCAGCCGTTTCTACTTGAGGAAGGGGTAGCCGAGTTTTCAATTCAGACTCAAACCCTTACCTTTTCGAACAGTCATCTCTTTAATCTCAACTTACCTTACCAGTTTTATTCCAAGTCGTCTAATAAGCTGCCTCATCGGATAGACCTTCCTCAGTGATAGAGGTCGAATAACGAGATCCAAATCTGAGCAATTCTTTTGAGGAAACTCCAGGGAAACATCTCCTGATTAGGACATCAATCTCCGCGAACCGGTACTTTATGCCAAACCTTTAAAATTCATTTCGGACTTATAACTCAACGGCTCTACTTCCCAGCCATCCACCTGCCTCATTGGTGAACCTCATATTGGTTGCTCCAGAATCGGGAAAACTGCTCAATTGATCTATATCTGATTCTAGGAAGGCTCAGAACAGTTTGGAATTGCTCAATTGCTCAAAACTGAAATCTTGAGGTTCAAGTATCTTCTCTCCATTTAGTTTCAAGAGCACCTGTGGTCTAGACCTTCAACCTACCGGTATCCAGAACAGGAAGGTACAACACTTGTCACTCTCAATGGATTTCAAGTCATTCTTTGGTGTCAATTGAGTCCATCTACTCAGTCCCATTCACTTGAAGGTGATAGTTAGACCTTTTTTCAAGCCCTTCTCAGTACCCATAATACTGGCCCAAGTACTACCCCAAGTAAGTCCCAACTATGCTTCAACAAACCATACCCAGTCCATCCCTCAAGTACCCCTATATCCCACATTTTTGTATGGCAGCAATACCAAATAAAAACATGAAAGTGGTAGTAATACCCCCTTCTTCCTATCCAATACCTCTCTTTCACTCAGTACCCCTAACATTAAGATAGACACATCTCAATAAACTCCCCTCCACTGCCCCCAAATAACATTCTGACTAAGCTAATACAGCTGAAGCCATATGAAGTCCTCCAAGAACCGCTAGACAACAAATTAACGAGCCAAAAGAGATCTAGACCGTCATAGAGCACCAATAACATCTCAATCGTCATCTCAAACCTCTTATCGGGTTTGAATCAGCTCTCAACCTCTCTCAGATCCGACATCTCAAACCATACTCACCATCACAGCATAGGTCTCAGCCAGTCCCAAATACTCACTCATTCTCCTCCTTTAATATCCCGGAATGACCTTCCATAAACCGCTTTTTTCATAACCCCCCTCCATTAATCGGTGCCTGCTTTGTGCCTTGCGTTCCCCACATTATGCGCTTATAACCGAGTCCAACTTAATGGTTAGTGTCCAGTTCTCCACCTCAACAATACACGGAAATTATCAGTGTATCCAGCGCAATTGAGCCCTGACAACCGAAACAACACCACCATTCGAATCCCCTAATTGCCACGACTCTGCCCGTATGCTCAAATCATCTCTCCGACCCCTCCTTCGCCAGCCTCAGCTCGTACCCACAACCCTAACCCTGCGCACTGAGTCACTTTGCCAGCACCGAGCCACCGCATACCCCAGGTATAAACCGTCTTCCATCCGACCCTTTACACACTCACGTCAAGAAAACATGTCTGCCGTTCCTTTCAACACCGATAAGGCCCCTAAGCCTGTTGCCGCTTATTCCCAGGCTGTCAAGGCTGGAGGTGAGTACACTCCGAGCGTAGCGAGGAGTCTGGACGAACACTCTCCGAACAAAGTGAGGAGGGTGTTACACAGAACACAGACATCACTCTGAACGAAGTGAAGAGTGACATCGATAATGAAACAAGAACTTCTGAAGAGAAGAGCTGTGAGAAGAATCTGTGGTTAGTGTGCATTGAAGCAGAGCCATTGAGTGGCATGATGATGAAGGGCATTGTCGCCTGGCATTCAATTGATACTCACTGAGGATGTTGTTGAGTCGATTCTGACTTGGATGACACTGACGATGAAACAAGAGAAAGCTGTGTTGGTGGCATTGAGCCGTTGAGCCGTTGAGTGGTATGGAGATGACTGTGTTGCGTTTGGTCAATTGATACTCACTGTGGTTATACTGCTGTGGTTGTTGGTCAATTGATGTCATGATACTGTCTTGGATGATGTTGATGAGAGAGTCTTCATGGACCCCGACCCACCTTTATACCTTCTTTGCTCCCATTGCAAATGTCATTTAACCGTCTTTAAGACCTCACCCCACTCTCATATTGGTCTTGGCACTCAGGTGACCTTGTGACATGGGGGAGGTGATAAGGGTTATAAGGAGGGCCGGGTCAATTGATGTTGGAGAAGTATCCTACACTCTTCCTTCACTCAATTACTCGGGCACTTCTCATGATGCCACTCTGACACTATTTCGACAGTCAATCAACCAGAGCTATGATCATTGCTCTATTGACTGAATGTGACTTGACATGCCTGGGTGGCATTCCTTCATTGGTTCTGTCGTTTATCGCATTGAGTCATTGAGTCAATGTCATTACAGCTATGTGGTACCATCTACTGTCTGTCAAGGCAAAGGACAGAGTCTTAGGGCAATGGCTCTACTGGTTACATGGTCTCATACCACGTGCTATCAGCTGAATGCTTCGGTTCAGGTTGTCTTATCATCGTCTTCTTCTTCTCTTTTGCTTCTCTTCTTCTGCTTCTTTTCTTCTTCTACTCTTTTGCTTATTTCTCTTTCGTTTGTTTTTTTTTTTTTTTTTTTTTTTTTTTT
>ULGT01000001.1:2773151-2829289 GCA_900519025.1 Yarrowia porcina
TGATACTGCGCTTCCAACTGGATATTGGCTAACCTAGTTTCGTACCCTTACAGTGATATGCATTCTCACACATTGGGTCAATCGGGTCGACAGTGGTACGGTAGTAATGAGGGGAATGTGGGGAATCGAATGGTGGTGTTGATTTTCAAATTGGAGTATTATTGGCGGAGTTATGGGGACATATATGACAAAACTATGTCAACTAAGTTAGTTGATAAAGGTAAGTAAAAAGGGGACGCGTTAAAACAGGAATGGGACGTGTTTTGGGGGAGTAAACGTGTCCACGGGATCAAGTGGAGGAGAAGGGTGTTTTTGTGTGCTTGTCATTTCTTTTTATTGGTTTTTGGTAGATTTCTGAGGGTAAGGGTTTCTAAGGTGATTACGTAAGCAGGTGGATATTGCACCTGGAGGGGTAAAAAGTGGACCATTTTGATTGTCTTGAAGAGAGGAAGAGAATAGCGTTGGTTTAAGGTCAATTGCTCTTCTGGTTGCCGTTTTGGGTGGGCTGAAGAGAACGATATGGTCATGCAATTTTAACGTCATAATCAAGGGTTTTATTAAAGGAGGTGGGTCATTTTGAGAAGGGAATTTTTTGAGAAATGGGCAGGTCACGTGATTTGGAGGCAGGAGGTGGTTCTGTGTACTTGTACAAGTACCGGTACAGGCTCATTGTTTCTTCAGGTTGGGGTTAGTTGTATTTGGGGAGTTGTTGAGGTGCTTGAAGTCTCGATGGGTGATTAAGAAGAGCCGAAAGAGAGGTGAGAAGTTGAGAATGTGATTTGAAATGGACCAAATATACCGATTGTCAACTAATATGGTGCGGGTACAGTACGAACTTGTTGCGATGTAGACAGTCTTAGGGGAGGGTAAGGATGCTGTCTGGTGGACACTAGAGACGATTTAATGAAATAAGCCATGTGATAGAATTTGGGACGAGAAAGGGATATCAAAAAGCTTACTGGGTTACTTTGTGAAGTTCTGAGAGCTTTACTCTTCTGTTATAGGTCTGCATCAGTTGTAAGAGATAAACATTCTTATTGAAGTAGGAGAGCTATGTGAAGTAGTTGAGTAAGACAAAAAAGTTTCGGCTAAGAGTAAATAGACTGACAGCTTTATTTGGAAGTGTCAAGCTATCAACTCACTGTGTATGAAGGACATATGCTTTATATCAGAAACGCGATATTGGCACTTACGAAGAATTTAGATGAGATTTCGTCTGAATGATGTCAAAGAAGACGTCTGCTAGCTTTTTGCATCCGTCTAAAGATATCTGCAAAGTCCATAAAAAATTCCGATGGTGTTTTATCGACTTCTAGGACTCTCTAGTAGTACCGTTAAGAAGTGAATAACATACAGAAAAAGAGAATGTTAACGGGAAAAGTCATGTTCAGAGTAGAAGATGAAGGGAGTTTAAGAGATAGTTGTTACTGAGGACTCACCAAGAGTATTGGTGCTCATTATCTGACAGTAGGGTGCTTCAGTAATACCAATACAAGTACCATTAGTATAAAGGTGACTCCATATCAATGAGAAAGTGAATATAAGAGTCGTTGAAAGCAGAGTGAAAAGTCCTTTAACTTCAATTTTGTTCTGAGGGAGATTTTTAGGCACTTGGACAAGTCTTATACCACAAGTTCAATCTGATTGGTGTGCTTTATTGAAGTGGTAACATCTGACACAAGCTCTATGGTGATGTACAATGAATAGTATACCATTCGACTCAGTGTGCGTTTAAGAATAGAATAGTATAGAAATATGTGCATCTTGCCACTCAATTATTCAAGCTACTACTCCTTTTTGTTATACACTAATATCAATGTTAACGAAAGATATTGCTAGGTAATGTATAGAAAGAAGTAAACCACTAGAGTGAGCTTCTCTTGAGCAGTCCATTGATATAGATTAGTGCAAGGGTTGCCACAGAAATATTGCAGTTATCACTCCTGTAGTATGCACATCTTTGATCGAGCAAAAGTGAGCAATATCGTATGGTAAAGTACAAATAAGACTACACCAACCGACTCGGCTTGTATTTCGCAGTCGACTGATATACATAACAGTAACTGACATCTTACAACTTTTCGAGTTATCCTCTATACAACAGCATCATCTCCCTAGAGGTTAGATGACATAAGAACATCACTAACAACTATCAAACGCACTAACAACTCTGAATATTACCTAGTTCAAGCCAGCCACCATCTCAAAAGCCTTCATACTCCATATATTCACTCTCAAGTTCTAATTAATACTTCTTTGTCTCCTTATCATCATCCCAAGTACCCCCAACTACCTCACTTACCCTTACTCACAGATCATACCCTCTTCTTAACCCCTACCCTCTTTCTCTCCCCTAACCTCCCTACCCATGCGGCTCATCAATTCACCTTAATAAACTTTCCTGATACCACGATAAAGAACAGCTTTCTCTTCTTCCTAACTTCTCTTCTCTTACTCAACTCTTCCCAACTCCACACAATTGAACGACAAAATCACGTGACACTACGGAGATCACGTGACATATACACCACCACACACATCACGTGACCACTCACCCTATCCGAGATCTCAAATTCCAGCGAATTTGATTGAGCTCACCCCACCCACGACATTGGACCTGTCACAACTTTGCACAGACTCAGGAAAAATTCTTGCTTCATTTTTTTCAATTCTCTGTTGACCAATCCACCTAGTCGCAATGCCTCCAGGAGCCAAGAAGTTGCCCTTCCAGGTCCAACTCAACGAGGAGTACGGAGTCGTTTTTGAGAGTTACCGTTCAACGACCCCTAGTTATAGACACAGCAAGTGGGCATACTATGTCAATATCGTCATTCTGAAGCACGGGGCCCCAGGTTCTGTGAGTCAAGAATTTCCCGTTCAGCTAATAAAGTTCGGCATTGGGTCACTTAAGGATGAAGACGTTTACAATTGCACTCTTTTCTTCCACTACGACCAGCTGGGCATCAAAATAACGACAGATTACTTCATTTTAAAACTGTCCGAGGTGTGTAAAGGTCGAGTTTCCAGGTGCGAGCCAACCGACTCAACGCAGTACGCCCACTTGCTTAAACAAAAGGAAACGTTCATTGAGAACACGAAAAAGCTCAAGCTGGCCCAGGAACAGGTGCCGGGGCGATTCCTCAATCCCGAGCTGTCTCCGATCCAGAGCCGTGGGCTAGGGCTTCTTCTGGACGACAAGCCGCTGGACTTTACAATCACCAGCGAGGACGGTGGACGCTTCCAGGTGCACTCGTACCTGTTGAACGGGCTGTGGCCGTTTTTCAAGACCGCCACGTCCATTGATATGGTGGAAAAGGAGTCCAAGACTCTGCATCTGCCATACCCCAAGGAATGGGTGCAGGTTGTGGTGGATTTCTTTTACGGCAAGCAGATTTTGGCGCTGAGCACGGACACGGCAACGGGACTGCTGGTCGTGGCGTCCATTTATGATATCCCCGAGCTCAAGAAACTGGCCACGAGCAGTATCCTGGCTGATACGCGCGAGTTGGATCTCGACACGGCGCTGAGAGGGTGGAAGAGGGCCTACGAGAGTAATGCGACCGAGGTGCAGGAGCTGTTGAGGCGGGTGTTGGCGCTGCATCTGCCAAATATAGAGGACTCGCCTGTAGCAGAGGAGTTTTCCGAGTCGCAGCTGCTGGCGCTCTTTTGTCAGGCAGTGAGGGTGTAACCCACAACGGGCCGCTAGGACCTTTGGAGTGGAGATGACGAGGACACAGAGTATGGCAACTTTGTCATGCGACGGATGTTACGCAGTTTGGAGACACCTTTAGAGACAGCTTACTATGACTTATCAGAGACAGTGGTACGCCACTTGGAGTCAAACTACACCACTTCAGGGACACGGAAGGGACAGGAAAGCAGTACCCTACTGGCACACCAACTAAAGGACAATGTGTAGTGCCAGTGCTGCATTCCAGACCTACAAGTTCGACTTTGAAAGACAAGTTGATATGTCTTGTCGGGGGATAACATAGCCATTTGGAAACTACTGGTACGTCACAATGGCAACCATGCCAGGGATGGACGGTGCTTCCAAATGGGTATTGTGGTGACTGAAGGTACCATGCTTCTCACTGCAGGTCTTCGGTTGAAGCATGGACATTGCATGGAGTTTGGAAGGATAAAAGAAGACATTGGTAAATGGAGACAGAGATCAGTTGAGGAGTCTGTACTAGTCTTGAGACGTTGACTGATAGTTGTTCATCTCTCTTACAGGACGGAGTCCAGAGTTTCAGAGGGCACCGCAATGGAAGGAAATGGTAATGTACGAACTATCTTGTTACGTCGCCCTCACAGATTCATTCAGCAGCCCAAGAGTCTCCGAGCGTACCGAAAAGGGAGGGGTTGATGCTCTTTAGCAACTCATTTGTCACACTCAGACCTGCGCACTCGTATGTTGCTACAAACCCTGGTTTCCAAGCTTACGTTACGTCTAATCTTCTATCTTACGGACACGTCTGTTTTCATTCTTACAGATAGCATAACATCTAACAGACTCATTGTTGCCATAATTTCTACAATCATCTCCAATGTCTCCTCGTGAGTCTTGCCCACTCTGGAATTGAGATCTAAAAGAAGATAATGGTTCTTGGCTTCACTGACTTACAAAACACTCAACTACAGAATTGTAACGTCTACATAGATAAAGATGCATGTATTTTGGTCAACTGATTCACAATCAGTCAGAGAGGAGACATGGATACCAGCTGTGATAGTCTACCAGGTAAGCATAAAAAACATGAGCCTTCATCATTCGATAACTAGATGAATAAAATGTGAAACAGACAGAGAATAGAGCTCACTGATGCTCTTGATCACAGTCGCCATGACCCCGTGTGCTATTTTGTATATTACTGAATAACTGCTAAATTGCATTATCCTCAATGTCAGGGTGTAGAAAATTACACACAATGCAAGCAAAGGAAGAATCCGTAGAAATGATAGGGAAAAGCTGAAATCAGATAGAGTAAGCTACTAATAATGATTTACACTACTAAGAAAACTTATTTGGCTACACTTCACCACAATGAGACACTTTACTACATACTACCTTTAAGAACCATAAGAGAAAAAGTCAAGCTTGAATAACTTGGTAAATGGCAGGAGAAAAGATGAATGGAAAACAATAAGTGGCCAATCGTAGTCTTTCGAGTCTAATATTAAGTATTAGTGACTTCTTCTGACCCCTACTGTGTTTATACTGTACATATAGATTGCACCCGTAGGAATTACTCGATTAGACTACAAAGAAAGATATACTTGTAGTGGATTATTATAACCAATATATTCACAGATCAATACTGTGTATTTGACCACTTCGAATATCATTATCAGATGTATAGCTCTTCTTCTGGCGCAGTCTTTAAGAGACGGAACCTGGGATTTGGTATCACTGGTTAGCAGGCAAGAAAAAGACGATTGGAAGCAAGATTGAAAGAGTACTTGTAGGAGCATTAACTTTCTGCAATCCCCAAATGAATATTACTTCTATGGTCTTTTAATATGTCATCATTCTGGAAGGGTGAGAAACATGGTTGGAATAACTCCATAACTAATGAAAATGGAACCGAGGGACCACCATATGACTATGCAGACCTCCATATGACTATTCATATGGGGTGTGTAGGTAGTGGCGGATGTCTGAGGTAGGGATAAGTTGTAACTAAGAAGTATCTTGATGTCTGCTGGCCTGGACTGCCATTTCCGAAAAAGACTCTTAATCTGTCACAGTCCTCATGTCACCTTAAAATTGCTTTTGTGTTGTGACACAACCAAAACTTGGATTGTGCACTTATTTGCCCCCTGACCCTTAAGTGACACCGTTCACACCCCCCCTCCACTCCGGCCGTGTTGGAGACATAACATGATTGCGTCCGCCGCTTTGGAAGTGGAGGGGTTGTGTGAGTGGTGTGGGGGAAGAAGAAAGTAAAGTGTTGTAGTACTTACCAGTAAGGTACGGTACTTTTGGGTCCACCTTATATCAGCAAGGGAAGCTGAGCAAGTACTGGATGTAGACCAATGAGACATGAAGCGATAGTGTTTGTAATGGTACAGCTGGTCGACAGGTGTCCAACTGTCCTGTGGTTTCGTGTAAGTTACATTAACTAAATATCAATCAATACACTTCATTGTTTTCAACAATAACCGATGATGAAAAGTACAAATGCAATCTAATAAGAGTCTTAAGATCTTATATAGGCTAGTATTGTGCCTTGTGGATTCATATTTTGCTACCTGTGTATTATTTTCCTGCTATTTTTCCTTAGTGTAGCAGTAAAGCAGATAAGAACAGTGTTGAGGTGCACATGAGGGTGAGAGTAACCATGCAGAGGGGAGAGTACTCCTGAGAGTGAAGAACATGAAGTATAGGAGATGGTTCTTCTCGAAGTGAAGCTCACTCCTCCAAGAGTACATGTTGGATCCATAGTAAGACTAACAGCATGAGTGAGAGTAGATGCAGTCTGTAGAATGAGTGTAAGCTCAAACAGAGGCACTCACTTCGTCTGTTCGCTCAATCTAGAAGCACTCGCTTCGCTCGTACTTCTACTCACACTAGAGACTCGGCATCGCTGCGCAATGCCTCGTCTCTAGTCCTCCTCCGCCGCAAAGAAATCCGCATTCTTTCTCACAAACCCCAACTTTTCCATCTGCTTTGGATACCTCAAAGTGTTGAAAAACTGCACCAGTGCTCTCAATGCCACCTCCTGAGGGTACGCGTCATCCACCTCTGACGTCACACTTGTACCCACCAACCAATCATCTCTAAGATCCAATTTACAATTCAAGTAAATCTGCGAAATGATATCCATGTTGGCGTACTTCCATTTCCGTCCATTGAACGGAATCTGTTCTTTAAACAGGTTCCATACGGCCTTGTTGAGGTCAGGTTGTCTGATAGCCAGTGCCTTTTTGAGAGTATCACTGGGAAGTTCAGCAACAACGATAATCCGCTGAGTTTTCTTGGAAACAATCATTCTCAGAGTCTGAACAAGATTGATGGCCGTCATGACATATCTCTGGTTGAATACAGTCACCTGTTTCACGTTATGAGCTGTATTAGGAGATACAGGTGTGAGCATGGGAAAGACCTGGTCAAAGTTTCGAGAATCGGGTGTTTGACTTAGTTCCATACACTTGTAAAAGAATCCTTTAGTTCGAACTTCTGTTTTTCGAAGAGAAGCTTCCAGAGTATCATGAGCATAAAAGAAGCGATACACCAGTAGAAAAAAACGAGTGTCAAAAAGGAGAGTAGCAAGATGCTCGAATTGCATCACGTGATTCACCTTGAACCATTTCGCCAGCAGGACAATCACCGAAGAGACCGCCTTGAGAGATATCTCTGAACTTCGAATGTACTCCATTTGGTCTCCATCGAATTCTCCTTCTCCGTCGGCAAAAAAGACGATATTAGCGAGCAGAAACTTGCACGAAACAGCCACAAACGAGTTCAGATGCTCCAGAGACGCTGAATAAACGTTTTCGACCTTTTCCAACGGTGTAGCCCTCTCAGAGTCCAAAGACAACTCTCCAATCATCTCATCGACGGTCATCCACCCCCTCTCTTGTCTCATAAACTCCTTTCTGACCTCCCACAGTTGTTTAGTTGCCACATCTGTTCTCACTCTGCTACTGAACAGTTCCACAGCCTCCTTGATACTTTCAGGAACAGTATCTCCATCATCTGAAGGAAACAAGAACGGAAACGACTGGTTCTTCTGGTACACTGATCGTTTCACTTTTTGGCCTTTTGCAGACGTAGTGGCTGGAGTTAAAGGGGGAGATGGGGCAGGGGTAGCCAGATGGACCTGAGGAGCAGGAAGTTGAGTATTGCTTTGTTGTTCATTAAGAGGTCGAGGAACATGAACAAAGGAAGACAGGGACTGTTGAGTATCGATTTCAGCGGGGATGATTGATTTAGGAGGCACAAAGGAGGGGTACCGAGCCGTCACGTCTTGTCTGAAGGCCTCATAGTCAATAGGAGAAGCAGTAACAAGAGGTTTAGAGGGGTCTTCTTCGGGGATGTCGTATTTCAGTCTCTGGGAAGCAGAAGTAGCTTCCAACACGTGTTCATCTCCTAATTCTAGTACTAGAACCTTCCAGAGTAGAAGATGAAGTTGTTTCAAAGAAACCACATCTTGACCTCCATATCTCATTCGAGAAATGGAAGCAATGAGTTTAGATGGGAGGGTGGAGAAGGAGACAACGGGAATATGACGGTCCAAAGATGAGAGAGTCACGTGATACAAAATCGTCAAACATGTGCTCACAATTCCATCATAATACTCTGCCTTTGAAGTCACCATAGCCACCAGGTCTCCTAACAGCTCATCAAGTCTAGAAAAGAGAGTATCCAACACCAATTCAAGAACACCTCCTTTTGTCAACAAATCACATCCATCATGTAACCTCTGGATATGATTTTTGACACTTTTGCTCTCTGCAAATTGACCTTGAGAAATGTACATCAAACAGTGCAATTGATGGAGATTAAGTAGGCCACTTTGACCATTTTGGCCACTTTGGCCACTTTTAGAAGTCACACTTTCAAGGAAATCCCTAACCCCCCCCTGCTGAGCAATATCATCGCCATCCCAGGCTCTCAAACCACTTTCAACGCCTTCTGTATAACTGTACCACTCCTCCAGTTCATCTTGAAACGGGCCACCCACAACAGAGGACTCGTACCAAATCCGCGGAGTATCTGTAAACTCCGGTCCTTGAGCTATACTCTGAGTCCGAGCGTCCAGTTCGCTTTGTAACTGAGCATCTGTGATTTGGTCTGGAGGAGGAGAAGAGTCCGATTGAAGCGGAACTCCGTCTGTTACGTCGGGTTCCATGAGAGGGAGTTATGTGAGATATGTCACGTGATCAGAAGAAAAGATGTCGGTGCTTAGTAATGCAGTGAAATGCCGTTAATGTGCTTAGTAATGCTGAATGATGTCGTCGCTTTGTTTTATCGTGTTGATCGCGTTTGATGTAAAGATCAAGTGTGATTACGTATGATATTTGACTTTGATGATAAGGTTGAATGTGGGGAGGGGGAGTAGAAGGGTGGGGGGTGGAGAAGGGGAGAAGGGGGTGGTTTGAGGGTACCAGCTGTTAGAGACTGGCTTGTTTAGTAGGATGGAGTTTTTTACGGGATTAAAGGCGTGGGTTTGAGGCTGTGGAGAGAGTTTTCGTGTTTATCACGTGACTTTGTATAGGGAGAAGACAGGTGTTTGGTGTAGAAATGTTGGGGAGATTTGGAGCTGTGGAATGGTAGCTTTCTGAGGTTTCTAGGACGTCTGGAAGGTGTGTTATGACGGATATATGTTTCTCTTCAGGAAAGTATTTGGAGCCGTCTTAGGTCAACTGTAAAGCCAAGTATTATAGTTGGGGTTAGGGAAAGAAGGGGGATCGCTGTAGAGCGCTCAATAGTGAACCTGAAGAGCTGAAAGTTTGTCAATGTGGTCTTTTGGATGCATTAATGACGCTGTACTAATTTCGGATCTCTAACTTGTTTGTTTGTCTATTTATGGTGGATATATAAAGCTCGGTATGATAGCTGAAGTTAGTCAACAGGACGGTCACTCTAGAATGACGATCAATGAAGCTGGAGACTTGAAAATTTGACAGAGTGCTGAGATAGATGTATGTGACTAGATGTATAGGTTACACCTTTCTAACACGTTTATCGACTCAGTTATGGTGGTATGTATTTCTTTCGATTATACCTTTAAAGCTAAGTATCATGGTTGGACTTAATGGAATGAAGAGAGTCCCTGACTGACGAACAATGGAGGTAGAAGGATTAAATTTGGATAACGTGCTTATATTGACGTGTATATGCATAATTTCAGGTTTCAGGTCTTTAATACCTTTATTGAGACGTTAATGGTGGATATATACAAGTATGTATCATGGGTGGCACGAGGAGAGAGAGGGTCCTTCTAGAATGGCCGATATGAGAGGTAAAGGGTTAAAATTTGGTCAAGATGATCTAGTCGACTATTGAGTAGTACCTGTTTGATTACAGCTCTTTTACAGCCTCCATAACATCATCTACGAGACATGTATATTCTTTCAAGGTCAGCTTGTGAGAAGAAGAGGGTCCACTTAAAATGGTGAATAGAAGAGTTAAAGAGTCGAAATTTTGACAGTGTGCTGATAGAGTGCTCAAGATTATTATTTCAAAGTGATCTCTCTCTAGAACGTCTTTTGAACAGCTTATAATGACATCTATCGCCTAGCTTGAGGAGACATAGTTGAAGAGAGAAGGGCTCTACTAGAAACTGCAATGGAGGTGCTACAGACTTGATATTTTGACAGAGTATTCAGGAGGATGTCCAGAGCAATTTCCAGAAGTTATAGCTCTCTAGCACGAGTTTCGAGGAAGTTATGATGGATACAAGTATTTCAAACTGTAGGACTTAGAGGAGAGAAGAGAGTAGCTCTAGAACGACAATTATAGCAGGTAGAGAGTTGAGAGCTATGCATGATGTTGAAACCACATAATTAAGCACATATACCAAGTTACAGCTCTTTTGGATATATTTTGACCCACTTATAAGGGACATATATTTCCTCCAATGTACTTCTCCCAATTCTTCTGTAAAGCCAAGTATGATACTTGATATTACAGGAGAAATAAGGGTCCTTTTAGAACTTCGAATAATGGAGCTAGAGAGGTGAAAGCTGGCCATAATACGTAGCTAGCTATATTAACAAGCCAAGATAAGTCTCAGAGTTCTAAAATGAATATATCTCAGCTTATACGAAGGAATTGGTCAGTCCAACTGTACGTTAAGTATAATACTTGAGATTAGTGGAGAAAAGAGGATCACTCTGGGAAGACAAATACAAGTGCTAGAGAGCTGAGAGTTTGATAGAGTGTTCAAATAGACATTATAATTAATCTAACCAAGTTTCAGATCTCTATCTCGTATCTCCACCCTCCATATAATGACACCACTTCCTCTTGCTAACCCTCTAAACCCTAACCCATCACATTTTATTTTAACCTCTTCATCCTCACATCCCATCTATCTCACCCCATCACACCAACATGCTCGAACAAAACAAATTCAAGACAAAGAAGCAGCAGCAGGCGTGGAACAAGACGCTGGCGGGGCGGTACTACAACAATATGGTGAAGCGGCCCTTTCTCTTCTTTGGCCTGCCGTTTTTGACCACCATTTATCTCGCCTCAGTCTACTTTGCCGAATTCACCGCGTACAGATACGAGATTCAGGACGGTAAGGTCAAGGCGCTTTCTGAAGAGGAGGCTCTCAAGCTGGAGAAGGGGCGACGAAAGGTCGATATCAAGGACGAGTTTTACCGACTCCAGCAGTTGGGCAAACAGGATGACTGGGAACAGGTCCGAGTGCCTAGAATGAAGGGCGAGAGTGATAACGTGTTTTAACGGAAGCTGTGGCCGTAGGTCACAGCGGACAACAACCAGGCAGAACCGTGGGCAACTTTTATGATGTGTCTGTGACTGAGTGACATGAGTCATGTTGTGTTCGTCATGTGTGTGCTCATCATGTGTCATGTGCTCGTTGCGCTCTTACTCTATGCACGATAGGTCAGATTGACTGATCAAACCAATATTTATTTGTATATACTGAATACTACTGAATGTAACAAAGACCGTGTTTCCCGAGGTAGGCAGTGTACGAAGACCAAGCCAATCTGTAACAGTATGAAGGGTTGAATCTCCTCATTTCTAATGCTCTGAAGCTGAGAATGAATCTATACTCTAGTTGAAAGAATAAGTTGTATCTTTGAGTATCTTGTGTATAGTGGGAACTAAAACTGACACCACCTTCCTCTCCTCCTCCACACCACTTCACAAACCCTCCACTTCCAAAGCGGCGGACGCAATCATGTTCTGTCTCCAACACGGCCGGAGTGGAGGGGGAGTGAAGGGGTGTCAGTGGAGACGGCTGGGGAACGACACAATCCAACTTTTGGTTTGTGACACACGCAAAGTGAGGGTAACAGGTGATGATGACAGGTTAAGAGTCTTTTTTGGAGAAGGTGGAGTTACTCATCTAAGTCAACTAAACCACAAATAAGGAGGGTAACATGGATAAAAAAGAAGTAAGATGGTAGAATTTGGAGAAATCGGACTGGTGGGGCTCTCAGCTTCAAATTATTAAGAATGGTGGAGCACTTCGATGTCAATTCGCAGAGTTGTATCCTGTTAAGGTGATGTATCATAATTACAAGTATGTCATTCATTGTGGGCTTCAATCATGATATGGGCACCCATCAGAGGTAGATATATGGTCATCAAATAACATCTCTGTTACTTGTAAAAGACATTACTTGGATCCTAAGTGGAATTGTCATTGAATCTATTGAATCTGACCAATACAAGAAGACCAGTCTTGCCCTCACTTCACTTATAGACTCTATAGTCTCCTTTACTGTATGAGAAAGATCATGATAGAGTCTCATTGGTATTCCGTCTCAGCCTTTATAGGAACTTCACTGAAGAGAAGATCAGCTCAATGTGAAGGACTGTTGTCGACTTGAAGTATAGGGAGATGCTTCTCATAGATTTGAGATGGAAAGCTCTTTACTTTTGACGGTTACTCCATTAAGTTGCAATGTGATCATATTCTCACCCTACCGGTACTCGAGATATCATATGCTATTCTCACCTTAAGTTTCAAGGTCACTAAATATGACCTACCTAAAGCATTCATTTCTCATCCAAAAGACCCAAATTTTTGTATACCGACTATTCCAACTTCTGCGGTTCTAATGGTCTAATCAGAATTTCTCTATGACTTCTAGATCGCATTCTGTCGAGCTCCGTACCGCTCTTCATTTCACCCACCTCACCTTAGTCTGACTGCTCAACTTGTGCTTAACATGACCAATCAGAAACGTCCATTTCGAGAAGGAAATACGTATAAACTTGTTTGTAGAGTAATACAGCTACAAGCATTTCACTGGATCAATCAGATTTTCTGTAGCTCTCTTGTAGCGTATTCCAGAGGGGCCCACTGTTCGCCCTTCCTCTCAGCTACCGGTACCGGTATACTATAATGCTAAGTCTTTTTTCAGCTAAGGATAATCATAAGGAGGAACACTACAACTAATCTGGGTCTCTAGCTGTCTAGATTCTTACTGTAGCAATACCATTGCAACTTTCGAGGGTTATCGACAATCCTTCTGTTGCTGTAAACGTCTCCACTTGTTGTCTTGGTGGTATTAACCCTCTTTAATATCTTTCAGAGGTCATTGTTGTCAGTCTAACAGGTATCGTAGATAGCTCAGACTTGAAGGTAAAGATCCTTCGCTTCATAGTAATTATTCTTATTACAGCCATATGCCTATTGACTGGGGATATTATCATGACAAGTATGAGAAGCCCAACTCAACATACAACACCTTTACATCAAAAAATACTATATACTCCACTTCAGACAGTAATGACCTCAGTCTCATGTATTCTATCATCCACCGTATCTCTCTATTCTCGTCATAATCTATACCATTCTTTTCTTCCCACCCTAACAGCCCGTCTTTAACCATCTCTCCATCATCACCCAAAATTCCCATCAACTTCACTCAACGTCTTATTCCCCTTCTCAACGCCCATTCCCCCTCTCAACGTCTTTTCCCAAATTTCTCTTTTTTCCCTTTTTTTCCACCTCAGGATGACTCAACTTTGCTCTCTCGATGACTCATGACTCACTCCTTGACTCACCTGGTCACGTGCACCCACCAACAACCGGCATTACCCTTCCCAACTCGGCTAATTACCCTGCACCAACATTCGCCGACCAAACGCCGAACGTGGGGTCCATCCGCTACTCCCAAGAACCCTCCCAACTACTCCCAACTACCCTAGTCCACTCTCCTCCCAATGACTCAATTGAGTCACGCCTCTGAAAACTCTGTTGAACTCAACAACCGACATGCAAAAAAAATCTCTTCTCTATATAACCCCCTAAACTTGTCCTACACCTCTGAAAAGTTGACCATCTCTACAACAATGAGTGAGGAACACGCCACCCACTTCTCCGGGGCTGAAAACGGGTCAGTTGACTCTGTATCACCCAAACAGCACATGGAAAGAGTGTCTCCCATCTCCTCAGCATTCGACCTCGAATCTGAAGATACACAAAAAGAACTGGACCGGATTTACCGCAAACTCGACCGCCGAATCATCCCTCCTCTTTGGATTCTCTATTTTCTGACCTCTTTCGGCAGTTCTGCGTATGGAGTGGCTCTGACCATGAACATGGATAAGGGCCATTCTCTTTCCCAAACCCTGAATCTTTCTGCTCACCAGTTATCAGTTGCTTCAGCGCTCTACTACGTCGGTTATATCGTCTTTGACGTCCCCATCAATCTGGTTATGACCAAAGTGGCTCCTCATGCTTGGCTATCAAGAATCGTCATTTCAGTGGGAGTAGTGTACGCCTGTTATGCTGCTTTGAACAATGCAGGAGGCGTTATCGCTATCAGATTGATTTCGGGAATCTGTGGAGCAGGAACTTGGCCCGGATTGGCGTATTATGTGTCTCTTTGGTACCCTGCTCACCGTACTGCTAGAAGAATAGGGTACTACTTCACTGCAGCGCAAGTTTCAGCAGCTACAGCCGGCTTATTTTCGGCGGCTTTTCAGACAATTGACGGGAACCGGGGTCTCAAGGGTTTCCAGTGGTTTTTTCTCGTTTATGGAGTCTTTACAGTCACTTTGGGAGTCTCTCTGTTGTGGTGGTTACCGGGCCGTCCCTCGGAGTTTAACGAGTTGTATGATGACAAACATGAACAATCTGCTGACAAATCAGTTCTGTCCAGTCTCCTGAACGGAACATTCTCAAAACACCCTCTTTCCCCGCTTGAACAACAATTACACGCGGCAGACATGTCTCAACGGTACCTCAATGTTGCTTGGACGTTGCAAGATCTCCTGAGAGTGTTTATGGACCTTCGAATCTGGCCACTGGTGATCATGTACTTTGGAGTGGTCGGAACAGGCTACGGAATCGTCGTAGCGGGGACTTCCATCATTAAATCGGCAAATGACTCCCTAACCCCTATTGAACTATCCTTGTTGTTCTGTCCAATCTGGGTATGCGATCTTTTGGCGATTTTGGCAGTCACTCCGCTGTCGGATCGGTACAAGAACAGACCTCTGTTTTTTGTGGCTTCTACAGTGGTCATTATTGTCGGAATGGTGGTCAACACTTATGCCCCGGGATCATGGGCAAGATACGCTGGTCTGTTGATCACAGGGTTAGGGTTGGGTCCTACCGTTCCTATTTGTATGACTTGGGCTGCGGAAATCTTCATGCCCAAATACCAGGATGTAGGAGTAGCTGCCACGGCTGCTTTGGTGTCAGGGTTAGGTAACTTGGGCAGTGTCGTGACTACTTATGCCCTTTACAAAGGATGGAGTGAGGATGTCAAGAGAGGTTTCGAGTACTCGAATATGACGGTCGTGGGCATTCTAGGAGCGTCCATTTTGGCGGCGTTAGTGCTGGGGTTTACGGAAAGACGAAGGCTCAAAAAAGTGAGCGAAAGTAACAAGTGAAAAAGCGAACTTGTGCTTTTAGCGAACTTTTGAGTCGAGTTTTGGACTTAGCAGGGTAATGCGAGGTACTAGCGAGTGTGATCTTGGTACCTGTGTTTTTTGGACGGTTTTGGACGTTGTTTGGGCATGTTTTGGGCAAGTACGAGAAGCGTCTGGTACTTGTGAGCTACTAATCTCCGAACGAGGCCGTTAGGAGGGTGCAGATGAGTTCTACAGTCATGAATACGCCAGTATGAAGACGTTGGTGAAATCTCTGAACGGTTTGGAGGAGTTTTGGATGATGTGGACAAGTTTTCTCTTCGCTCACTTGGTGTGATTCTCTAAAGACGCCTATTAGACGAGATTGTAACTGAATGAGGTCGGGGAAGGTGTTATAGGGTTCTCCGCGTCATTCTACAGACGTTGGTGAACTCCTCGATGTAATTGGATGTGTTTTGACCGACTTCTGTGACTTCTCTTAGTAGCTATGGATGTCTAATGTGAAGTGGAAAAGTGGGGCCTAAAGGGGAGTTTTTTGAGTGAGGACTTGGGAAAGCAGTTTCTGAAGCTGGTTGCTTCTTCTATTGTGGCTGGAGCTGTCTTGAGGGTCTTCTACTGACGTCTTTAGTCTGTCTATGATAATATGAAATAGTGATATACGATATACGATATAATGATAATGAATTGTGTGATGTTGAGACTATGTAGGATGATGTGCTAGAGAGGGTACGCGGTATCAGTGTAGGTGTTTTAGTGGTCGTCACTAGGCTTTGTAGTGGTGTCTACTTTGCTATAAGAAGCTAGATGTATAGAGACAACTGACTGCTGTTAGAAGGCAATAGGAGGACAAAAAAAGACATGAGAAGTTAGATTTCATTGTTTATGAGGCCTTTGGAGTATCATAGAGCTTCTTTTGTAAACATGTGAGCTGTATTAGTGGAGTTTAAGGGTGTGATAGCTCTTGCTATCAGATGTTCAGAGGAGCGAAGAATTGAACTAAATTCAGCATAATGAAGAGAGTGAAGAGGTTCGAGTAGCCTGATTGTTTTGCCTGAAGAGCCTGATAAGACTCTCGGCTCGTACTCATCATCTTTTGGGGTGGTGATATGGCTTTTGTCTAGACATTTGTCGTGTAGCTTGAATTATCCAACAGAAGAATAACGAGAAACGCCAGCAGTGAACTTTATATAACGATCAAAGAGTTAGTTTACCGAGTTGTATTTCGTTATTAAAGTCTTCAAATCTCCAGGATCAATTTTGCGCTCACAGTGTCCAGATCTGCAGGTAGGTGAGTGTACATTGAGACGTATAGAGTCTTATTAAAGATCAAAAGAAGAACCTAGAGTGGTCATAACTTACAATTTGGACATTGAAATGCTAGTGATAAACTTTTTGTTTCACTGACTCTTCTCCATAGCTTCTGCGACAAGTACGACTATACCACCAGTGGCTATTCAAGTATAACATGAGAGTTCATCATATAAGTAGAATAAGACCAAAGCGTGGTGAATAACTATCTAGAGAGGCTATTAACACCCCATAGAGTAATATTATCAACTCCTCAACCATTTTAAAGTCTTTTCAATGCCAATTGAGGCCCTTCTCTGATAACTTTCTCATGTCATACAAGTCGCTGATACACTGATTGAAATGAAGGAAAAACAACCCAAGTAGTTCTTTATACTAATCATTCTAGCTAGAAGTCTTAAATACGGCACTCCATGGCACCTCCTTCCTCTGAAAAGTGCGTACTTCGCACACTGTCCCCACTCAGTATTACTACCATAATGAGTAACAGGCCAACTTCGAATAAATAACTCCTGAAATGAAATAACGCCCTTATACATCTTTAATAATGTTAAATGAGTCTACATTCGAAGTCTACTCTTTTTCATCTGCTTTACTTATCATTCTGAGCACCTACAAGTGAGTGCCCCTACTGTCTCGATAGAAGAGGCATACTTCGCTTAAAAACACCAAAAGAACCTCCAGGAGTTCTCTATAGTTTTTAATTAGCATAATTAAAGTCTCTGGTAGCTTTCATACGCTCATTTACTTAATATTTAATGACTTTCACCACTAACATACTAGCTTAGACTAGTTGCGCCTACACTCCTAGGTATAATGCAACCTACGAAGAGAAATGACACTTGAATAGCTTACATCACTTATCCCATTCTTCTAGAAAGGGTTCCTACAAGTATCTATGGTCCAATTCTCACTTTACTCTTCTAACTGGTACACATCTACACATCTACACATCTACACATCCCTCTAATAGTTATCATATATTACCGGTAAGAATCTGAATACGGCCAGCGCATTAGTAAGCCTGCTAAGAGATAATGCAGGAGATAGGCTGCCAGACGATATATCCGTCGACTACAACATGGTTGTTGTCCAGTCGGAAGTTGGTTCCAGGAGGGTAGACTCGGTCGGCGCTAGTTCCCATGGTAGAGGTTAGGGGTGAGGTTAGGGTTGAAGTGGTGGTTGTGGTGGTAGCTGAGTAGCTAGAGTGGTTGTGGGTTGGTTAATGATACTGACCGGAAAACAGTCCTATATATATTCTTTTTTTGGTGACACAAACACCCTCCGTTGTCCACCCCTCCAAGACCAAATAGGCCATGTCAATAGCCATTTTGCGGGGCATGCAATATTTCTGCTGAAGGTGCCATTTTTCCTATTATCACGGCCTCTTTTGGACGGTGTGAATTTCCCTCTTGCATATATTGGATACATGTCACAATTGACACGGCCTAAACGGGTAAAAGTAAAAAGACCAATTAGGACGAGTCAATAGGAAGAGGAGGGAAAAAGTAAGGAGGGAAAATAAAGACAAAAGTGACCAATAAAAGACGTTAAAAGGGGTAAAGGTGATTGACCAGTCACCTGGAAACATTACACGAGTTGAACATAAGTTTAGACGTGTTTAGACGTGTTTTTACAACGTATCATTTTTACAGGGTGTCTATACTTGGCTTTACTTAGCGTTAGTCGGGAGCTTAGCTGGAATACGGGGATATATTAGAAGCTTAATAACTCATCCAGTATAAGAGCTATTGAGAATCTGTTTCTACAATCATCTTTCCCGCACTTGGTTTTACATCTTGACCACAAAAAATTATTTAAAATCCCCCCCTTTGGCCACTTTAGGAAGACCAAAAACACCACCCCCAGCCGTGCGGCTCGGAAATGTTTAACGTTAGGGGGTGGCATGTCGTGTGGCAAAAGTTCAGGACAATACAGAGCGGTGGATATTGGTGGTAGATGGAAAAGGAGTGGATAATTGAGGTCGGTGAGGCGAGAGGATCATTTTGGTACCATTAAAGATAAGTTTTGGGGTCAATTCCGGAAGAAATGTCCGGTATTCGTTTAACCCCACTTTTACACCTGCATAGATTGTGTGGAGTCAAAGGTGAGAGATCTGATATGAATTTGAAATCAATTGAGAGGGCTGAATCTGGGGGTTATACCGAGCTGCTGTTTTTGACAAGTTTTATGGTGGATTCTGTTGTGTTGAAGTGGAGTGTTATAGAGAGAAGCTATGAAAGAAGGGTTGGATCAGATAACGAATCAGATATTTCGAGATAAAAATAATGGAATGATTTTTTGTCCAACAGACTTGTTACAAGTACAAGTACAATTAGGCAGCTGACGTCTGTGGGGATATGATGGTACTGTTCTTCATCTCTAGGTCTTCCCCAATGTTCTCATTAAGTCACCCTAACCAGCTCTTCTTATCCACACCTACATGCGTAATCAGGTAACATATTTTGACAAGATCTGATGGACTTATACAGGACAGTTGATGTGTACAGTTTTGAAATTCAAACGAGGGCAGTGACTTGGTCTGATTATTGTTGATGAACTTGTCTACTTTCAGTGAATTACATGTAAAGTCCGTCGAAGACCTTCCGATGTCATAGGAGAACACATGATCCTGCTGCTACTGCCTTTACCGGTGCTGATGGTAAAGCTACTGAGCAGGATCCTGTTGTTCCCCTCACTCCCGTCACTACCAAGACTTGCACTGGCTCTTTTGAGGATACCACTACGAGTACTGCTACCGTTCCTGCTACAGTTACTGATGGATAGGCTCAAAAAGTCACTGGAGCAACTGCTATCACCGCTACTAATACTCGCAGCAATGGAAACCTCACTGAGCAGGCTACAGTGGCCTAGTCCAAGACTGGCAGTACCTTCACTCAGCCTAGTGCTGCTATCACTGGTGTTAGCACTGGAGGTTCAGGCTCTTAGACTTGCTCTAATGTTGGTTCTGATGCTTCCAAGAGTTGAGGTCCCAAGACTGGAGGGAACTCTGGCTCTTTCAATACTGCTTCTTAGTCAGTCTCTGCTTTATCCCTTCAATACATACATCTCTGTTAGGGCTCTACTACCCACTTCAATAGAAGTGTATCACGCTATAGATGAACTTGCAATGTAAGTACGTAAGAAAAAAGCTGTCTCCCGATACTTCTTGTCTACGAGTAAACCATCAATCTATTTTAATACCCTACGGCACAGCTATTATCACTCTCAAGTCACTGTCCAAGTGCAATAGAGAACAGCCCAAGGATCAGATGAAAGACCAAGGGGTTGATACATAACTATTGCTCTTGTTTTATGAGTTCGATTGATTATAACGCATTCAACCGATCAACTCCACATGATATAATGCATCATGATTGGGGCACATTGTACTGCCCAAGTCAACTCTAGAGTGGCATCTCAGGGAGAGACATTTCAGGGAGAGACATTTCGGTTACTTGTAGCACCTTTATGACACATGATAAAAGACGAATATAGCATTACGGCCATTTCATCAAAAACTGACCTTCCATCTCTACAATTTCTACTTTCTCTGCCACTACCTCTTCAAGCAGAGCAGCTAACAGAGAGCCAAATGGACACCTTTTAGGTGCATGTTCTCTCACTAACTCACCTCAGAATGGCTTCAAAAATGCCCCCCAATACAGTAAAGACTGTCTTTCAGATGTTTCCAGATAGCTTATCCTTATTCCCGCTTCAACCATCAATTCTCTACTCCACCATAACATCATGATACATTACTCGTACAAGTAGGCTTCGTCCACCTACACATCTCCTTCAGAATCTATTATCTGCTATATGTGACTTGCTTTAGCAGTCTGTTAGTCTTGAGCAGTACCAGGTGACCCAATGTGACCAGTCATATTGACCTGTCATATTGACTTGTCGGGTGACCAGTCATATTGGTTACATGGGAGAAGTCATATGAGAAGAGAAAGCATATATAGCCCTCTTCCTGCTCCTCTGTCTGTGCACCTGCCTACTCCTGCCTGCTCCTTTCTTGTATAACCTCGCTCACAACGCTTCGCTTATGTGAGCTCGGCTCTACAAGAACATCGGATCATCCACGACATGAACAACAAAGTCATCCAAGTCCAAATGTCCATCTCCGTAGAAATCGTCGGGACCCTCCTCCAACAGCGTCAGGTTGAATTCAGGCAGTCCTCTCAGTTTCGACGCCAGCATCTGTGTCACATCTTCAATGATGGCGTCATGATCATACTCAATGGACTCGGGGTCATCGTCCTCATGCTCATGGATGAAGTAGGCCGAAATCTCGTCGTGGCCAAACGTGACCGTCAGCTCCATGATACACAGATTGGGCGACTGGAACAGCGTCGCCAGCTCCTGCTCCTCTCGCTGCTTTTGTTTTTTGGCGGGGCTCATGGTGAGTGGTGGTGGTAGTGGTTGAGATGATTGAGATGGTTGCTGTAAACTTAGGAGGAGGATGAAGAGACATTTCCAGAATTGGAGGGGGAGGGGTATGGGGAAGTGAGTGGTACCATTTTGATCGCGCTAATGCGACGAATAGAATGGTATACTTTTTATTCTTCTACGACTTCTACTTCTCTAGATATCCACGTCTCTTAAATTGCAGGCATCACCCATGACGTCATGCATGATCACGGAAGTGCCTCAGTCATGGGTTTGGGTTAGGGAAAATCACGTGAGAAACTGGGTCTTCTGGGTAAAGAGGAATACTCGGAGGAAATCCGGTCACGTGACTTTCTCTATTTCTATTCCATTACCCCATATTCTGTCACTTTTCATCGACATGCAACTAACGCTGCCTGATAAGATGAGAAGGGTTAGGGTGTTTTCTGGGCACAGACAGAGGGTGGGAGTATATAAATGAGCGTGTTTCCTTCCCAAAAGACGTCTCTTTAACGTGCTCGCTTTTTTCCCGTCATTATACACCCATACCATCCCTTCCCCTACTCCTCCAGGTGGCAATCGCGATCGATCATGCACACTATGCACGTGATGCATAAGGTTTAAGGCGGAGGAGAGGATAGTGGGTGAGAGGTTATGAGTAGAAGGAGAACTACAACATGAGATTTTGTAGTTTCTGAGAGGTGTGAGTCGTTCAAATCCGTGCTTTTGTCGATCGAGGTGAAAAGAGAAGCTAGGGGGATATGAGTGGTATGGTTGTGATGCTCGAAGCGAGGGGAGGAGAATGGTATAGTTGGATTTTCTATAGCACTGTGATTGGGGGACTTATATGGGATGTAAAACTGAGGTGTAAAACTGGATATGCAAAGTGTAGGCTTAACTTCTTCATCAACTGATACCAGGACAGAGCAATATGACACACCAGGTATGATGCCAACCCGATTTCAAAGTGGGAGTAAAAATTTACCAAGATGCTTTTGTTGGATACAAAACAGATTGATATCAATTGTGACTTACAGGGTATGACTTGAGTTCTTAGCAAGAGTCCTTGTTTACGGGTACGATAGCTTATGAAGAGTGATAGTATGAAGAGGAGACATCAGAAGTGAGCAACTTTTTGCGATTATACATTCTGACTCCTCAAAATGCCCCATCATATTTCCTATTTGGTTCTCTTATGACATGTCGTATCCAGGGGTATCCATGGTGGACTGTATAGGGTACCTGGTACATGTAGTCTTGAGGGCAACATTCATACCCTACAAGCACCGGCACCAGCAGTCTCATTTTGGTCAAGATGGTGGCGTTCGCTTTTCAAAGGAGGACTGTTGCATGACCCTACACTTCTGAGGTGTGAAGACACGAATATGATAAGACACATGTCACTTTACAATCACGTGATCGCATTTTTATTATTTTTTCCTCTCTTATATTATACTGTCTCTGAGTGGTATTCATACAGACATGACTTCTTGCATCATCCTCTTTACGTTACTCCTCTAACATACAGTACCTTACCTCTACTGTAAATAAGAGAAGCCTTGACTAAGATAATGAAGGCACCTCGCAACACTACACTATACCCATACTGTACTACCGCTTACCTTGAATGATACTATAATAATACCCAGACAAAGACGCTCTCAGTTGCCATTCTGGAGTGACTCGGATATCCAAAGATCGCTGACATAGGTATTGATGATTGATAGGATCTTCTTCTAAGGACCAAGAGCCTTATCTTGAGATACGAAGTCATTCTAAGATCTGACTCAGTTTTCTTATTGTTCTAGACTCGACTTGTTCCGCATTCACCTCTACATGATACTCTGTACTTGGATACAACTTATATTACCCTTATGATACTTCTTCAAGTACTCTCATTGGAGCTATAATGGCTCTCCTTGGATAGTAGAATCATCCACACTGAGTTATACCTATCTCCAGTGTCTTCAGAGCCTCAGAAAACCTTCATTTTTTGAACTTCAGAATCGTTAGTTAAGTCCTTAATCTCTTAGTGGTGCTAAAGGTAGAGAGACGAGTGGACATATCACCGCCAACTTCTTCAATTGACACCCAAAAGTGCCTTTCATGGTACGAAAATGATCCCCTTGATCTCCTGATCACTATAATAACCTCCAAACCACTCCAACGTCAATATTAAAACAATTGTCCGGTTTCTACTTTTCCAGGTGTAGGGGTGTTGTAGCTGGCATAAAAATGGCGTTTTTGATGACATTGAGACACAAGACTTTGACAGAATGTTCAATGGACAGCAAGGAGTACGTTGATGAAGTCAGATTTCACTTTGCTCCAAAAATGACTTTTCTAGGCAACACTATAGATTAGGACAGTGCCGGTATCGGTAGTACTACAATGTATGAAGTACGATACATCTGAATACTCTTATTTATGCTCTGACATTGTTCTTCAAATTATTACTTCCCTGGTACTGCCTCTCTGTCACGTATTTGTCTTATATTACTCTTCCGCTCTCTTCTCACAACCCTCCCCTAACACCAAAAGTTATAGACTCTGAACCACCACTTCTTCTGGCTGAGTTCATACTCTTCCTTGGCAATCTCTTGTTTCAACTTCTCCAGATCCTTTTCTCTTCGTCCTGTATCGATATCGATATCTTTGATCTTGAGTATTCCATCTCTCTTGACTATCTTGTACCCGATAACAAACGCCAGAATCACCGGAGCAGCCAGATAAGACATGAAAAACGACTCTGGATTCGGTTGTTTACCTAGCGGGTACAGAGCGATCCAAAATTGGGCCACCAAAACCAAAATGTTCAGTGATAAACCAACATAACTTCCATACACTCCAAACCCGGCAGAAAAGGTCAATTCTCCGGTATTTCTGCCTCTGTAAGCCAGAGC
The DNA here is from genome assembly GCA_900519025.1 of Yarrowia porcina. NCBI lineage: Eukaryota > Fungi > Ascomycota > Dipodascomycetes > Dipodascales > Yarrowia > Yarrowia porcina. The sequence continues at coordinate 2,797,296 of ULGT01000001.1, forward strand.
CTGTCTGAATCTGATATGGGCTAGGTTGATACTTCCCCATACAAACACTGACGAGAGTCCAGACAGTGCCAAAAGCCAGTTAAACACGGCATTTCGGGTATCTGCTCCTGCAGCTGAAATGAAGGCAAATAGAGAAAAAACCAGGACTACAGCAATCCCCACAATTGGCCGTCCTTGTCTATCGATGTATGCGAACATCTTGGGAGCTTGTCCGGCCTCTGCCATACCTGCTATGGTTCTGGAAAAGGCATAGACTCCAGCATTACCTACCGACAAGACCGCAATCATGATAACCACGTTCATAACCGACGGAAGACCTCGGACACCTGCTAGACGGATGGCAATCACAAACGGAGAAGCTGTAGCGTCCGCTGACGAGCTTCCGTTCAGTAACATTTCGTTATCAAACGGTACCAGCAGTCCTACCACTGTCAAAGCAACAATGTAAAACAGACAAATCCGCCAAAAGACTTGTTTTGTGGCCTTGGGAAGCATCTTACGTGGGTTCTCCGTCTCGGCAGCAGCTAACCCGGCCAGTTCTGTGCCTGCAAAAGCAAAAGCCGCCGTTACAAACACCGAACAAATACCCTTGAAGCCGTTAGCTAGAGCTCCAGGGTTAGACCACAGTTTTCCGCCCTGGTAAGTGGAAAAAGCGCCATCTGAGGGACCTCCTCCGGCTGCCATGACGATTCCAAAGATGATAAATCCACAAATGGCCGTCACCTTGATAATTGAAAAGACAAACTCGGCCTCTCCGTATCCCCTAACCCCAAACAAGTTGATACAAACAATCAGAGTCCAAAAGATGATGATCCAGGCGGCTGTATTGATACTGGTGCCGTTGATTTCGTTCCAAAAATTCACCGTCATAGCCGCTGCTACCAGTTCCAGCGGTAAAATGACGAACCAAGACATGACGTAGTTCCAAGACATGGCAAAGCCCCATCCTGGGTCGATGAAGCGGGTAAAAAGGGTGAAAAAGCCGCCGGAAACGGGGAAACAGACGGCCAGTTCACCCAAAGCGTGCATTGTCAATAATAACATGACTCCAATGATCCCATAAGCTATAAGTAGAGCTGCAGGACCTCCTTGAGAAAGAGTACTTCCAGACCCGATAAACAGACCAGTACCGATAGATCCGCCAATAGCAATCATTTGGAGATGTCTACCCTTGAGGTTACGTTGAAGAGGGGAGTTTGCTGTCTTTAAAGCCGTGATTTCCATAGGACTGAGCCCCGTAAAGTCCATATCGGTGGTATCAGCCGGCCCAAACCCCCATTTGAACCGTTGCCAGGCATTGGAGGGGATTTCCTGGACGGCAGTAGAGTGGATTGAGTCCGAGGGGGACGTAGGAGGGTCAGGAGACTTGGATTCTGACATGTTGGTGTGGTGACATATGGGAGTACTGTTGACACTATATACCTGTAATCACGTCTTATCAATGCCAAGAGATAAGATGACAGACGAGCGGCAAAGGCGAAGACAAGGGCAAGGACAAGGACAGAGACAAGTACATTCAGATTGTCTTGTAGGGTAAGGTGTCTTGTAAGGTAAGGTGGACTAGCTATGGGATAAGGGTACAGCTTCGGGTAGAGCTGAAGGGGACTCAAAGACGCGAATTTTGTATGACAAAGTTATGTCAAAAGTTGATATTCTGGTCCGTGAAGACGTGTATAGTAGATTTGACGTTTTATCTGGGACTTTTGGGGCGTTTTGTGACTTACTAATGAGTACATGTTTTCTCTGTTCTTTCACTCCACTCTACAATGAGTATACCTTGTCTTAAAATGTAGTCTTGTCTAAAACATGGTATTGTAAAGACACTCCTTCAGTACCGAGTCACACTTTTTTCATACCAAAAAAGACACAGTTCGTATCTTCTACAGCTCCGGGTAGACTAGTCGACTTTTAGCCCCAGACTAATCTGACAAGCTCGTTATCGGGCTTATCTTGGTGTAGGGTATCTACTTTTGGAGGCACTCTTCGCACACTCCTTATACAGTATAAAGATTAAGGAACACTTTATAGTAAGGCAGTACAGTATAAGACTATAGTATAAGACATACACCCTTAACATATATACTTGTACCGTAATATGGACAGCAATACTACAAGTACAGTAGAAAAAACACACCTATTGGTACAAGTACTGATACTGTTCTTCGTATTCATTAACCGCGCTAACACACATATTCTTTTGTTGATCTTATCACACAAATAATATTCCTTTCAGTCGTCCATTCTGGGCTACCCTTACAAGCCGTCTATACAAGCTATCCTTTTACAATCATCCTTCTCCTTCTTCTCCACCCTGCCACCTGTCAAACGTCTAGGGAAAGAGTTGGCGGACGCTAAATCAAGCCACAGATAGATAACGGTGGAGGACTACTCCTGGACTACTCCTGGACTAGTCAATGTAACACCCCACTCAGAAATACGAGGTTAGATCTTTTAGTCACGCTAACAATATGACAATGAATGAACTATGACGGCGATAGGCGCAACAAGTGAAGATACGACGGGTGTAGGCAGTAGACATCAAACTAGACAACAAGACATCAACCAACAAGACATTAAACAACGAGACGAGACATCAAACAACGAGACGAGACATCAAACGATAAGACTATCTTCTGAGAGTGGCTCTAGGATGGGAAGTCTCTAGATTGAAAAAGTGTTTTGGGGGGTAGTTGCTCCATTAGTAACTCTTACTAATGCTCCTGTCGTTACTCCTGTCGCTGTCCTCGCTACTCCTCACTGATAGTCTCCACTTTGGTATCCTCCTCCCCCTCAAGGTACCCTCCAATGATACTTCCTACCGACTGCTTTCGGTCAATAGGAGACTCTTCAATGGCAGAAGTAGGAGCTCCAGAGTAGATAGATGAGGGGGAGGCGGGGTCGGGTTGTTCTGCCTCCACCGCCGCCTCAACATCTACAGCTTCAGAAAACGGCTGGGGATCCATATGATGAGTAGCTGACTTGATCACATCCGGTTCAGAAACAGATCCCACTTCGTAGGGTTTATGGTGGGTGGCTGCTTTGATGACATCAGGTTCAGAAGCGGAATAAACGGGCTTTTCAGAGGTGGAAAACCGTTCCACGTCGTCGTTAGCAGTGTAAAGAGCGTTCTCGGGGTTGCCAATGTGGTCAGTGGGAGGGGCAATCACTTTCTGAACGGTCTTTGAAGAAGTATCCACAGGATCCACAGTATGAACCTCAGTAGGATGGCCTAGATGGACTGATTTGGAGGTGGTAACAGGAGGTTCCGCATCTTCAGAATCTTCCTTGGAGGATCTCGAAGGTCTAGAAGGGACTGTAGGCTCAGTAGCAGTATCCTTGACAGTATCCTTGGCAGTATCTTCACCCTTAGATAGGTCCGTAGACTCCCCTAACACATCAACATGAGTGGTAGGATGACCAGCGGTGTCTAGAGCAGCTCCCAGAGGTTTTCCCACTGTGTGAACGGGTCCCTCTTCGGTCTTGGCATCATGAACAACATGTTCTCTGGCGTCTTCAAAGTCGTCATCTGAGGAGTCCTGAATATCCTTCTTATGACCAATCTTATGCTCCAAATCGTGGCCAAAAGACTTCACCTTCTCTCCTACTTCATGGGCATCTTCCTTGACGTCCGCCTTGACCTTCTCAGCCTCCCTCTTCACCTTCGGAACCAACTCCCACACATCAGAGATAACCGAACAAGACCAAGGAGAAACAGCTGAAGAGGGCAGTTTTCTCTTTGGACCCTTGACCCGTCCTCTTCTAGCCCCTCCAGACTCCTCCTTTTTGTCCTCCTTCTCTTTGCCCTCCTTATCAACACTAATACTGGGCACCTCCCCCTTCCCTCCAGTCTCGGAAACCTCCTCTTCTTCAACCTCCTTTTTGGGCATGGGAGCTCCAAACACCATAGGTCCACCTGCAGCTCCAAACATTCCATCTAGGCCCTTGGCGAGCGCGGAAATCTTGTTGGACCGAACAGGAACCCTGGGTTTGGGCTTGAACTCTTTATCCTTCTCTTCCAAAGCTGCCTGGAACGCAGCTCCAATCTTGGGCTTGGGTTTGACCGGAGGGGGGCGCTTAGCCGGCTTGGGGGGCAAACCGGAGTTATCGGACGTGTCTTTGGCCTCTGAAGACACATGCTTAGCCTCAGATGAAGGCTCCTTCAACTCCTTCTCCTCAGAAGAAGTCTGAGACTTGACTTCAGAGGCAGGAATCACCTCAGAGGAAGCCTTTGAAGACTCCTTGACCTCAGAAGAAGGCTTTGAAGACTGCTCCTTCATCTCCTTAACATCAGCCTCCTTCTCCTCCAAGGCCAAATTATCACTGCTCAGCCCAACACCCAGAGACGAAGAAGAAACATTCTGTCCAGGTCTCTTCATAGGTCGAGGAGGGATAATGGGTGACTTGGAAGACAGATTGGAGCCTGTTCGGGACACGGGTTTGGGTCTAGCAGGGATTGAGGGGGAAGCACCAGATGAGGAAGTAGTAGAGGGGGGAGCAAGGGAGGCAGACTCATCCTTCTTGGAGTCCTTGTCCTGAGAGAGGTGCTCGTCCTTCTTCTCCTCCTTAACACCCTTCTCCATAGGCTCTTTAACAGCCTCCTTACCCTCCTTACCCTTACCCTCCTCAGTCTCCCCTCCTACTACTGCCGCAGCAACGGAAGCAGCAGCAGCAGCAACACCGGCAGTAGCAGCGGCAGCGGCGGCGGTGACGGAGGCGAAAGATGACTCAGCGGTAGCTGGGTCAGATGGAGCAGATGAGGTAGCCTTAGTTACTTCTTCCTTAGCCTCCTTAGCCTGCTTAGTCACCTCAGGCTTAGTCACCACTTCTTCAAGCTCCTCCTTCACCTCCTCAATCTCCTCCTCAGCTGCAGTTACTCCGACAACCGGCTCCTCTGAAGCAGGCTCAATAATCGCCTCTCCCTCCTCTTCTTCATCTGCCAAAGGAACTGGGTTCTCCTTGGATAGGTCTAGGGTAGCTTCTCTAGCAGCAGAGAGGTTTTCCACTGAAGAGGAGGCGATGGAGGGGGTGGTAGAAGGTCGTTTAGCCGGTCTAACGGGTCTAGCTGGAATCTTTGGTTCAGCGGGGGTAGCAGGAGTAGATGTAGACGTGTTTTCCTTCTCCTTCAACTCCTCCAGTCCAACGACATCTAGTCCGACAGAAGGCGTAGATTTCTTCTCCTCTCCCTCCCTCCTTTTCTCCTCCATGGCAACAGCATCCAGAGGAATCTTTCTGTGTCCGAATTCTTCCTCTTCCTCCTCCTCTTCATCTTCCTTTTCCTTCAGAGCAATTGAGTCCAGGGGAACAGTCTTAACAGAGTCGGTAACGTCAATACCCCTGACACCTGCAATAGCCTGCCCAGCATCACTTGTGGGGAACTCTGAGGCTTCATCGCCAGCTACTCCGCCACTTTTACCCTCCAACATAAGAGCAATATCATCTTTAGGAACAGCGGCTTTGATAGGAGGACCTGTTCTAATAGCTGTGGGATCTTTAGCCGATTCCGTCAACGAATCATGCATCAAAGCCATATCGTCTTTGGGGACTCCCTTGGGGATAGGTTTATCCATAGGCCCTAACCCCACCTCAATTCCCATCTCTTTATCCTTGGCAATTCTCTCTTCTAGAGCTTCTTCAGATTGAGCTGCAGTTAGAGAAGGAGATGCCAAAACAGACGACTTTTTCGGTCGCGAAGAAGGTCTCTGAGGTCGTTCAGGCACAGAAGGTTCAATTGGCTGGAAGGGGGTCGAAGCAGCTTTGTATTCTTCTTCTTCGGTGTGTTCTAAGGCGGCTGCTTCCGCAGTAGTCATACCAGAACCGACAGAAGACGAACCAACAGGTCTTCGAGGAGCTACAGGAACAGAAGTGACAGGAGTGGGTCTGAAAGTCGTTCCCTCAACTTCAGACAGTGAAGAAGGAGTCTCTGAACGCTCAGATGAAGGCTCAGGAGTCGACCCAACAGGTCTTCTAGTAGGTCTAGCAGGTCTAGTAGGTCTAGAGGGGACAGGAGGGGTCAGAGAGTGTTCCTTTTTCTCTGCATCACGTGCAACCCGTCTCTCCTCCTCCTCGGCTTCCTGCTTATGCTCCAACTCCACAGCTTCCTCTGTAGTCATTCCTTTCTTGGGAATCTTGACGTTGAAAGAGGGCTCATCAAATGTAGCTTCGGTGACGGGAGTGGGCATGAACGAGGCGGGAGCAGTATTGACTACGTGACCAGTTTCAGAAGTCACGTGACCAGGTTCAGAAGTCACATGACCAGAACTCACACGACTAGAAGCCGTAACACTGTCTTCTTCATCCAAAGAAATAGGATCCTGTTCGGTCCCTTTAGCCACCTCCTCCTGCTCATCCACAGCAGCAGGAACACTCTGCTCCACTGCCGCAACGGCCCTATCGTGCTCTCGAACAATTGGCTCAGCTACTGGAGCAATTGACGAGGTATCAGGCGTCTCTCGGACCGGCCGTCTTGAGGGCCGTTTAGGCACCACGGGGGTTTCTTCAAAGTCAAAGGTCTAGTTAGCAGGGGTTGTGGTGGTCACGTGGTGTCACATGGGGTCACCTGGCCACAATTGGGTCACGTGATTACCTTGGGAAATACTCACTTCGTTTTCACTCATAAAAGTCGCTTGTCGTGTTCTTAGTTGCGTGGTTATACTGAGTGTAATAGGTGTACGCTGTATGCACGATTGCGTGAGATGGCAGGGGTAGGGTTAGGGTAGCCGGAGAGATTAACTGGAGATTGGAGGTGGAAAATAATGGTGGATATTATCGAGCAAGAGAGGGGGGAAGGTGGTGGTTAGGGTTGGTGAGGTCACGTGACTGGTTTGACGGACTTGTTTTTCTGTTTGCTTGTTTATTGCCCCTGTTTGATGCCTTGTTCTGTCTCTCCTTTATAACTAAAGCCAAGTATTTCAGTTGACTTTTGTAGTTGGTTTTGACGTCGACTAAAATAGATCGTAGAAGGACAACACCTCAACATAACTTGGTCAGTAGTGGTCCTAGAAGGACAAGAGTGGTGCCAAATTAATCGTCTAGTTGAGACGGGTCGTTTGGTACCCTTGAATCCCGTTTTCGGTCGCTGTTTGACTCAAAAAATCCGTCTAAATGTCCACGTGACTTCACATACTGCTCACACGCGCGCCATTGTTCCTTGTCCAAATGCGCCGTTTTCAGGGCCAGCATAATACAAGGTCTTGGTTGCTAAATCCGCAGGCAGCTTTGTGGGAGAGCCGCAAAGCAGGGTGATTAGTAAGCGTAAAAATGGGCGAAAATCGGCAAAATTCATAAACAGATATTCTGCGAATTGTGCCTATTTTCTCACATTTCTCCCCTTTCTTCTCTCTGTCCTCCTCCTCACCTTCCCCACAGATCATTCAGCCCACCCAAACCTTGTGTGGGAGTGACGAAAGATTTTACCTTGCGACAAAAGTAGCTTGGTTTTCTTCCACTCGCACCACACAACTTACACACACACCAGAACTTGAAACGTGAGTATTTTCGACGACTTGGATTTGAACAGGGTCTTGGATGCCCCCCTGCCCCCATGCCGCATCGCGCCCAGCACGTGATGGATGGAGATGGATCGTCGATGGAAGCATGGAAGCATGGAGAAGGAACGTGGCAGTGGGTGATGGTATTACAGCGGTGGTGTTGGTGGTGAAACAAAATGCTGTCGTTGTGGTGGTTGCGGTGGAAACAAGTGGTTGCGGTTATGGTGGTCGTTCTCTTCTACTGTGTCATGTCTCGAACCTCGGCTTGTCGCCGCACTTGATCCGCGGCTTTTGAATTACGTCATTGTCGTGGTGGGTAGAGTAAGGTGGGAAAGGGTGAGTCTTGGAGGCCACCTTATTCTTTGAGATGGGTTCTCCCTTATGATTCCTCTTTCTTCTTCTTACACTCTACTTCTTACACCTCACTTTAATCCACACCACAACCGTGATGTGATATTGGTGTCGTCGACATAGTGAGTCACAGACAGAGGCAACGACACAGAGACGTACGATCACGACAGCGACAGTGACAACGACTAAACACCATGTTTCTTGATCACCACCTTGATCACCTGATCATGCCACATCCCTACTGTGATACCCAGCCCCATTCTACCCTCCTTCTTGCCTTGATCTACATGTCACACGACCGGATCACGCAATCATACTGTGTTGGCGAATCATCGAATCGAGAAATGTCGTCATGGCCGTTGATTGTGCGTGTCTGTGTCCGTGCGTGTTTGTGTTTGTGTGTGTCCGCATTCGTGTCTGATCTGTTTTTGCGTCATATCACATCGTCGGTGTCACACATCCACACAAACACACCCCATCCCATCCATCGTGATCCGGTACCTGCGTGAATCAGTACCCGGCCAAGGACCCCTCCTGATTGCTCTTGCAAGCACTCGCTTCGCTCGTACTTGCCCGTACTAACCCAGATGTCTGAGCGACCAAAGAGAAGCTCAGTAAGCCGAACGGCAGTGCGGCCTGCCAAAAACTCCACATCGATACTAGACGAGGAATCCAAGCGCCTCAAGCAGCTATATCCCACACAACTGGTGACTCTCAAGGAGTTGTTCCCCGACTGGAAGGACGATGACCTGCTGACGGTCCTGTCGGACACGGACGGCGACCTCGAAAACGCCATCATTCGCATTGCCGACGGCCACGCCCAACAGTGGGGCGAGGTCAAGAAGAAGGTGCCCAAGGAGAAACCGGCACCCGCACCAGCAGCAGCACCCACCCCGGCGGTGGCCCAGCAACACACCACAGCCCAAACGGCCTCCTCACAAAAGGTGCCGCCCAAGGGCCCCCGAGCGGACCGGTCCGCAAAGGTTGGCGGAGCCGCCGCCGCGGGAGCCAAGCGCGCTCCCCAGACCGCCGCAGCCTCCAAGCGGGCCCCCCAGGCCGCTGCCGCCACCCCCACAAAACCCGTTGCCGCCACCCCTGCCGCTGTCGCCGGTGCCGCTAGTGCAGCTAGCACCGAGCACAGGGCTCCCAAGGCTGGCTCCTGGGCCAGCCACGTTGGCGTCGTCGACAGCCACAAGGAGCCCGCTGCTGCTGCTCACGCCCCGTCCGCCGCCACGGCCGCCGCCCAGGCCGCCCCCGCATCCGTCTCTGCATCCTCCGAGTCTGCGCCCGCAGCCGATGTCGGTTCTTCCGCCGCTCCCGCTGCTGCTGCCAGTGCTCCCGCCGCCCAGGCCGCGCCCGCTGCGCCCTCCGCGCCCGCAAAGAAGTCGTGGGCCGCTATTGCCACACCCAAGGCCGCCCCCAAGCCCGTGGCCGCCCCCACCCCCGCCGCGCAGGCCGCTCCCTCGTCTTCCACCGAGGCCCCCGCTGTCCAGGCCGCACAGGTTGCCGTGCTGGAGCAGCAGGCTGAGCAGGAGGCCGAGCAGGCCGTGGCTGCTGAGCAGGCCGCTGCCCCCGCCGACGCTCCCGAGGCCGTTCAGGCCGCTGACATTGCTGCCGAGGAGGCCACTGGCGAGTTTGAGGATGTCCCCAAGGGCCCCCCTGGCCTTGACAAGTCCGTTGGCGGCAACCGAAACCTGCCCCGACGACTCAACCAGAACGAGCCCGTTGTTCTGCCCCAGGGCGCCGCCCAGGTTGACCAGGTTGGCGTCCAGTTTGGTTCTCTCAACCTTGGAGGCGAGGCTGCCGCTACCCAGGCCGCCCAGACCGCCGTCAAGGACGAGGCCCACCAGCCCCCCGCTGAGGCCCCCACTCAGCCCAAGGCCGAGGCCGAGGCCGCCGCCGCCGCTGCCGCCGCCGCTACCCAGCAGCAGCAGCAGCAACCCCCCAGTGCCCCCGCCGCCGATGAGCAGCAGCAGCAGGAGCACCCCGACTACTACCAGCAGCAGCCCTACGGATACAACCCCGCCTACCGGTACCAGCAGCAGCCCGGCCAGAAGCAGGGCTACGAGCAGCAGCAGCAGCAGCAGTTTGCCCACTACTCGTACCCCGGCCAGTCCCAGGTTGGCTTCAACTCTGGCTTTGGTGCCCCCGACATGTTTGCCGGCACCGACATGCACCGAGGTTTCTACCCCTACCAGCAGGGTCAGCAGGGCCAGCAGGGCGCTCAGCAGGGCCAGACTGCCCAGCAGGGTGCTCAGGGCGGCGCCCAGACCGGCGCCCAGCAGAGCCAGGGCGACTACCGATCTCCCTTTGAGAACGGCACCCCCTCCGCTCCCTACAACGACAAGCTGTACTCCTCCATCTCCGGCCAGCAGTCCAACACCGCCTCTCCCGCCGGTGTTGCTGCCACCCCCGTGCAGCCCGGCGCCCAGGGCCAGCAGCCCCCCCAGCAGGGCCAGCCCATGCCCTACGGCGCCTACCAGTACCCTTACTACGGTAACATGTACTACAACTACCCCTTTGCCGGCTTCAACCAGGGCCCCCAGGGCTACAACTCCCCCTCCCAGCAGAAGGGCTACTACCAGCAGCAGGGTTTCTACAACCAGCCCGGTGTCCCCCAGCAGGGCGGCGCCCAGGGCCAGCAGCACGGCCAGATGCAGGGCGGCGCCTCTGGCGCTGAGTCGACCCCCAACCAGGGCTCGGGCACCCCCGCTGCCAAGGACGACGCTGCTGACTACGTGCAGTCCAGCGCGTTTGGCGGCAACATGCCCCAGGGAGGCTACAACTACGGACAGTATTATTCGCAGTACAGCCAGCAGCCTAACTCTCGACCTGCCTGGCAGTAGAGTTGTAGCTAGCTTTGCAGCTACGTATGTATGAATGTATATTAGTTTTGGGTAAGGAGTATTGTGTGTGTAGAAGAGAAGGGTAGAGGGCGAGATTGGTGATCACAGTTGAAGTAAAAGTAAGAACCATCGACAGTTTTGGACTATTGTTGACCTGGGTAGCGACTGTGGACCACTGAAGGGATGAGGAGATATCTTTACAAGTATGTACTTACAAGTAGGAAGTAAAGGAGAGGACTTGGTGAATAGCAGTTAACATATAGGTTACTTGTACTGTAGGTTCATCAACAGTCATGGGCTTGGAACCATGTGGTCACGGCCGTGGATCATTGAAGAGACGACGAGATATCTTTATAAGTATGTACTTGTAGATCACTGCATGTAGGAGCAGATGAATGATGTTGCAAACAGATATGAACAAGTCATTTGCACTTGGAAGCGATTGAAGGGCCTTTTTTTATTGATTCCCACTGTTTTTGTCAGAATTTCATTGTCAATGATCATGCTCAGAGGGTGACATATAGACCCTTGATTCTGGGTCCATAAGAAGGGATGAGAAGACAATATCAGGTTTTGGAAAAGACCTCCAATTTGGTCAAATAAACAGTTTTCACGATTTGAAACTGATTTCTCACAAAATGTCTTTTTCAAAACCATCTCATTTGTTTTTCTTTATTTTCTGAGAATTTATGGAATTATTGTTTTTATTCAGGAATAATTGTGGGAAATTGGGAAACTTCAAGTTGAGATAAAAACGAGCTGGAGGGTTTGAATAAGCTCAATTGAGATCAAGAACGACGAAGGGCTTTACAGAATTTGATTTGGTTAAAAAAGAGGCCCTTTGGAATGTCCGAAAGTGAGAGCATGTCTCTTGCGAACCGTAGTGCTCTTTAGTTGAGATGATACTTGGGACATATTCTTGATAGGAGACTCTATCGGAGGAGTGGATAGTGGTATCGGAATGTAAGTTGTACCAAACGATAGCTGAAGCTCTAGAGACTACACTGGTAACAGCTTACTAAGTATTTTCTTTAATATGACGAAATTACTGTGGGTCCTGTGGTTGTCTGGTCTATACTTCTACTTAGCTCCCACTTGACTGCAACGATAACCTTCTCGAAGCTTCTAAGGTTGCCGTTAACGACTTATCGAAATAATATGGGTTCATTTTGGAGGGCCTTGTTGGTTATCAAAACAAACATCTAGAGATCTTGCTACTCTTAAAAGAACCGGTATTTGAACGTCAAAATACCCTCTTTCGGCTATACCTTTTCCGAATCAGTTCATTGCTTGCTGGAGCTATACTTTATGCCCCACATGAACTTTAGATGGGGATATAGGTCACTTTTAAGAAGGCAATTGTCAATAAATATTAGAATGAATAGTACCATTATACTCCCCTTGTCTCACTGATTCCAGTGGTACTATTTATTCCTTCATAGCACTACTGGATCACCCAGTAATCAAGACCTTCTTTATTGTTCTCTCATGTTAGATGAATGAACCAAGACAGGTTTAGAAGACCCTCTTAAGATATGTTCTGGACATCAAAATTGAATATAAATTGTATCAACATACTCCCCAGAGCTTAGAGATTCTAATGGTACTACTTATACCCTCTAAACTCTTCCAATTGGCTCACAATCAGTAACCCTCATCACCCGTCCTTGTCTCATACATACACTTTATCCAAGTGGGGTTATTTCAATGATTCTCCTAGAAATCGATTTAACCGTCAGTTTTCTAAAATACTTGAACCAATCTATTCCCCTGATCATCGGGAATCGATTGGTACCACTTGTACCTCTATATCTCGTCTAATTGATTCATGATCAGTGACATCTCATACATACACCTTAGCAAGTGTATGGCTCCTCCTAAAACCTCCCCAGACATCAATTGACCAAATAAAGAGTACCAATCTCATCCTCTAGCTCTGCCGAGCTCACTGACACCCCTTAAACTCTTCCACCTCTTCTCTTTGACCCTATATACCTCTCCTTTAGATTTATCACCATAAGAAGCATATAGCCCACACCTCCCCCAATTGCACTCAATTCCCTTCTATACATATACCAATCTGCTCCCCTCGTTCTCCTCTTCCTAACAGTACCACTCCCATCTCTCCATCTCCTCTCAATGGCTCACAAACCTCTTCCTTCCTCACTGTAACATTAGCTCAACGCCTGAGTCAGTGGGGCAGACATAGAGGTTATGAGTAGGGAAAATGGCTGAAAAACGACAATAAAAAATGGAAGACCCATTAGAAGCCCGAGGAAATCAATTTCACAGTCTTCAGTACCCACAGTTATTCCCTATTTGCTCACTTTTTAAATTTTCCCGTACCCCGGATCGAACTCTACCCTAACCCTAAGGCAACTTTTAACCATTCACATCTCGGCTCTTCTCCACACTTCATCACCACCATGTTCCGACAGATTCGACATTTCTCCTCGTCCGCCATTGTGCGAAACAACGTCTACTTCAACGTGTCTGCCAACGGCAACCCCCTCGGCAAAATCTCCTTCAAGCTGTACAAGGACCAGGTCCCCAAGACCGCCGAAAACTTCCGAGCTCTGTGTACTGGCGAGAAGGGCTTTGGATACGCCGGATCTCACTTCCACCGTGTCATTCCCAACTTTATGCTGCAGGGCGGTGATTTCACCAACCACAATGGAACTGGAGGCAAGTCCATTTACGGCCAGAAGTTCCCCGATGAGAACTTCAACGTGAAGCACACTCGACCTGGTCTTTTGTCCATGGCCAACGCCGGACCCAACACCAACGGATCGCAGTTTTTTATCACCACTGTGGACACTCCTTGGCTCGATGGAGCCCATGTTGTGTTTGGAGAGGTGACTGATGGTATGGATGTGGTCAAGGCCATTGAGAAGCTGGGTTCTCAGTCTGGACGAACTTCTCAGAAGATTACTATTGAGGATTGTGGTGAGGAATAGATGACGAGAGAGGGGACGCAGAACATGTAACTGAGATGGCTGAGCGAAGCGAAGCATCGCAGTTACATGGGCAAAGTCACCGAACGAGTCATCTCCGAGAAGACATGTGAATGTATGTCTTCCATAACACTCAATAGTAAATAGTACCAGTATATAGTAAACACGAAAGTGGAAGAGACGGTTGAGAGTAGAAGTACAAGTAGCGAAGGCATTGAAGTTACATTGGTTAAGTCACCAAGGCCAAGCCTACAACAGGGTTATCAAAGCTTACAGTGCAATATAGGACCCAATTGAAGTGTAAGAGTGGGGGTCAATTGAGGTTACAGTCTGTATGGCAGCTGAGGAGACGTCAGGTGGGCTGTGGTGGAGATGTTAGGTCAATTGGAGTCCTGAGGGGTCAATTGGTCCAGCAGCTGGGAATGGAACATGAGACTGACGATATACTGTGCCATCAGATGTTGGCTTTATATGAAAGATTGTAGACTTCTGTACGTTGTTATAGAGAGGCATTTTTTTAGAAATATGCACTTCCTAATAATGAGACGCTCAATTGCTCTTCAGGTCTCTATTAAAAGATGTGCTTCTACTGTTAATCAAGACGGCACAGGATGGTTAGTTGGAAGTGTAGAAGATATCAGCTGTAATGCGCTTACGACAGGTCACTTGGGTCAATTGATTTTTATTGTGTTCATAATTTCTCAATTGATTCTAACTTGTAATTATTGGAGGTTCAGCTGTGGTTAATATCTATTGTTCATGTCATGTCTATTGTCAAGTGATAAAGACTGTGTAGATGGAAAAATATGAAGGAAGAGAGCTACTCGTACACGTAAAACCAGATCTTTAGGAGAGGGTCGGATTTCAGGTGACTGTTAACAGCACAACTGGAGGTTCTTATGAACAGACAATTGGACTAATGAAGGCAATGGTTGACAGGTCATATTACTCAATAGTTGTAATACAATCAATGATGTATGGGAGACAGTCAATGATATCCTGAGGTGACAGTTGCTCAAATAATATTCTGGAGGGTGGAGAACTACTCAATTGGTCACTTGTTCCACCTCATGAGTTAATGAACTACTTTTTAGTAGTCATAAACACAGCTGACTGGTCAATTAAAGCTCAGAATTGGTCTTCACTGTGATGATAAAAGACTGCTAAGGAATGAGATCACCTGCTCGCCGTGGTACAAGTAGGAAGACACAAGTTAAGAGAAGTGCTCCGTTCGAGCCTTCAGTGCCCTTCATAGAGTTGCTCTTCGAATAAGGCAGGTCAGGATCGGTTGTATGAGTGCATGTTCTGTGGCTACAATACATCTTTGGCGGCATCTGACGTGTACCAGTAAATGTATATGGCCAAT
Organism: Yarrowia porcina; assembly: GCA_900519025.1. NCBI lineage: Eukaryota > Fungi > Ascomycota > Dipodascomycetes > Dipodascales > Yarrowia > Yarrowia porcina. The sequence goes on from ULGT01000001.1 coordinate 2,812,300, forward strand.
TGATAATACATTGTGCTTACATCCTGCTCAATTGATTCACTGTGTCTGAATTGACTGTACAAGAAGGTATTACAGCAGATCAATACGGTGTGGACAGTGTTTTGTTTAAAACTCCAGTTAGGTGCTTAATTGAGACTATAGAGGTGACTTGACTGGTCAAAGAATTACAACAGGTCAATGGCTGATGCCAATTGTGAATGGCAGGTCAAGAAATGACAATAGACATCAATTGGTCAGAAAATGTATTTAAAGTCCCTCAATTGATGTCAGAGTCTTTAGGAGAAGCTCCAAAGGTCATTTGGATAGTAATAATACATTCACTGGTTATTTGCAGTCGAAGATATACCGCAGACTCTTCGGACCTTACGTTAAGAAGCAGAAGATGACCAGTCAAGCTGGTACATGGACCAGGTAACGTAGGGACATTGATAGTGTCAATTGGATAGATTTAGAAACACAATAGAAGCTCGAAAACGTGAATATGAGTTGTCATAGCATAGTCCAGCTCAGATGAGTAGATTTATAGCCACTGTAATGATGCGGTACTAATAGTGACATTGAGGTCAGAAGAATGAAAGTTGAAAGTGAAGAATTTCGTGTCGCGCTATTGGTAGATAGTGAATTATCAATTGGTACCTTCTTCAGGGACTGTCCTATTACGATGATCGAGTCCCGAGAGAGTTGTCCAAGAGGGCTAGGGAACTTTATCATCATGTGAAGAGAGGAGAAGTCGGGGTTATAGGTATCATTGATTTATCAATTGGGCGTAGATTGGTGACACCTGTATTGTCCTAGATATTACTGTAGACTGGAGCATCATTTGGAGCTCCAGGTGATAGTATAGCTTGAAAAGGTATATTTGTCGCTCGGCTTCACACACTGCCTCTTTGATGTCAATCGGAATGTCTAACCGTCCAGAGTATATCGAGGGATCACTCACTGTTTTCTCATAAGAGACTTATTAGTGTCCGTAGAATTCCATCGAGTCCAGTTCTGTTTTACTCAGTACTTATACGAAGAGTTCTAGCGTGAAAGGGAGACGCTACATAGGCTGTCTAGCGAGGTAGTTCTGTCTTCTTGCATCAGTTCAAGTCTCAGGAAAAGACTGAAGATAGAGCATCTCTTTTATTTGATCTTGGACACTATGGTATAAGACATTGGAATGGTATCTGTCAAGTCTTCATCAACTTCAGTCAACGGAATATGCTCTAAACAGAGCTCCAGTGAATCTTTTCGAGAGAGTTGATAAAACAAGTCATGGAAACACAACACTTGCTACGGTACTTGCCAATGTCAAGCTTGGATGTCAAAAATACTTGTCATTTGCAATTTAATATTGGCACATTTCTCAATTGACTCTCTACCTCCCTCTACACTCCTACACCTTCCACCAACCCCTGCTTCTTACCCATATCCCATGACCTTCCTCTGTAGACTCTTTTGTCTCAACATTGAAGGAAAGAACAGCACTGTAGACTATAGAAGACGACGTTTTTATCAAGTCATATTTTTTGAGGTCTCTTTACGACCTTGTCCGTCTGTGTGTAAATGACCTGTCAACTGACACATCACTTTTGACAAAGAGACAAGGACATAATTAAAGACGTAAAATGGACATAGAAGACAATACGAAGACAAGACAAAGACAAAGACATTAATAACTCCACCACAAATTGCTCATTGTCTTCTCCACTCATTATCTCCCTGCATAACATCGTAGGTTTACTTCCGACAACCTAAACCTCGTCACAAGGCTGATGTTGGACTTGCCAAATACAGATAAATACGTCTTGTTCGGCCAGGAGTCGGCCACAACTTGGGGAAGTCGAGTAGCCACCCGCTGTCAAACCAAAATTGCAGTTTCTGTGGCCGGACTTTTTTGCCTCTTTGGGCAAAGCTGTTTACGACAAGGCCATGGAGATAAAAATAGTGAGTTGTTTACGAGCTGACAAGAGGGTCTGTGTCACGTTCAGAGAGGTATCTTGAGCAGGGTCTAAGAACAAGACTGATGCTTGTTGTCTTTGTGGTCAAGTCTTTGTCATTGTCTTGGTGCAGATGGATTCATCATTATCTCACTTTTGCGGTGTCTTTTCATCGCACGTTATGACATGACCTCGGTTACATTATCCAAGTCAGGTACAAGTGCTGTGGCATAATCAGTGACATTCATTATTGTCATTGACAGAAATCAATAGACATGCTGTTCTATGCTACATGTAGATGTGAAGAGAAATCTTCATATACCATTTCGATAGTGTCTTTAGATTACCTCTCATTGTTCAATAGAGAGCCACTTTCTGATCATTGAAGTTCATTGAAGTTCATCTGAGGACAACTATGAGAATGCATTCAATGTCAAAAGTAAGGCAGTAAATGCATAAAAAGATGTTCACAGTGTCTGAAAGAAAGCTATACAGACATTATGTTGTTTCAATACCTTTGAATACAGATGTATGTCTTGATAATGAGATCATAAGGATATCGTGTTTTGTAAGAGAAGTGATTCAAAACACGCCAATGAAGAGATAAAAACAATCTAACTCTTTTATTGAAGTTCCTGTATCTTATGTGATCTAAACAAGCGCCTCTCAGACTTATTCCGAACCAATTGAAATCTTCTTATATTCAGTCACAATCATTTGTATTGTGATGTTCAAAGAGCCACCTACAAAACCCTACAGAGGTGCTACAGATATGAAAGCAGTACCATTGGAATCACCAGGACTGGAAGAGTATTACTGGCAACTTTTACGTCATACTAGTCGATAATTGACTCAAGTAGACATCTCCTTTGTTAAGCCGTTGTTGAGATCTTAGGGCCTTCCTAGAATACGCAATAAACATGCTAGAGACAAGCAGACTTGATATTTCGGCTCTACTGAGCTCCATTAGTATACTGACAGGTTTTTAAACTCATATTCGCAGAAATAGACAGTCTACAAGCTCTCAAGTAAATGTACTAATACTAAGAGTATGATAAAAAGCCCAAAACGCATTCTGGCTACTCAAGGACTTCACCAAAGTGTTTTTATTAAACCATTTGCCGCTACTGCAACTTTCCACAAGATTTGGATCAGAATTACATGTTCTAGGGCGGATCATATCTGCATGACTCAGTCAGAGATTAGAGTCACTTCTAAATGCCCAATAGTAATACTACGAGGAAAAAAACAGCTCCACCGTGGAGATGAAGGTCAATATAGTCTACTGACTAATTTTATCGCATGAATATCACCACCTAGGGCTTTTAGATGTCATCTTCTTAACTTCCCTTAAGAAGGTTCTAGAAGGAGAGGTAATAGTCACTCTAGAAAACGCATTTGACAAGGAAAACAAGATGTGATTAAACAATACAGGTCACGTGAGCAATAATACCCTTCTGGCCGGTTTTCACCCTTTTCTACCCACAACTGAAGATTTCATAGCCGTCATACTAATCCCTAAGCAAGGAGCACAACAGCCCCACTGGAAGACGCAATTGACGAGATAGAGAGATTCTGACTTGATAGGACTAATTGAGGGACCGTATTCACCACATTCTGAACTTTTTGAAAAATTCCGCCATTTATCGACCCTCATTATGTCATCTTAAGAATCATACATAAGTCAATCATTACATAATCACTAGAATGTGCAATATAGACGGTACAACAAATCAAAACATACCATAAGAATCGCCGCAGCTAGATTACTCATAAAACAAACGTACAAGTATTTCCCTTCACTATTGAACATTTCAGAGCCCATTTAAAGCTTGGACTACAATAGAGGAACAAGAAGAGTCCAGAATGCCGCTCATAATGCGACTAAAATGAACAATAAAGCCATAATCGTCTTTTTCAGCGTGTAAAGTCCAGTTTCATACTTTGAAAGTCCATGTATCTCCCATTTATAACCTTACAACTTGCCCTATATAACTGTACAAGTTGATACATTAGAACATCAATATAGAGGGTCAAAAGTGTCTCAAAACGAAAACTAACACAAGGGTCATATTCTGAGGCCCGTAAGGACCCCATATCTACTTTCAATTTTCATTTTCCATCAGATAGACCTTTCTTATGTCGTCCTAAAACACACTAATACTTTCGATACCAAAGATACACCATACCAGGCAAAGGAGTGCCCCAAAACGAAAACAAAAGCCATAGTCACATTCACCAGCCTTCAGAGACTACATGTACCTTTTTATTTTTCTTTTTGGGCACACTTTTTTATTCGCAAAAACTTGTACTCATACTCCCCCCTTAGTATGATTCAACTCAACCTCAACTGTGAAAACACGACCTTCTTTCTTCAACTACTCCCAAAACTACTCCCAACTAAACCACCTCCCCTTTTTCGTCCTTCCAGAACCTTCCAAAACTTCCCCTCTTTTTTTGCGACACAAAAATAATAAACCACACTAATAATATCCTCTTCTCCTGCGTATCAACAATACGCAAGTACGAATACCACGTTCCCATATGATATCCCTGACTTTTTTTATTTTTTATTTTTTATTATCTGATTACGCCGCATGGTTCGAACCTACGAACTGTAGATTAACAAACTCCAAGCTTAGTTGGAATCGAACGGAGATAATCTGGCTCTTTATTCGAACCGTGTCTCAGTTCGAACCCCGAATAAATCCGAAGAAGTCGTTATAACTCCGGGGATCATCTTTCCGTCATTATAATTCCGGCGTGTATTTCTAGGGCTTTCCACTGGCTGTTTTATCGTGCCCCAAATATGCATCTATGACACAGATGAGCTGAAACTTAATATTACCAGTTATTGAACTTTAAACTTGAGATATCTCTCTTTCCAGAATATCGAGGTTAGAAAAGGATATAGAAGCAATTTATGGATTTGGACGGCAGCAGTCAACTCAGCTTGTCATGACGATGAGAATGATACTAAATTTGAGTATTTTTGGGCGAAAACGTTTTCCCGTATTTTACCCATCACATTGACCAGGTCACCCCAACACGGCTTATGTAACCAACTACACTGCTGATGTAACTAACAACAGTGATTACGTAACCAACTGCGTACACTCTGTAACCCCTTACACAGCTTATGTAACTCACCACACTGTCCATGTTGTGCCCACCACATTATCTCTGTCACTATCTCACAGATCTCATGCTAAGAAATGCACCCCACAACGTTCTGCAGCAGAGATATTAGTACCATTCAAACCGCAATCACGTCCTCTACAAGACTATGATACTCCTGTATCTTCCATTAATTTATTCAAATTTTTGCCAATTAGTTTCTGTTTATTTTCGCCCCTTTATTTCACTTTTCCATCAAAATTCAGTTTAATATTCCCACACCAAACCTAGAATCTTCCATAATATTTCTCGCTAATATCCTCTTCCTAACCCTACAAAACTACCCTACTCCTAGCCCTAAACCCATCCCTAAACCAAGCCCTAAACCCAGCCCTAAACCAGATCTACTCTTGCTCCTATAACTCCTATATCTCCAGGTCACCTGACCAGTTTATAACTCCGGTGTCTCAGATTATAACTCCGACCTTGTGTAGGTCTCCCCAAACCCTATTGCACGGCTATACGTCCCAGAAAGGCAGCCCTAACCACTAGCGCCAGATCCGGCCGTTCCTAGCCCGGATCAGCCCTAACCGGAGCCGCCCTAACCGTGGCGCTACCCTAGCCCAGAATATCCCTAACCCTCCTCCGGTCAACCCTATCCGATGGAGAATTCATTGACAAGAGACCCCTTTGAACAAGCATTGTTTCATGATGGATATGGCAACTCCAAATCTCACTTTCCATTTGTGCCACAAAAACTCGGTATTCATTTTTCGTTTATTTTTGTTATTTTTTTATTTCGAAAAATTCATTTCGGAAATTAGACATTTATTAGCCGCCGGAAAAAGTCTAATAATAACGGTAAATAATGACAAAATACACAGTAAATGGACAAGACTAGAGATTAGTAAGGGGCGTAAACATGAGATTTAAACTGATTACATAATCTCTACATTTCTAGGCTTACTGAGCCTTTCGTTTCTTCTCGACATTATTCTTTTTACCTGTTACGTAATTTTCCTTTCAACTGTTCTTCACCTCTGCTGACTCATGGGCTGAGTCAAATCTGACATGTGGTTAAACCGTATTTCAAAGTCTAACATAAAAGGCACCGCCACTGTGGCTAGTGCACTGAAGCGGCGTTTTCGGCGTTAAGGGCGGATCAGACCATCTTAAGGTTCCGCCCAAAAAGGTCACTAGCCACTTCTCAGCCACAAAACGAAAAGCATAACTCTGTTTTGAAAAACCTTATTGTTTCGAAAAAAACGAAGTAGGAGACGGTTCGCACTTTTGACAAGCATGGAAAATAGATTTCATACCAGCTTGAACAATCCGGCGAATGCATGTCACGTGCATGAACATGCACGCAGCTGCACGCCCTATGCGCCCACGCAAATATGGGGTATTTTTAAGCGAATCCAACAAGCGAAAATATTGACAATGGATATTCGCTCATTCTTACATAATGCGAGTGTTAGGAAGCGGAAGTGGAGTGTAGTCAGCGCGTTGACAGCAGTCTTAGTAAGCGAGGTTTTTGTGAGAGGAAGTGTTAGTAAGCGAAGTGTTAGTAAGAAAGTGTACGCGAAAAGATGGTTAATGAGCAGACTACTAACGGTACGCTGACTCATCAACGACGTATAATCACCAGGTCTCCACTTAGCCACGTTCCATGCATAAATTAAACTGTGCGCCACAAGAAGCCGAGGTATTAGGTAAGCATTTTGGAATAGAAAGTGTATTTCGGATAAGGTATTTGAACCTGCGGAAGGGACGGCATTTCCAACACGTCAAACGGATGACATAAGCTGTGGAATTACGTAAGAAGCTGGGAATCACGCATGATGAGTCAGCTAAGAATATTAGTCAGCTCAATTACATAATCCCACACCCTGACTAAGCGTTTTTCATCCGCTTCCCCACGCCAAGTAGACTTATAGAAGCGTATAGATTTTAGAGTTGTAATAGAAGGTTCGGGAACATTTTGCCCTTCTAGGAATCCTGCATAACTACGGTGCGGCAGAATGCGTCTTGAGTGCGGGTGGAGAGCTGCTCTGGAACTTTTTGCCTTTTTGGGAGGGCGAGAGAGTCACGTGATGGGAGAAAATGGTGGTATTTTCGCGGTTTGAGAGGGTTAGGGGAAGGGTTAGGGTATGGCAAGGGCAGGTTTTTTGGCACGGGCTAGGGCTCTGTCCTTCAACCCTAGGCTTGGGCTCGGGCGTGAGGGGATTAGGGCACGGGCTAGGGTTCACCAGATAATATCTCCGTGGCCTAGGGTATTCGGATCGGAGCTTAAAGTGTAAAGCGTCCCGAAATAGAATGTGGAAGGGAGGAAAAAAAAGAGGAAAAGAAAATGAAATTTAATTCAACAAAAACTCATTATAAATAGGACCTAATTTATTGGCATTTCCAACCTTTTTTTTGTCGTTTTTAATTTCCTCCCATTTCTACTATATATTCCTCCGGATCATTATCGGCTCAGAATTAAACACTAACCTAAAACCTTGTTTATGCACTTCATCGATCTACTGTAACGTGTCGCATAATCGCACTTAAACGAGAATGTTGGGAGAAGATTAGTAAGGGGAGGTGATGGCGATATAAACTGGTGACTAAGTAGTGTCGTTGGTTACTGCTTACTAATACAGTTACTCCTCCTGACTAATCCCCTTTTCTTGTAATAAATCGGGTGCACTTCCTAATGCGGTGCGGGTTAGGGGCGGCTAGGGCAAAGGGGCGGCGGGGTTAGGGCTGCGTTGCTCCACTGTCTTGGGCTGTCTTTGGGCTTGGGCCTGGGCTAGGGTCTGGGTCCGCAGGGTTAGGGCATCACGTGGCGTCTTAGACTTCAAAAAACTGGAGGACTTGCTCCCAAACCTAATGCACGTGTGATCAAGGTTCACACCTCTGTCACGGCTCTTTGTTATCCGTCTCATGCGTTTTTTGGCCCACATATATACCTTGGGCTCCGTCCTCCACCTCCCATTAAACCACCCTCGACATTTTCATTGACCCTTTTTTCAACAGGAAAAGAAAAAATGTTTTACACAAAGCCCGACCCCGTGGTCGACTACTCGCGACTCAAAGACATGGACATGTACCCCGACTACGACGCTGCCCCAATGCCGTCCTTTTCGAGCATGAACATGAACGATCTCTATGATGGGAGCCTGATGATGAACCAGATGACTCAGCAGCAGCAGCAGCAGCAGCAGCAGCAGCAGCAGATGGGCCAGATGAGCCAACAGATGAGCCAACCACACATGAGCCCGATGAACCAGCAGCATCTGAGTCAGCAGCAGCTCAACCAGCTCCACCAGCAGCAGATGAACATGGCCCAGCTGAGCCATGATCCAACCCATAGTGCGCCCCAGAGTAACCACAACACCAATACCAACAACCACAACCACAACAACCACAATACTCACAACAGCAGCCACGCCACCAGCCACGCCGCCAACCACACTGCCCCCGCGCCTCCCTCTCACAACGCCCCTACCCCCCAAAGTGCCCCTACTCACAACGCCCCCACCACCACCACTGCCACATCCACCCCCTCCACGCCTTCCGTCCCAGCGACGTCCCCCCAGATTCCCTTCACTGTCGCTCCCCCCGCTCCGTCAGGCAAGTATGTCACCGACGACGAGCGGTGGCAGGCGCTGGTGGACCGGGACCCCGAGGCCGACGGCGCCTTCATCTACTGCGTCACCTCCACAAAGGTGTACTGCCGGCCCACCTGTTCGGCCAGACTCGCGCTCCGCTCCAACATTGTCTACTTTGATACAATGAAGGAGGCCGTGGCAGCAGGCTACCGCCCCTGCCGACGCTGCAACCCGGATGTCAGCGAAATGAACTCGCAGCGACGAGCCGTGGGATCCGTGTGCAACCTGATCCACTCGCTGGAACCAGACAAGGTGCCGCGAGTCAAGAAACTCGCCGAGTCCGTGGGGCTCACGCTGTGGCACTTTCACCGGCTGTTCAAGCGGTACACCGGCCTGACGCCTCGGCAGTACATTACCGAGTTTCACAAGCGGAAGCGGCTGGGACTGCCGCAGCTGCAGGTTAGTAAAGTGGTGACCAAGAAGAGTTATGAGCGGCAGCAGCGACGGCAGGGTAGTAACGGCTCCACGCCCCAGCAGTCGCCGCAGGTGGCTGCCACGTCCCCTGGAGAACCAGTTGAAGAGGTCAAGCTGGAGGAGCACGTCAGCGGCAACCCTGCCCCAGTTACCAACACCGCCCCTGTCACCAACACCGTCACCAACCACGCCAGCAACGCCAACCACAGTACTCACCCTGGCAACGTGGCTCACAACACCGCCCCTGCCCACGCTAACGCTGTGGGCCACACTGGCGTGGGTAACGTGGCCCCCTCAACCACCACCAGCTCCTCCACGTCGCCCAACTCCACGCCCCAGGACTCTGCGTACATTATCGCCAACAATGCTCCTGTTGCTGCCCCCGCACCCGAAAACTGGATCAAGACGGAACCCACGCTGGATTTCATGCCTAGGTATGAGCCTCGATATGACCAGTCCATTTCCATTGACGCTCCCATGTTTATCCCGGATGGAGGAGAGTACCATCATGGGGGGGAGATGTTGGGGGATATGTGGCTATAAGCGAAGACCGAAGACAAGGACGAAGAGCCTGAAGAGCCCCGAAGGGGGTCTGAAGGGTCTGAGGACGAGGTCTGAGGTCTAGCTTTTAGGCGGACAGAAGGAGGACAGACTGAGGAAAGGCCTGAAGCTCTGAGGATGAAGACCGAAGGCTGAGAGACTGTCTAAGGACCAGGAAGACTCGCGATGACAGATGACATGGGTCATGTAACATTGAGGTCTGAGGAGGAGAGGGAAGGATGAGACGAAAGACTGAGACGGAAGACGGAGACGAAGACGGAGAAGGAGACGACGCCTGGAGGATTGATTGATGGCTGAAGAGTGAAGACTGACGGTCTTGGATGAGTCTGAGTCTAGGATATGACATAGGTCATGTCATACTGGAGATATGGGTTCTGGACTGAAAATGAAGACTGAAAATGATACTCACGTTGATGCCATCCTGAATGACTGATGATGGTCGTTGATGGTCTTTGAATGGGTCTTAGTCGATTGGATGGTGTTGTCTGGAGTTAGTCTGAAAGGTGAAGAAGAGGAAAGGTTGGGAGAAGGAAGAACCAGTGTTTAAACTGAGGAGGGAGAATTAAGGTGAGGGAGAAGAAGGAGCACGCACAACTTGCCCAAGGTGCTTATACCATATTTAATTTATTGCATATTTATTGATTGAGAGAGAGTGTAGGTGCATTACAGTTGCAGGTACTTGTTAACAGAAACGAGGGTAAGTATAATGAGCGTTAGGAGCTGTTTTTCCAGTTTTTCGCGTCAAAAACAGACCAAATGAATCCCGGAGTGCACCAAAAGAAAGAGAAAACCGAGGAGAATCTATTGGCCAAGTCCCCATGTTTGTATCGTTTTCCGTTCCCAAAATATGAAGAAACTCGCTTAAACAAAAGAGGAAAAGCCGAAGAACTCGACGAATAATGGTCTGAAACAAACACAGACTTGATAGACATATTGCCCTCGGTCCAGAGAATGAAGCGGTCAACTTCCCAGCTCTGTATCTCCCCTCCTTCCACTCATAGACTACACAGCATGTACAGTTGGAAGTTCCTCTTCTATAATCTGACTCTCCTCTTTGGACAAGTCCTTGCATACCGTCTTTAATCTGGTTCTTGATACGTAACTATGTGTATTACTCTTTGGGATCTAGAATGTCTTCAAGTCAGAGGGTGTGACTTACAGTGGACTTGTCCTTCTGTTAATAATGTTCATAGTCATGAAGAGTGTATGGAACCACTTCAGGTGGCATTCGTTACTTAAGCTGTGTCTCTAATTAGTAGTATATTTTGTTACTTGTGTTGGACCATCTCCTTCATTAGTTAATGTTAGATGACAATGAGCGACTCTACTGAGTCTTTCAACAATCTTCACTTCCGATAATATACTTAAGAGAACCACATGTGAAATTCATTACTTGCGCAGTGCCCCAAGTGGAGTAGTTCATTAAATGTTGAGGGGGAAGTGTTATGGGGTGTGACTTTACAGTGAGTGGTTCATAGCCGTGTATTTGTACTGTGGCTACAGAGAGGTCTACATTGTGATGAGCCACTACTGGCACTTGGAAGAGTAATGAATTCTGTGAGTCCTTACTTGAGAATAGAGGGTTCTTTCATTAGTGACTACCGTGGAGTAACTCGGGTGCTGTTCTTGGGGTAGTCCTTTAAGAGTGTTGTAAGGGTACCTATTTGAAGAGTAAAGTGCCACTTCATCGAATCATTAATGTCATTAATTACGAGAAGTTAACCAGATCAATTGCTTGTCTTTTACGATTGTCAAGATCATTCCCTTACACTTGGTGCAACTACTCATAAGTGTCAGGTCAAGTAACTTTTCTGTAATTGAGCATAGGGTAATGAAGAGGAAGTGCTACCAAATGATTGAATAAAGATACAAACGAAATATCAATCTGCTTACGGAGTATTGAGGGTGTATATTTCAGATCTATCCTTGACTCAACTCCTACTCATAATGTCTTGTTAAAGCAAGGGCTGACTGTTAGGGGGTTGAGAGGAGCTCTTCTTGATGTCAAAGACAACCAAAGTAATTATTTGTGTTATACCTTGGGAAAGCAATGCAGCCCATTATGTGCGTAATAGCTGGAAAATCGCACTTTGGCTAGTGTCTCTTCTCTTTTCAGTTCAACTGTTACCCATGGATTGAAGGTTGTTGAAGGAGGTCGAAGAGAGGGTGAAGGACTAGAAGAAAAAGAAGAGTCGACTTTGTATTGTAAAGGTTGAAATAAACAGTGTGAATAGTCATTTTATTGGAGTGACGGACATTTTAATATCTGTACCAGATTTCAATATGGTGAAATTGGTTAATTGATACAGTTCATTATTCTCCTATGTTCAATGAGGATACTGACTCTACCTAAAGGGTGTGTAATGAGAACATCATATAATGATGAAAACATATAATTGAGACTGGGAATAAGTGTTTCACAAGAGCTCAAGCACTTGCCATTCGAATGGTCTAGTTTATATCTCTATAGCACCTCTGTAAGACGACTTGGACACCATCAGCCTGACAGCTGTGATACATGATCTGATTAACAGTGAATCTGACCATTTAAAAAGAACCAAAAGTGAATAGAAAGGTACAGCTGGTCGAGAAGATTCGAATGATACTTTTATTTATACCGCAACTACTCTTGATACAGATGTACTGACTACTCTCTGCAGTACAGGTAGGTGTAGTCTTATGAGTGTCTATAACATGAGATTTACTCACTAAAAACGAGCAAGAAGTACACCACCAGAAGGTACATTAAGACACAAAGAGTCGATCAAGACTATTTTTGAATCTACAACCACGTCATATCCCTACTATAAGTGCTATATAAGATGTATCCATAGAAATACTATACCCCAAGTTATCAATACAAATACCCAGCCAAAATAGATGACACCTATACCAATCGATTCTGCTCTAAACCAGCATTCGAATGATACCATTTACATGTCTCCAACTTGCCCCAACCCCCAAACAAGTGCTACACCCTGTTCTCCACCTACGAATACTACATCCCTCATACCTCAAAATATAGAGAGACAACAAATAATAAAAAGTACATAAATCGACTCTCCAATGTCCAATTACCCCCTCAATACCTCTCTTTCCCGCACCAGTATCTCCACTACCATTCCACAGAGGTACACCACATTCCCCACTCCACATTACATTACCCCCTCCACCCCCTCCAATACTCACCCTACAAAGACCAAACCACTACCATTCTATTCCCCTCGATCTCCTCACTCGAACCATACCACTCGTGTTTCCCCCCCCTTCTCTACTCATCAAGTTACAATATAGTTACCCCCCATCCCTCCCAGTCACGTGACAGATCGATCGCAGACATACCCTTCTTTGCCAGAGTCAAAATCGATGCTTTTAGTTGCTGTATCAGATCAGAAAAAAATAGTTGACTTTTGCTCAGGCGGAGGTGAACAAAGACACTTGTCAAAACGGCAAACAAAGACAGTTTCCAAAGATTTTAGTACCACTAGAATCCCCTCAATCTCCTCTTTCGAATGGTACTATTATTTTCCATTTCTGAGCACTTTTTCCTCTTCGATCTTTTTGATAAAGTTGAAAAGATCGAGAGACATTGTAGAATCTGAAATAAGCAAGATAACGAGATGGGAGTTGGATAGATCGATAGAGGAGAGTGGGGAGAATAGAATGAAGCTGTTAGAATGGAGATTGGACGTAAATTGGACAAGTTAGGAGGGTATTACTGTTTACTTTTTTTATCTGCATTACATAATCATATTAAAGTCAAAAAATACACTAATTCACTTACAAAAACATATATATCTCTTCTGTTATCTTTTTATTACTTTCTATGTCTTCTATATATTCATTGTTGTCTGCTCACCTGCAGAAGGTGACTTGTTTAGAACTCCAACAATAGACTGATTTCAGAGTGTACATGCACCCCACAAAGTCCTCATACGATAACATGAGGGGGGGTTCGAGTGGAGAAGGACAAGAGGAATACAAGGAGGGAAAAAAAACACACAAAAAATGAAATGCGCCGGAAGCGAATATCCGGATACAAACATCATTCTCGTGTATTGCTCAGGCACTGCTCCTTCCTCCGGACGATCAAAAAGAAACGAGTGATGTCATGGCACAGCAAGACTAGTTAGCGTTAGAGGGAGTTGGATAGAAGCTAACTATTCGAACTCCACTCATCTCAACCTCCACATCTCCACTTGATAATATGGACATTGTCGTTCGTTGCCCACTTCTGCCGCCCTCACGTGACCCCCGCCTTACCGAATCATACCTTGTTCTTTTTTTTTTTTTTTTTTCTTCATTGTTTCCGTGTCTTGTCATGTCCACCTGTTCTGTTGTTCCTGTATGACTTCTGAGAAGCATAGTAATAGACTTTTGCCGAGGTTGAGGAGGAGAACTGACGGTCACTGTAGAATGAGAAGGAGAGGTGGTAGAGAAAAAATGATTTGAGGAAAATGATCACCGTACTCCTCTGACCCAGATTCAGCTTTCGTATTCGGTTTTCCCCCGATATCCACCAATTAATTTTGTAGTGCTGTTCTTTCCCCTCACACCTTGTTCCAATAGCAAGAGAAAAGAACTTGGGGTCCACCCCTGCCATGAAATGAGAGCGGAAAAGCAGCCCCAAAAATAAAAAGAAAAAAGAAAAACAAACAGCAATCCACGGCGAACAAACCAACACACATACTCACGTCTTCTACCATGACTCCTGCAAGGACCTCTCCCTTAGGGTATGATTCGTTAGCCTCCTTCTTTTCACTTTTCACTTTTCGTTAAACTCTGCCCACCCCTTGCCTTAGTTCAAAGAGGAATACGACGGAGATGGTGGACGAGTGTAGTGGAGTGTAGAGACACGTGCCAAAGACGGCGTAGACAAGGGCAAGTCACATGATAAAACGGGTTCAGTCATGACCAAATCACGTGACAAGACGAACTAGGTCACGTGACAACCAACAACACCACCTCTCCCCTCTTCTCCTCCACTCCTCCACTCCTGACATGCGCCAAGCCGGCCAAGCAGTGAGATGAAAGTGTAGAGAGGAGGGACCGAAGAGACCGAACGGAGACCTGAGCAAGGCCAAGAACGGCTCAAAGAACCACCAAAGCACCCTGAATACCCAAAAGAGTCCAGAATACCGAGAATACCACCCAAAGAACCAAGATCAAACCAACCATACTCACAGAAAAGCCGTCCATCACTCTTTCCACCAAAGAACCACCCAAAAGATCACCCCGAAAAAAAGAGCAAAAAAAATAAAAAGGAAAAAAAAAGAAAAGGAAAATGACCCAGCCCAAGACACCACCCAACCACCCAAAAGTCCAACATCAAACTGCAATACTCACCAAGAAATAAAAGAAAAAAAAAACGCCAAAATCACCAAAAACACCAAAATCACCAAAAACACCAGCAATCATCCATTACTCACGTCTCCTCCGTCTCCGCCGAAATCTCGCCGGCCCGCGTAAGTTTGTCTGGTGTAAGTTTCCCTGTGTAAGTTTGATCGTCGGAAGGGTTGTAGACTTGAGTCAAAGGCCGGACGGCAGGGTTTATATGTTCTTCAGGGTTGGGAGGTTTCATGGGTTGTGTAGTGGGTGATGTGTCAGATGGGGATCAGGAGGGGGAACAGGCAATTAGTAACCACGGCAACAATGGTACTAGTACACGTGACGTATTCCATCATACTTGGTTGGTGTCTCCTCCTCTTCATAGTCAGATCTACATACATCTCTAAAGCATAGAAAAGGAGGCCCGTCAGTTATGCGTTTCATTCGTTGCGGAGTTATACGGAGGAGATGAAAAAGGAACCTGAAAACGTGCATATATGAAAAGAGGCGGCATATATGAAAGGCAATAAAAGAACGAAAAAAACAACAATTGGCTGTGTTGAAAGTGGGTGGTGTTGATGCCGTCTGCTGTGTTAGCTGTTGGGTGGTTACACTTCCGTTTTAGATCTTATCAATCAAAGTTGTAGAGTGATGGACATAAGGGTGAACTATTAGAAGTAATGATAGTCATAGAGTCATAACACTGACCAAATAACAATACCGATGATCATTCATAATACCAGAAGAGTAGAATGATATGACCAGGGTTTAATGGGCAGTGAAAGACTGTTCTGTTGTTCAGGTAAGACTTAAGACTCGTCTCCAACGGAACTCCCAAAGAAGTCACCCTTAAGCAGCCCACGACACCTGAGGAAACAAGTAAGGGTGAGTTGTAACTAACAACTACCTTAGGAAACATATCCTTGAGACAGATAGTCTTGAGACAGCACATAGCACTGTTAAAACACCCTTAGAACACCACAGCACTGTTGAGACCACCTGTTTGCACCCACAACAAGGACATGAGATTCCGTAGTCTAAGACAGCAGCAGCAGATGTTGTAAAAGTATCTTCTGAGAGCACCCACAACACTCAAGACCTGTTACTTGTAGAACACTGTTAGCACAACACAACTCACACTGTTAACACACAACTAACGTCATAGCAACTTACCCACACATTAGTGATGCACATAAGCGAGGCCATTCCACTCTTGTCGGTGTCGGTCATAAGAACAACCTCTCATTAGCGCGATGCCACACCTTAGCCTCCGTTAGCTCCGTCTAGCTCGGTTTAGGTCTCAGTAGCGTCTTTCCGTCGGACCATAAAGTTGCGCACGGCTGTATGGGGACGGGGAGTGAAGAGGAGGGAGGAGGGAAGAAAAGTAATGTACTTCGTGACACAGATGCAGTGACAACAGGTGACTCCATATGACCCATCAAATCGACGTATCAGTTTGACTGGTCAAGTCACGTGTTACTACACTGTAAAGTATACATCTTCCACCACTTCTCCTCTAGGGTTACCGTATTCTGGGGGAGATTCGGTCCGAACCGAGAGTTAATTTGGGAGGTTTTTGAGCGGAAGTTTTGAGCCATATTTTGGTTTTTTTTCGAGCCATTTTTTTTTTTGAGCCAATTTTTATTCTTTTTTTTGTCTCGCTTTTTCGCAAAATTAAAAATGCAGGTTTCAAATGCAGATTTAAATGCAAATTTAAATGCAGACTCAGCCACATGGAAAAAAGACGGCGAAAAGAAGCCACCCAAAGCCACCAAGAAAGGATAGAGTTTGTGGCGGTGAAGTGGAACATATTTGAGGGGAGTTTTGGACATCAGAGACCAGGGTTAGGGTCAGAGACTAGGGTCAGGGTCTAGGAGGTGGGGAGATGGGGTGGTTTTTTTGTGCAAGTTTTTGACCGGTTTTGGAGCACCGAAAATGTAGTGTTTTAGTTGGGATTAGAAAAGAAAAAAAAAAAAAAAAAAAAAAAAAACC
>ULGT01000001.1:2829811-2851942 GCA_900519025.1 Yarrowia porcina
ATTTTTTTTTTTTTTTTTTGTTGATTAATATTCCATCGAGTGTTGAACAGTTTAATGCTAATGGTGACGTTTCAACTTGACTCATTTTTGACATCATTATATATTTGCCGTGATTTTGTTTTAATAATTAACCTGGAATTGTTTGTTAAATATCTAAAATACTGTAAAACAATATTTAATTAACTTGACCAATTCAAACGCTGAATTTGTAGATAACACAAGTTTGGTGATTTCAATGGCATCAGCAATTTTCCTGTTTATAGAGAAGACTGATTCTGAACACTTTTCATGAACAAGTGGATATATTTGTAGAGTAGATGGCTCTAGATACATCAGTCTAATATACAGCTGGTTAATCATGTAGCATTGCACCTACTTATAATATTAGGCCATTGTCGCTTTGAGGCATATCAGTCGTTGCAATGGTGCCACGGTTCATGGGGCGTCGGTGCATCGGGGAAGTGAGGAATATCAGAGTATTAACGTAACAACGTCATTTATAAGGACGTCAAATGTGTTGAATTGATGATACAGTATGATCTGAAGTGCTAAATGGGTGATGACGAGTCATTTTCGGTCTCGCCTCATTGAGGCATCGCAACGTCGGGGCATGGCGGCATGCATTGAGCCATTAGATCCTCATCCCTCCATGGTACACTGCGGCAGCATCTTCACCATTCACTCAAGCATCCATGTCATTGCAGCAGTGGGGCGTGCTAAAAGGACGAGTTCTGGGACAGACTCCGTCAAAGGTGGATGCATTGAGATCATCATTGGAACAAGGTCTTCTGTTGTAATCTTTAAAAAACAACCAGCAATCTCACAGATTATTTATTTAATATTGATAAAAGAAAAATCATATAATTAATAGTCATCTATCGTATCAATAAGCTGTCATATATCGACAATACCTCAATATTCAGTGGTATATTTCTATGACAAGGTCAGTTTACAAAAGCTGGAAATGGTGCAAAATCAATATACCATATAGTCTTAGAAAACACTGAATATTTATTTCATTTACGTTATTCTAAAAGTGCCCTGGGATATTGTAAACGTGATTCACTTCAGATATATAGAATAGAAGATAATACAAATTATTAAAAAGGCATTTTCAGGAAGTACAGAAAGAAAAAAGTGAAATTGTTGCAATTTACTGCATATTGATACACCATCTTGTTGAATGAATTATTCCGCATTTTTTTTATTTCTAATTTTGATTAATGACATCACTGTATTTAAGTCATAATTATTCATTTATATGAAATGTTACTGAATTTCTGAAGGTAGAATTTAGATGAGTATAATCCACAGTACAACAACACTTCAATATATAACCGATAACTTCTCAAAACGGCTTGAAGTAGATCTGATAAGATACTCTAGTCAATGGAACCTTTTGGAGCGGTTTTTCCGTTCTCAAAGATTCAACAGTTCTGTACTATCATGACTCTCCAACCATCTACAGTAGTAGTCTGCATCTCTATACCCTCAATTACTAATGTCCATTGAGTCGTTCATATGACTTCAACCATGTCACTCTGACCAGTCACTTGACCTTACCCTCACTTGACCTCATCCTCACTTGACCTTAACCCTTAACATAATCCCACCTCACTTTACTCTCTTCCTCTTCTTCATCACTTTAATGATACCACAACGATACCAAGAGCGATACCAATGACACAGACAGGCGCAGACACGAACATAGTCATTGAAAGCGATAGTCAATGGTACAGACACAGACAGACAGACAAAGACACAACCGTTGACACTCCCTACCAACGACACAAACCCACCTTCCCCTCCCTCCCCCAGCTCCCACACAATGCCACGCCGATGGTCTCCGTACGGTCGCCGACGCAAGTGTTGAATGTGGTGAGTTGGAAGGAGGGGCGGAGAACGAGGTGGTTTGTGTTGTTGCGATATCAGTGTCGAGGTCATGTGTTGTGGACTACGTTGAAATGACCCATTACATTCGCTGTGTCATTTTGGCTCTCTCATTCTCAAGACGTCAGTTTTCTACACACCAGTTGGCCGTTACACTGGCTATGTCACTCTGAACAAGGCCGTTTATACATGTCAGATGTCTACACTCGAGTCACATGTACTTTTCTAAGATGGTTGACTGTACCGTGGCTATTACTTGATTGGGACATCGATAGCTTCCATCGGCTGGTCTCCTTCTAACCACTACAGTGAGTTCTCGGTTCCCTCAGAAAACTCTCTTCAGTCCTTGATCGAGACTTGGAGCTCTGGGTATTCCTTTACCAACCCATGGAGTAACTCATCGGTTATTCCACAAGGCTCCCTCTCCACAGTCACACGGACCTTCCTAAGCTCTCTCTCGGCTGTCACTGTGACCTTTGGAGAGATATGCTAGGACTTATGGAGTCATCACCTTGGATCATTGTATGGCCAGAAGGGGGGATTATTTGTCCGCTGATCACCGAGTCATGTGTGTGGCCCTAAAGCTCTTTGCCTTACTCAATCAGTCCCGTGAGTCTCATGGATGCGCATGATGTCCCCCAAAAGCTCCCAATTGTCCCTCTCTGACTTCCTCTGCATTGGAAGATGACTACGGTGTGAGTCTACCACAATTCTACCTCGATTGAACCCCGTTGGTGATGTCTGACGTTCGTTAATTAAGTCTACAGTCCCCACAGATCACCCTAGTATCTGGTGTCGCTTACTGCAGTACTTGTACCCTTCTTCCGTGCTGTTGATACTCGCTCCAAGGTTGAGAAATCATGTGTCCGTTCTAATGTCATTTGTATTACTATGACATTTTGCAAGTCCGAACGACCACGCCAACTAACTCTCAACAACTGGCTTATCTTGGTCTTCCCACAGGACCCAAACCGTTCCCGTCACTGCTCTAGATCTCCTTCCACGATCTCTATGGTGATCCAGGCATCTCATGGTCGTCTACCATGGAAAGATCCTGTGTTTCACGTTGATGCTCTCCACCATTCAAAGATCCATTTCCTCATAACTCCCACAAGAGAACCCAACGGCCTTCTTGTTTTCATCCAGGCAGCCGGCATACCTCTTCAAGTGAACGATGGACTTGCTTCTCACTCCTGTCTCACGCCAACTAAGGCCTTATCAAATTCGCATGTTATGGCCTTCCTTCCGAATGACTAGATCCACAGTCCGGCAGGTCTTCTTGTTCACCTCAACCTGTGTAACGCCCACTCTGGCCTTCGACCTCCTAGTTCATCAACTCAGACCTTCGTCCGTGGTCTCCGCAGCCTGTCTAACGCCTTCGTCTTCGATTTAACGACAGGCTTGCTCCGCAACCCTGCCTAACATCTCTCAAACACTTTATACAAACTCGGCATTGACGTGACCACCACCACTCCCTGCTCCACCGACGAATGAGCAATGTACTGGTCACGCATCTTCTGGAACAGCGATATCACGTGCTCGCTCTGATCCACCGAGACAGTATACAGATTCGCAATCACGTGACACACGTCCTCGAAGCACTGCTGTTCACTTTCATAGTTGCATTTCGCCAGCTGACTAATGAACACCCCCAGTTTGGATACATCAGGAGTGTACCCTGACAGTAACGAAGGCAGGGTAACCAGTTTCCCATCTTCCAACCCGATATGGAAGTACTCTGCCAACATGTCTTTGCTCTGACTAAGCGTCTCCTCCTCTTCTTTGGTCCACACTCCCTCCAGTTCCAGACTCAGGTCAAAAGTTCCGTAATTGGAAAATCCCTGGAGAGCCCGTTGGTAGAAAAAGTCGTTGGAGAGACGGGCGTAGTCGACTAACAACAGTTGGAGCTCGTATTGGATGCAACAGAGCCGTTTTTCGGGGTCCACAATGCCCACAAACACGTGATATTTGAGAATCTGCGTGATGAGCGGTGAGTATGAGGCTGTGTACTCGTTGTACAGAGTGTGGATGGATTTGAGGCGGGTGAGTTGGTACTTTTCAGCTGGTTGGGTGGAGTCGAAGGGGGTGCTCTGGATATGATCACGTGATTTATCACGTGATTGATCCACCTGAGAGTCAGGCTGTGTTTCTGAAGATTCCACATCCTGTGAAGTATCAGGGTCTTCTTCTCGGTCACGTGCTTGGTCACGTGATTCTTGTTCCTCCTGGTCACGTTCCTTGAATCTCAAATCCCCCCTCTCACTCAGTTTAATCTTCTTAAACGGAAGATGTTGCTGGGAGTAGTCTGTTCGATTCTGGGAGTGGGCGTACTGTGAACTTGATGATCTCTCGTTGGTCGGCTTAGTCACCCTTTTGGCATCAACAACATCGAAGACACGTGACTCGTCCACTCTACTTAGTGCATCGTCCACCAAATTACTCAGAAACTCGACAATTTCCGTCTGATGCAAAAACCGCACTTCTTGCTTGGTGGGATGAACATTCACATCCAAGTTCTCAGGGTCAATGAAAAGCGACAAGTACACAAACGGAAACGATTTGGTCGGTAAGTATCGACTGTACACCCCCACCAGCGCCTTTCTGATCGGTTCACAGCTCACCAACCGGTTATTGATGAAAATGATAAACGTCGATTTCGTGTTTGTATAGTTTGGATTCGAAATGAGCATGTACGGGGTTTTCGACAGTCCCAGATTGGAGAGAATGGACTCTTCCACCGGCTCATTCACTTCACAAAGACTGGAACTCACACGTGACCCGTACACGACCCTAACCCTGTCTTTTTTGGAGCCTCTCAGCGTGAACAGCATGGACGAGTCGTTTTGTCGTCTGAAGGAGAATTCCACCGTGTCATTGTGAATTCCATATCTGCTGACCAAATCCACATTTTTCGTATGACAATCCGACTTGTTCAAAGCTCTTAATCTCTGCGGGGTGTTGAAAAACAAATCCTGAACGGTGATTTGGGTGCCTGTGTTTCCCGCCTGAAGCGTGGTTTCGACAACTTCTCCGAGCTCGTACTTTGCACGTGACGCTGCCGGTGATTGCTTTTGCTTAGTAATTACCGTGACATGCCCCACGTGGGAAATACTTGCTAGAGCCTCCCCCCTGAATCCAAACGACGTCAGTTTCCGTAGATCGTCATGTGACTCGATCTTTGACGTGCACCAGCGTCGGCACAGCAGTTTGAGATCGTCTGGAGCGATTCCCGAGCCGTTATCGGTCACTTGAAGGAGTTTGACTCCTCCATCCTTTGTAATCACGTCGATGCGCGTCGCGTTCGCGTCAATCGAGTTTTCAATGAGCTCCTTGAGCGCGTTCTGAGGCCCCACGACAATTTCCCCGGCAGCAATTTGGTTGATGGTCGTCGAAGAGAGTTGGTGGATCATGGAGGGGTGGTGAGAAGGTGGTGAAGTAGAAGGAAGGTTGGAAATGAGGTGCATGAGGGAAGTGATTGGGAAAAGTTTAATGTGGAAGGTCATGTGATATATCACGTGATCAAAAAGAAGAGGGTGTTAGTTATTGAAGTTGGTCAAGTGATATAGGGTGGCAAGTGGAGTCTTGATTATGATTCTTGGGGTCCATTTTTCATAGGAGAGTTGGTTTAAGTAAATGCTAACAAAGTGTCAACTGGAAGAAGGGGAAGTGTAGTGAGGTGAAATACAAGGGGTGTAACTCAGTGAGAAGAAATAATGATACAAAATAAGAAGAGAAAGACTGTATCACTAGTCATTGAATAAAAAGCTGCTCATTTTGGCAAAATAAGAGTCTCTTCAGGGTCGGCTTGTATGGATCTGTACGTCCATACCTATCTGATTAATAAAAAGGAGGAGCACTTTTCGAACTGTGCAGAAGGTTGAAAGGCTTGAAGAGTTCTGAAATGCAACTTCGCTCTCCGCTGTCATACAGCCTGTCTTCTATGATGTGCTATTGGTCAGAGGGGAATTGAAAGACAGAGAGAAGGTCTCTCAGATTGAATACACATTACAAATGTGGGGCTTAGAGTTGGAATAGATGTCAACATCTTGCGTCTATCAATGTTTTCTCTCCCCCAGATGGGCTGTCATATTGGGTAAGAGCTCTCAATGCGTCAGCCATGAGATAAGGAAGAGCGAGAAGTGGAATTGAGGGAGATATACGTCAATGGAAAGTAATTATGTAACAAAGGGAGTGGAATGACGTTATATCGCTAACTGAATTACTTCTGTTGCGTTAAATATGTTTAATTGTGCCGCAAAGGTCGAGTTGTAGGACTTGTACAGTACATCATGACAGTATGTTGAAATACTGAGACGATCCCAAAAAGGTGGGTGTTGTTGCAGGTAGGCGGAAATGTTCGTTATATACAGAAGTGTGTATGAATCTGTCCAAGTTATTCTGCTCGTTTATATAGTCTCGCCCCTGAGATGTACTGTTGATGAGAGTATAGTTGGAATAGAAAGCACACGGCAGATGTCTTACAAGTAGTATAGACCAATAACTGAAAAGATGTCATCTGAGCTACCTTCTGTCACTAAAAATGAACCTAGCTTAATTTTCAGTCACTGGATATGCTAGCAAATGCTCTTGTCTGAACATTCTTTCGTAAGACGGTGTTGGTGTGCTGATAAGACCATAATATCTCATTGGAAATTGATATTCTATGCGAGGAGTTAATATGAGTCTTAAATGAAAGGATAAAAAGGCAGTCATCAACTTTTTAGGCCTTCATAATGTCGATATCAGACACTAAACCACTTCTGAGATCCTGTACTGACGCGGTATATGTATGGGTGGACACCAATGAATGCTGAGAGCTGGAAATACAGAAATACAACTCAGTGAGAAGGAGTACTGAGACAAACGTAAAGATCAGAGACTGTGTAACGAGCCATTGAATAATTACCATTGTCTTTGGCATGCCACAGGCAATTCTTTCGAGGATCATTCTCTAATGGGCCACTTCTAGACTGAAAGTTGAAGCAGATGGCACAATTTCGGTAAGAAGGGGGTTTCTTTTACTTGTCGAAGATTCTCAAATCTTTCAAGGGACGAGATTTTCAAGTTTACTCTCCGTTGGTCACATCGCTTGCCTTCTATAGTGGACTGTTGAGCAGAGGGAAAGACAGATAACTCAGTAGATGTCTCTGATTAAACATATCCACAAGTGAGGGTCTAGAGTAGACTTTAGGTATCAATAGCACTCGTAGATTGTTTTTGCTTACCAGATAACTTGCCATGGCGGGTAAAAGCGAGCAAAGTCTCAACTAAGACGTGTAGGGTGAAGTAACCAAAGGAGGGAGTAATAAGTCAGTATATGTAAGAAGGAGCAATTATGTAACAAAGAGATCTGAGTAGAGTGGTATGGCTTACTGATGGTGGTATTTGGCTAAGAAGTGTATGATTGTGTTGTAGAGGTCTTGCCGTAGGACACATTCATGGCTACACGCTCATAGAAAGTGAGATGACCCGGAAAGGAACTGTGCAGTTACAGATAAGAATACAAATATCTTACATATAGAAGAGTGTATCAACTGTGTCTCAACTATTATATTCGTTAATTGCTATGACTTTTGATATGTACTCTTTCTCAGTGTAGTTGTACTACCAGTACTGGTAGAGAACATTCATCAGAGGTAGAAGTATTGAATAATCTTTTAAAAGTGGTAAAAGTACTCTAGTAGTCACTGTCTTCCACTCGAGAGGTAACTTGTCAATTAACTACTCAATAAATATTCTTTTAGGTACTCTTGTTTGTATAGGTAAGCAGTACAGTATTGGTGTACTTATACGAGGATACTACGTCATTTGAGTAGTTTTTCTCAGCCAGGAGCTGATATTCGTTTTAAATGAAAGGAAAGAAAAGCAGACATCAACCTTGTAAGCACTCGTGTTGTTGATACCAGAAGCTACCCACTTTTGAGGTCCTGTACTGAGGTAGTCGTTGTAAGGGTGGACACTAATGAACGTTCAGATTAGAAAAATTGGGTAATTGACTCATTGGAAAATGTCACTGAATCAATTAGTGACGAGTAGCCAGGTATGATGTACATGGAGCAACTGTTGAAGTGAACAATCGGGCTCTAAGAGTTGTAAGCTGTGGGACAGTACCGTTGTATTGGAACTTCAGGCGAGGAGATGATCTGCGTGGGATTGATGAGGTGCTGAATATGGGTATTTCCCAGAATAGATGAAAGTCCATTGTATTGCACTTCACTCCTGAATTTGCTGTAGCCATAACTTGTCTTCTATGATACACTGTGGGCAGAGCAAGTGATAGAAGGGCAGTCATCAAATGCTTTGATATGGACTAATACTACTGAAGAAACAACTCAGTTGTGGTCATCTAAGCTGTCCAAAACTGCTGAAGTACTTCTTTCGTAGTATTCATTCTTATTGATGCTCCAGTGGTACTTAGTCCATGTCAGAAATGGTGAATAGTTGTATGAGAGAAATAACACGATCCAAGCTGGTATTAACCCTAGAGAGCTGATTACCACCATTGACGGGATACATCATGATCTCTGATAGACTTCCCGTGCCTCTGGAGCCTCTCTGTCACATTCCACATGCCACTGATGTCCTACTATTGGTATCAATATTGGCGAGTTGATACTATTGAAGAGTTCCATACATAGTGAGACTGTTCAATCGTTCTTATAGAGTCTCTGTTCAACTCCTCGTCGGTATAGTTGCGTAATAGGTCCTGAAACTAGACAGATGTTCAGTTCTTGTAGGTCAAGCTACCAGTAGGTCAATGCCTGGATGTAGTACCACTCAAGTTAGACCTACATTGGTCAGAGTAGCACGGCTAAAAAGAGATGTCATCTTTGTCGAAAAACCATGTAGAACGGTATTCCTTGGCTGACTTTTCCTCTTCCCTTGACAGTGATATAAGAATCGCTTTCTTAGCATTAACCGGTGGTCCATTGTAGTCCTTTAAAGCTGTTAATGATGTCTCCATTTGAGAATCATCAATAAGTTCGGTGTTCATTTGATGTAACACTTTGACGACTTCGTGGTTCGGGGTCCATGGTTCAGTCTAGGACTCGGCATTTAGTGAGACTGGTCCATGTCACTATCAGTCTCGAGTAGCAGCAGTAGGATAGGTGTTCCTTGCCTCAACTGACATGCACATCACAGCGTCTCTGTGGTGACCACTCGCACACTGGTACTTCATACCAAGTCCGCCACTCTCCATCCCTTCATCTCCACTCTACCTATCACCGCTCATGCTTCGCATTCGCCACCACCTTCTCCACCTCGATCCACATCAAGACTTGCTCTGGAGACCGTACGGAGTCCATCGGCGTGGTTTGTGTTTCTGAGAGAGTGTAGCAGGGTAGTGTAAAGTGGAAGACAAAGGGGTGAGCTGACGAGCGACGTTGGATGATGAAGACTGTGACAAGACTGTCAGGTGGCTTGGTTTGGTGTGTTTGTGATTGCGTGTTTCTCTGTGTTGATGTGATGAGAGTAAGAGTAAGAGTAAGTTACAAGGACAGCACGTAATAGCCCTGACGCTGTTTGTGTCAGTTAAGCTAATTACGTCAGAGGAGAATACACAGATATAATAGACGGAAGAAATTCAGAGATAACAGAAATGTCCAACTTCTCATGAGTCATATTTTAGCCCGTGTAGAGAGCCAATTCTAGGGTACATGTGTAGAGCGGAGCTTCTCTCTTTTGGTCTGCTTTTCATCTCTGTCTGGAGCTTGAAAAGAACTAGAAGAGAGCTTTCTGTCTTGTTCCTTCTGAGTAAAATCTACATTGAACCAACAGGACATTATATTAGCGGAACTTTTCTTCTACTCGAGTTCTTCCCGCGTTGAATCTTCTCATTCTCGCCCTAGTCCTTCTGACAAGAGTAGAGGGACCTACTGTACTCCTCTTCTATGAACACTCTCTTTGTCATCTTGCTGCTCTTCTTTTTCTTCTTGTAGTCCTAGTAGAAGTAAGTGCTGTTGTAGTAGTACAGTCTCGTTCAGGTGAGACTGTGATTTCATGACAGAATACAATTCTAGGTGACCTTCAAAGACACTTTAGACATTAAAATAAATAGCTATTAACACCCATTCTCTCTTCCTTGTATCTTTTGTCTCAAGACATAGCAGTAAGAGAGTACCAGTACTACCAATACAACCGTACTAAAGGAAGGGCCTGTTCAGGTGACATCTCAACCTAGCCTTGGTACCAATAGTATCTGGTAGTAGTATCATTGTAAGCAAGGCAATGCTCAGGTAAGATTGGGAGAACCACGCTTGCTTTACTCCATTGAGTTCATCTCAGATATCTTCTTCAGTATGAAAACCAGTAGATCATAGCACACTCTTGTTCAGGTGAGACTTCGGTCTCCCCACACCCAACAACTTGAACAAGTTATGAATACAAACATGTGTTTGAGATAAGTAGTAGATGCCGATACATAAAATACTCTTTCTCTAGTTCTTCAGGCTGGAATCGTCTATATAAAGTAGGTCTGGTAACACGCATCTGAGTAGTAGGATCCATTGAAGAAAGTCACCAGGAACTACTATTGGAACAACAATGTTAATACATTCATCAATTGAATAAATACCTAAACAGTATTCAACCTCTCAAGCTGTTTTCTTCCTCAAGTCATAGTAGTGTTAGTAAGAGAGTACTCATGTGTGGGTACTAGTTTAGGTAAGACCTTGTAGCCCTACCTGATAGTGAACTTCCAATAACAGTTCCAATACACACATAAATTCAAAAAAAAACATCTTATCGAACTATTCTACCAATCTATTGTGTCTCCTTTCTCTCCCATCTTCTCTCTCATATCATAGTGTACAATGTATGAACATCATACTGAGAAAATACATTTACTGTCCAGTGTCTTCAGTCTAAACAACATAGACCATCTCAATACATATATACTGTACACCCAATTAAAGACCAATATATGACATTCTTTTTATATTCTTCCTTTTATATTCCTCTCTTTAGTCTTTGTACTAGTATGTACTTAGAGACATCTCACTGTAACAGTAGTACTCGTTCAGGTGAGACTTCCGGTGCCTTCACTCCAAACTACCACTGCAAATCACGTGGCAAAACATGTTCTACATTGTATCTAAAATGAGACTCACTCTTTTTCATCATTCTTTATATCTTCTTACATACAGTCTATGCTTAGTATGGTAGGTCATGGCAGTACCACAGCACAACGTCACGATCAGACTCTACAGTCTTGGTGAACTACAAACAACAATGTCAAATCAATCAATTCATTCAATAAATAACTATATAAACGCTCATTTTCTTTATCTTCTTTTCTTTATCTTCTTCATTAAGATATACCACTCGTAGTTGATATACACATCATACTAGCGGTACTAAGAAGCACTTGTTCAGGCGGCACGTTCGGCTCAAAACTTCGGTTAACTCCTCCATCCTCCTCTTCTCCTTAAGTCATAGTACACACTGGAGTATGTATGGGTATCATAGTAGGACGTAGGGGTATGGACTTCATACTACCCAGTCTTGTTCAGGTGAAATTGACATAACCACGCTCGCTACGCTTCTCTCAATATCACTGATCAACTCTGTCATTCTCTCCTACCTTTCGGGTCATAGTACTTATAGTAAGGGAATGGTATAGTAGTAGTACTACTTGTTCAGGTGAGACATTGGTCTCCTCGCTCCAAACTACCACTTTCGAGCCTCCAACTTCAAACTTATCTCATCAATTAAATAAATAGCTATATGAACACTCACCCTCTTATGTTCTTTCTTTTCTCTTTCTTCTTGTAGTCTTAGCAGTAGTACTGGTGGACACATATCATAGTATGTAGTCCTACAGTACCGGTACTTGCTCAGGTGAGACTTCGCCTCAACCTTCGCTCGCGTCGCCGCTCTTGCTCTTCCATCGCTCTTGTACTGTTGTCTAAATGACTTCACTCAATACTCATTCTTCTCAAGTCACTACAGTACATACAGTAATGGTAAGCACTAACACAGTACAGCACAATGCTAAGGAAAGACTAGTAGTCCAGTTGAACTACCGACAACAGCTTCAATTCACATATACATTCAATAAATACTTACTATAAACACTCTTCCTTTATCGTCTTCGCTTTCTTCCGGTAGTCTTAGTACTAGTATGAAGGGACATATCAGAGTAACAGTACTACTTGTTCAGGTGAGACCTCGCTTTCGCCCCTCGCTCGCTGCGCTGCGCTCAGTTCTCAGCTCAGTCTCACCCTCACTCCATCCCTATGTACCATACTAAACGTGGACATTTTCGGCGGCGGATCCACCACCTCCATATCCAGCTCCACCGTTTCAAACTCCTGTACCAACCTTACCAACGTATAACTCGCCTCCATCAGCGCAAACTGTTGTCCCAGACAAATCCTAGGCCCTCCATTGAACGGCAAATACTGCCATCCTTTTCCCACCCCTTCATTCCACCGTTCTGGCCGGAAAACATGAGCATCTTTTCCATAATAGTCTTCTCTCATGTGCAGAGCAAATACCGAATAAGCCAGTTTCGTTCCCTTTGGACAAAACAATGGCAGACTTTTATCATCTCCACCTCCACAGGGCAAAAAGGTATCTCTCATGGCAACTCTTTGATTCATGGGGACCGAAGGGTACACTCTTAGAGCTTCATTAATGACAGAACGAACATACGAACATTTCCGGAGCTGGTCAGACGTCACGTGACCCCCGCCAAACATCGTTTCCACCTCCTCCCGCATCTTCTGCCAAATTTCAGGCCGTCTTCCGCATTCATACATGATCCAGGCAAGGACTGCTGCAGTAGTATTTCTACCGGCCAAAAGAATGCCCAAAAGTTGGTCTCGAATGTACTTTTTGTCTTGGCAAACTTTAACCAGCTGATTGGAGATGATATACCGCTCGGATTTGTCTTGATTAGTAATGGCTCGGTCAATATACCCGTCTACCAGCCGATGTACCGTGTCGATACTTTTCTTGTACTTGTTGGAGCCGGGAGAAATGAGCCAATAGAATTGCTGTAACCGTAATCGGATAGCAGTAAAGGTAAATGCCGTCCGGAAAGCTTGAGCAAACGAGTCGGCATCCTCTCCCTGCTTAGTAAGCACATTTTCGTCGACACTCAGCGAATTGGTACTCTCTCCAAACAAAAAGTCACTGGCAGAGTCCATAGTGAAGCGAAAAAAGTACTTTTGACAGTCAAACGTTTGGCCCTGGTAACCCCGGAACACGCTGACTAATCTCGTCACGTGACATTCCAAATCGTCCACGTTAGAGATCGAATCTCTCGTAAATTGCGGCCTCAACATTGCTCTTGAATGAGTCCATTGATCTCCCTCCACTGAAAAAATGGCGTTGCCCAAAACCGGAAACATGGCCTGCCGGCGGATCCCGATACTCCAGTCTTTGAAATTAGTCGCCAGCACCGTTTTGATCAGCTCTGGATCACAGGTTATGACGTTGGCTTTTCCAAAAGTACTAGTTAGCAGGATGGGTCCGAATTTGACGAAATTTTCGTTGACAAAATCCACAAAGTGCGCGCCCTTGGTTCGATTGAGAAACTGGAAGAACTGCACGAGTCCAAACGGGTTCAAAAAGAAGTTGTTCTTGACCTTGATGTCGGCTACCACCTGGTTAGGTGGGAATTTCCCGGACGAAATCCATTTCTGATAAGCGGTTTTCTTCCGTCGGTGGTAGGACACTCTGGAGAAGATGTAATACACCGAAAAAAAGATGACAAGAGCTGGAAAAATCATGTTGTGGTGAGGGTATGACAAGGATGTTTCGTAGTTTTATACTAAAACAGAGTTTAATATGAAAGTGTCTTAAAACATACTTACTTGACATGAACTTGTACGATACTTGACAGAAAAAGTAGATAATTGAAAAAGTGCTATTTTTGAGTCTTTTTTCGGCTACATTTGCTCTGTGTTGCCTGGGCAACCGTCTCCACTTCTTTTGGTCACGTGACGCCTCTTACAATGGCTCTTGTTTGGTTGCTTCCTCTCCCCGGATTTACACATGCATCTTACCCCACATTGATGCAAGGGTTGCATGGAGTTGGGGGGCGGGTAGAATGGTGAATTGAAGAGGTGGAGCAGATTTGAGGGTATATTCTGGATGCTGAGGGTTAGGGGAGCATTTTGCACTTTTCAGAAATGAAATCGGTCGCATACTCGGCACCTTGAACTTTTCCTCGTTTTGGATGAGTGATGGAGGGGAAAAGTGGGATAAATAGCGAATCCGGGAATGGGTGGTACGGTTGTGTAGGGTGGAAAGGGGGGAGTATTTTGATACCATAAACGTCGGTGTTTGTGCTGTTATGGCTGCCACAACGGGGGAGTTATGTTTCGTCGTAAGTCTAGACTTGAGTTAAACTGAGTAATGGGCTAGACTAGTAAAAGGGCTAGACTGAAAAACTTTTAGGGTAGATGTCACGTGATGTGGTGGATGGAAGATACTGGGTCACGTGATGGGCTACGTCTTCAGACGACAAGAAGATATCTAGAGACTCGGTGTTTGCCAGTATCTCCAGCTTCTCCATCTTCACCAGACTTACGAGTACTTTGAAACTTCCATCCTTGAGGCATGGCTACATTGATAGAGCTCTTTTGGACTCTACATGCTTCCCCAGTAGATTGTCCCCAGATGAAACGTGGAGCAATCTTGGACAGCGGAAGAGATACAATGGATTGCTTCAGCCTCTGAGAGTAATGGAGGGTAAGAAGGGTGTCAAATGGTACATTTGAAGCTCCAGAGCTTGGAGTGGTTTTGAAAATGACGTTTAATGGATGGTTGCCTTCAATTATCTGCCACAGATTTCTATGATACGGTGCTCTACATTGGTACAGAATAGTGTACTGTATCCGTGGCCACGGCTTACACCCCTAGCTCTGAGTAATTTGTGATATATTGGCACCATCTATAGAAGAAAATCAACAGGCAAAAGCAGATATGAACCAGATTGCTGTCTTCTAGTACCCAGGCCAAAGTACAGCGCTCTTTTCCACAGAATATTTTGAGATAATCGGGGTTCTATTTTCACTTGGGGGTGTAAGTCGTGGCCACGGGTACAGTACTTGAAGTGGACTACAGTGTAATGGGTATTATTGAGGCTGTCAAATTGAAAACTTTTTATACTTGTAACATGTAAATGAATATATAGTGCCTTTGAACCCGTTAAAGCCATTCCCTTTTTGTAGCTACCGGTACTATATATGTGCATTGTGAATCTAGCTTCCTTACTTTCACATATATATAGGTATTTTCCGGTACTGAAGAGCGGCCTTGAAGGTGAAACAGAGACTCAGAGTCGCATCAGACACTTTTCTAGTCACTGTTTCCTATTCTGGGGTTCTCTACATGTTCTAGAATACCTCTTGAGAGACTATGTAAGGCTCTTAGTCAGACCAGAGCTTTACAAGGGCTACGGGTGAATACCAATAGCGGTAGTGGCAGTTATATAAGGACATCTGTTATTTGTAAGATATTATGTTGAACATTGTCAATCATCATTGAGTGGATATGGAGAGGATAGTCTTGTAGAGAGTCTCGGAGAAGGTCTTGAATGTGAGTATGAGTCTCCGAAAGTGTCAATAGAGGTTCAGAGTCACGTCTAATACAAGAAGTAGTCGGTGAGACCTCGGTACTATATTTGCAACTGTGGCCATGTACCTCTTGAGAAACACTGTAGTGTTCTTCAGATCGGTGTTCTTCTAGAGCTATAGTAATACCAATCATTGGTAACTTCCTGTTCTCTTGGGACCATGATGATGTTGATATTCACTACTAGCCTTAATCTTTCATCTTTGTATGGATATGGGATGGTCTCTACATTGTAGAAAGAGAAGATACTGGTATAGGAAAGACAACTACAATACAACTTGCTTAGATCAGTTGAGCAATAGGCGAATCAAGTTTAATTACAGGAACTGTTTGAAGTACCAATGGTTTAGTTTAACATCATGCCATAATACATATATCTCAGTGTCCTTTTTCGTTAGGTCTCTCAGGTCTAACATCTATATAGACAGATGAGGAAGCCAATATGACTATTGTGGTAGTACTGAGATCATATTGCGCTTGTTGAAACTGCTGATTAGTCTGGACTAGTTTCTCTAGAGCTTTTTCTTAGTGAACTGATTGATTTGATCTCGATCTACTCTTCAACATACAGATACTACACCTAGACACTCATCTCCTACATCTCAGTAGAAAGAAGACCGAATTTATCTAAATTCTGAAGGTATGAAGCTAAATAAATCCCCTTTTCAGGACATTCTAGGACATTGCTTCTCAATATTCCTCTCTCCAGTACCCTCCATTTTTGTTCATTATCTCTGGACTAGCTTAGACGTTAGTCTTAATTGATGATCTAGACTACAAGTATATGACATCGAGTAATGACTTGTCAAAATTCGGAAACCGAGTTCATGAGATATATCAAACACACTTCAAGCAGTTGTTGATATCACCTTCATACTATTATCTCCTCTACAAGTATGTCTTTCATACCACCATCTACATTATACAACACCACAACATACTACTCTTGGACCACCTTCTAGCTCAACTCCCCAATCTAACCGTTAGTCTAGTGATATTGGCAATCTACTTTCGACTATACGATATTGACTGACTGAACAACCACAGCACAACTTCTCTTTGTTGAATATAATGGAAACTTTATATACAAATACATTAACGACTTACACATCACTTCACTGGAGGGCGTTCCGATACCCAGACTCCTATCTCAACAGAGATACTCGTCAGAGGAGTCTACACACCCTTATGAGGGTCCGCACAGAGCATTCTGCATCAGCATGGACGGATGTCCCTCTGGAAATGAGGAGCTCTCATTTCAACACTCTTCAAGGTATACAACAGCATCATAAGTAGAGAACATACACTCAATGAAGCAATATAAACCAAAAAAAAACACTTCAAACCACACTACCAACCTTCCAGACACCTTCCAAGTTCTTTTCCTTCACCTCTTCCCCTAATACTAGTCCAACACATAGTTCTCCTTCGAGCCCTCCATACCATCTATATAACACCCCCTATGACCCCACCACCGTAGCAACAATGCTCTTTCTCCTCCTCCTCCTCTCAACCCTTACCCTCGCTGACGACCCTACAAACGGCAACAATAACGGAATAGGAAACGCTCCAGGAGGTATCAACGGACAAGGAAACGGCCAAGGGAATGGTCATCATAACGGCAATAATAACGGAAACAGGAATGGCCAGTCACGTGACACACTTCAAACACCTGCTACCCAGTCACGTGACGGACTTCAAACTCCTGATGCTCAGTCACGTGATACTCTCCAAGCATCTCTTCTAGGACTTTTTACCCCAGTCTCTATAGGGCTCTTTTCTCCCGAAGAACTAGACAACCCTAACCCTGATGGAGAGTCACGTGACCAAAATCTTGACGGCAATTTTGAACTTTTAGGTGAAGAGGAGGGAACTCAACAGGAGGGTCAGCAAGAGGTTTCAGAAGAAGTACCAGAACAAGTTCCTAAACCTCAAAGACCTAACCCTGACTCTCCTAACCCTGACTCTGCCCTATCTCATCCCTCACCTCCTCTTAAAACCACTTTTCTACCTCCTCCTATTGCTCCTACCAGTCCTCTCCCTGCTCCTCCAGCTTCAGCTCAAACACCCGCTTTTGTAACAGCTACTTTTGTTCCCAAGGTTCCAGAATCTCATCACGTGACTCAGCCGCTTCAAGCTAATGGAGTTGGAAGATTTGACGTTGGTTTTGTCGGTTTATCTGTTGTACTAGCTGTTCTGTTGGTGTGAAAACAGGATTAATAAGTGTTTAGTTTCTTGTATGTTTATAATAGTGTTTTTGAGTGAAAAATGGAGCGAAAAGGTATTAGCGGGTCTCTGGAAATGTAAGAGGCTGAGGAGGTGTTTTTGTCTTGTTTTAATATCATAACGTGTCTATAGTGACTGTTGAGCTGTATATACTTAGTAGAAGATAGGACAACTTTCTGGACGATGTGGTAGAGATATCTCAAATCTGAGTTGACTGAAAGATTTAGCTTGTGAAGATGACTCTATAGATGTATCTCTTGCTTAATTTGGTGCACTATTGGTCTTTTTAGATTGTGATATACTTACATCTCATCCGTATAGCCCAAGTAGAATGTGACAAGGCCAAATAAAGAGATAGAAGGCTAGTAACGTATTCAGAAGTTATCAGTAGTAGAAAATGGCTTTTGGAAGCCTCTCGCCTTGTTTTTATGCCATATATCGACTTACTATGTCAGCATCATTAACTGAGGAAGAGTAGGTTACATCCAAGTCTCTTGATTGACTGCTAGAAACTGTAGAAAAGTGCAAAATCTGGCAAAGATGCTGGTCAGTACTACTAAGATGAATATTAGCCACTTTCTATACTTTTTGTCTTCTAAAATCCCACCTTCAGCTTACCCAGGTTGTCCGCACAATAGAGGTGAACGTAGTACCAATAGCAATACGTATAGAGGTGGCCAAAAGTGGCCTATCGTTTGGTAGTGACTTGTTTTAGCATCCCAGTATTTCTTTTTGGATGTATACACTACTTCTAGGCCTGAGTTTCACTTCCCCAGCTAGCATTACTTGGGACTACTTGAGAGTTTTGTTGAGAACATTGACTGGAGGTTTTCGGCAGATTGAGAAAAGGTGGAGACATAGAAACTTGAAGTATAGTATTCGGGGACCGGTTAGATGAGTAATCTGCAATAATATCTACAGGTTGTCACGTGATATTTGGAGATATCAGGACTTGAAGAGTTTCATATGTTAGCCTAATTTGGGCCATCATAACGCTTACCTGAGACTGTATGACTGTTGAAAAAAACACTAGTCGTCAATCACCCTGAACTTGTATTTTTCATCTTCTCACTAATCTCCCCTTTGGGAAAGAGTGCATTATCGGAAGTTAAAACTGGGAGATAACATCGGAGGTGCATGAGGAGACAATGGAGGTTAGAGAAGCATATGATTCGCCTATTAAGAGAGAATAGACGGATTATAATACAGCTAGTGGTTGGTAGGGTAACCTAGGAAACCACGCTCTTATAGCCATGTATATTTCAGTGATAATCATAAGAAAAATGACAGCTTTGAGTGTATTAATGGCCACGCTGTTGAACTCTTATACCCTCTCTCTTCTCTTATTGGTCTTATATCTTTTAACCATGACCCTACAGTACTGTGTATTTGGATGTTAGGGGAGGAAGATGAGTAAGGGAGGATGTAGATCGACGAAATAGTGAAGAAAGAACGAAGAAAGAAGGTCTTAAATCTAGGTTTTTCACTCGTTATTTCTTCTGTTTATATCGCGACTAAGACCTTGATCTTAGAGGTGAAGAGCTACTAGGGGAGACTGTAGACACTCATTGACATACTTGGGGGCCTTCAATCAATTGAATGTATAAGAGAAGAAACGAACTTTTAGGCAATATAGTAAGTTCGTATTGACATCTAATACTTGGATGCGTTCTTTCATCTCTTCTGGAATGTGTTACAACCACCTCTCACCTCTGGGCAACACCCACATTCTTGTCTAGAAGAGTACAACAGATACAAAGCAGAATGTGAGCAGTGTGTAGTTCTGCTATTACAAAAGGAGTTTCATCGAAATGGAAATCCGAGAATTTCCTACGATATATGATAGTCCATGACGTTGCAGTCGCTAGGAGTAGGTCCACGCAACCACAATTGCCACTACAAGTATACCGAAGCTGTCAAAACTACATACATGTGGGTGCTACAAGTATTACAAGTAAGAGTGGCTTCTCTTCACGAATTCAAAAATGTGATACAAGTACCTTCACATGAGATTGACGTTACGGCCCAGAATACAACAGTCATACCATAATGAGAGCTCACAAGAGTGATATTATTGAAAGAAAGCCTGGATGAAACTTCAAGCCATCTTTTTGTTCAAATCGGGTCATTTTCGCACAAGAAATGATCTGAAGGCTCATAAAAGATTCACCTCACTTGCATTATTTTACACTTGTTAAAAGACAATCATATATCTCCACCAGAGAAAAACCCCAAGGAAAATCGTCCAAAATTCAGACGATGATTCATCAGTTACGTGAATTCTAGAGTAACGTGACTTTTTAACCAGTTTAGCTCCCTTCGGGGCCAGTTCTTACCTCTTCATTGAGCCATCGAAATCACTTGACACTCCCAACTAACTTCAACTAAGGAAGACAACCTTAAACTTGACATTCCACGGTTTCCGTCATAGCTCCACCAATACCAAAGCTACAGAAATTTGAACTGCACATTCGTAATCCCCTGACTCCCCCGATCACAATGGTACCACTAACGACCCATTTCCGACCTGCCACCAGAGCACTCCCTCCACATTCCACCCGAAATGGTGAGCTCCGACACTCATCTCAAGGGCGTCTGGTGTAGTTGGTTATCACATGCGCTTAGCATGCGCGAGGTCCCCGGTTCGATTCCGGTGTCGTCCAGGAACTGCAAAGTTCTCTTTTTGCCGGGGGTATCTCTGTTGATGAGTCAGCGGAACAAATATGGGCAAAGTATCAAGGTGGAGATGGACGGTAAAGAACTTGGGTGGCAATGTGGTAAAATAATTATCTCAAACGTATGAAGTAACTTGGTTAAGTTGATTTATAGCTTCAGATTGTTGTACTTCTCTACTTCTAACGTCCCACTCCTCCTACCTCATCTACCTATACTATGATGTGTTGATATGGAGGAGGTGAAGGTTAATTTTGATGTTGAGAGTTGTAGAGGGGAGGTAATAACTTGGGGATCGTCTTTTTCAAGTTTTCAGCTGTTGTTTGATGCTACCTTTGGTGTTACTAAGTATGTATTTACGTGGTGTAGTTGTGTGTAAGTTGTGAAGAAGTTGGGTGGATTTAGAAGTCATTTGAAAGAGAGTAGTTCGACAAGACGATTTTTTAAAGCCATAAACTTGTTCACATTTTCTTTTTTACCATTTCCACGACTCCCGGTAAGGTCTATATGAATGAGTGATCCTGTTACATGGCTACGTAGAAGAGAGAAGTCCAATACAACCGGATACTGAAAAGATAGACTTGATAGTATGACTGTCCACACTGTGTCAGTCAAGGTTGATGTATTTGCTTCCCAAATGGGGTATTCCATCATTGTTCTAAAACGCATGTACAGTAGCTTGGCTACTTCATATCAGACCGTTTCCGTGAAAATTGTATGAAGACGTGTGGAAAAAAGTAGATCATTAGAATGAGAGAGCCTGGGAGTACTAAATCGTTGACTTTTACTAGTATGTTTCCTCTCAAAGAATAGCACTTTCCGGGGTATCCATTGTTGAAGTCAGCTTAATGACCCGAAGGTAGGTAATAGAGGTACAAGAGTTGCAACAAATTGATTTTAAGTGTCAGGAGTTACGATAGGTGAGCTCTCCTAATTCTTGATATTTCTCTTTTCCGATTGACTCTCATGAGTCTTCATTAGAACGTGAAGTTGGACGACAGTACAAGTAAGATGGTATTGATAGCCCATAGAAATGTATAGAGTGACTCCTATAGACATTCTGGATGTATTGATGTTCTAGCTATACCATCTAAGCACATGTAAGATATACTGTAATAGAGTGATTGGAGCCCCGTAAAGTACGAATAGTATCACATATAAAGTAGTTCTTCTTCCAAAATGAACATACTTGAGTTCAGAATTGGTGTCTGTTTCATATTCATTTGATCCAGCTACTCTTTAGTACTCATTATGCGTGTATACCTTTGGACCTAGGGAGCATTGAGTCTACTTAGCTATTGTTAAGGAGCCCTAACAAGACCAATAATGACCCTACAGACAAGAGAGCTTTACCAAAATGTTCGTTGAGTTTCAGGGAGTCTTTTAGTCAAATCGGATCCAATATAACTCTACTAATTGGCGTTCAAGTTGTGCTGTTGTGAGTACTCAACTAACAATAAGGTGAACAACATTGAAAGAAGGTAGGATGTATGGTCCAACTTCTAGAGTTCTGTTTAAACGAGAGGCAGAAGCATTGCATCTTAGTCTAGAGCTACAAGTACATGTACGGTACTTATTCAAATACCACTAATAAACAAAAATTGAACACTGCAATGGTTGTCTCAATTGATCGAACTTCACATAAGAATGACTCTGGATTCAGTGGCTGTTCTTTCTAAGGCATCTGAAAAAGCGACAACTGGGTTTTTTTTTTTTTTTTTTTTTTTTTTTTCTCGTTTTTCAAAATAGCTCAAT
>ULGT01000001.1:2852227-2868186 GCA_900519025.1 Yarrowia porcina
TTTTTTTTTTTTTTTTTTTTTCTTTTTGCTCGTTTTTCAAAATAGCTCAATTTATTGTACTATCAAGTATACGCTATATATGACTTAGTTGCTGCCGCAAAAGTACAGTACAAGTACCTTACTCAACTTCTTAATTGTCATTTCATACAACTTCCCTCATTAGACTTTAATTCAGGAAGACTTCATTCTGGAGGTACAGGTACCTATGTCGACATGTTAGACCCATCCTAAAGATTCTAGAAAAGCGCCATTACACAATAGACTATTTTCTCTCTTTGAATATCTAGCCATCTTCTCAAGTTGCCATACAAAATCTTGAGGTATACATCAAACCTCTCTACTGTATCTACTGTTCACATCATACTGTTCAACATCTACTTTAAGACAGTCATCTCAGACTGAGTGAAGTGAGTAGGGACTACTGTTAATGAGATGCAAAACATTCTTTATTTCTACAGTGGTGAAAAGTATGAACATTACTGCACACCATTCACAGGTTATGACACATACATTAACACACTATCGTTACGGTACCTACTGGTAACGAACAACTAACGCATCAATACTTTGAAGATAATAGTCTCCAGTCTTCCTGAGTCTTGTCTTCCTATGTTTAACTGTTTGGTAGGATCTAGTAGAGTAGATTATGCTACACAACATTCGAGGGCCATATTACAATACTAGTGATCTCGTTCTGAATGATACTACTTGTAGTAGTTCCACTTTCAGAATACTCTGTAGTATTCGAAGTGCACGATCATCTTCCATCTGAAGCTCCTACCATTCTCTTGAATCACCACTTCCACACTTGTATCCTTCATCCAGGCCTTGTCTCCCGTCTACCCCCCTCATGCTTATCATATATTACTCAGTCTAACGTCCTATCCCCTCAGAGCTCTCAATCTCTCATTAAGGGAATCCTCCACCTGGGCCTCGGCCTGGATCTCTCTGGGAGCAGCTTCCATGTTATGCTGCAGTTCGAGACCCGCCTCATCTGCCACCTTTTGAAGCAGCAGATCAACCTCCTCCTGGGGCCGTGCCTGAGAGTCAGCTGCCATGGTGGCACTTTCCATGTAACTGGCACTGGCGTCCATATCTTCAAACTGCTGTTCGAATTTCTCCATCACCATGCTAATCTTTTCCAGATTCATGCTTTCCATGGCCCTGTCCATTCCCTTGACCACTTGGGCCATATTGCCTGTGACGGACCGCATGGTGGTAGCTGTTTGGACTCTGGACGCTACAGATTCCACTCTGGAGGCGAGTTTGAGGAGGTTTAGTCGTTCAGACCGCTTTCTGACGGCGTTTTGAGCGTACAAGGCGGCGATATCTTGGTTGCCTTGTTGAATGGCTTTTTTCACCTTGGCCTTTTCGTTTTCCTCCTCCTTGGCAGCCTTGTTGGCTTGTCGGTTGAGTTGTTTGGCGGTGAACTGGTTAGTAGGAACGGTAGAGAGAGGCCGAAGGTCTCGAACGGACAACGACCTATTGATCACGTGAATGAACAGACACATTGGTCATGTAGATGACGAGACACATTGATCACGTGAATGAACAGACACATTGGTCATGTAGATGACGAGACACAATGATCATGTCAAATGACGAGACATATTGGTCATGTCAAAATGAGACGTAATAACCACGGTCAGAGGGACGAATTGAGCAGAATCAACAGATCCATCTGATTCAACAGAACGATCAGAGTCAACTCAATGAATAGAATCAACTGATTCAACTGACAGAACAGAAGACTCAGAAGAATCAACTCATGGAATGGACAGAGGAACTGGACGATCTGACCGATCTGTACGAACAGAATGAGCCCAATGAACAGAAGAAGAAGAAGATGATGACGAAAAAGAAGTCGACCATGATCATGGTGCAAGAGAGAGATAGACGGGTAGATGAGAGTAAAGGCATTTCTGATAAGAGTAGATCTATCAGAGTGTCCAAGGGAGATACCCCTACAGATCCAGCACTTCTCAGGGTAGTAGAACGTCAGTCTGATTTGCAGGACTTCTTTCTGACAGTTCTTCAATGGTTTGAAAGAGTGCTAGATGACTTTCAGGTTGATAGGGAGGCTGGTGAGAAGGGCGATAGAGATGGGGGACCTAAGACTGGAGCTTTTGGCTTGGGCCATTCATTGGAGGGTCCATTGTGATACCCTCCAGATAGACGCTGTTCAGTATGACATTCCCATTTCGACAAACTGACCAGTATGATACTGTCTGACACTGCCACTGTCCAGTAACCGACACTCTCCATTATGACACTCCATTACCACACTTCATAGACAGACGCCAGGAGTTCCAGGGAAGGCCACTGAATAGTATCAAGAGAGTATCACGGATGGTCTTCAGAGGGTGGCAAAGGCAATCGCTCTGATCAGCAGAAAGAAGGTCATACAGCTCCTCAGATCCGCTCGTCTGAAACGACCAACAGAACCAGGTAACTCCAGAGTGGTTCTTTCAGAGTGGTTCTATCAGAGTAGTTCTTTCAGACGTATTCTATCAGATCAGTTCTCTCAGTAGTGACTCCGAAGGGTATTCGAAACCATGGTCTGGTGATAATTCTGAAGCACTCCCTCAGTCACTCCAATCACTGCATGCCTCTCAAGAAGTGACATGGTAAGCTTAAGATAGGAAGATGCCCTGAAGACAACTCTTATCAAGACCCACCCAAACCAACCACACCCAACACCTTACCATAACCCAACCATCCCAACTCAACCATACAGCTTGATCTAGCCATGATAATGATCACCACTAGATCTAGCCCATCACATCAAAAGTGTCAGAAATGACACAGACCTGGGAAAGTGGAATGACCAAATCTGACAATCAGCACATACCGAAGATATGACACAAGCGAAATATCACTCGAAATCCCTTCTCAATCAATCATCCAAACCCATCCAATCACTTCACTCAACCATAGTAATGGTCATTTCTCAACTGTTGCCTTTGCCACTCCATCAAGACAGTTAAATATCTTCTCGTCATCACGTGCGCAGTCTGTACACAGACCGACTCTTCGAATACTCACTTTGAGCTGGAATAACGACTTTTCTAGTCCGGACATGTTGTGGTTGGAGATATGAACCAACAAGTAAAACTGACCACGGCGATAATGTCAGCGCAGGGTTAGGGTTGAGGTAAAATGAGGGGAGGGAGGTGAGAAAATAAGAGAGAGGTAGAGAGGGGAATGAAGGGTAATGAGTTAGATAGAGGAGGTCGTCATGGTGTTACGCTCACGTGACCTTTTTCTAAGTTCA
Organism: Yarrowia porcina; assembly: GCA_900519025.1. Classification (NCBI taxonomy): domain Eukaryota; kingdom Fungi; phylum Ascomycota; class Dipodascomycetes; order Dipodascales; genus Yarrowia; species Yarrowia porcina. The sequence goes on from ULGT01000001.1 coordinate 2,855,502, forward strand.
TTTTGGAGCTATATTGGGGGAGTTTGAGAAATGTTGAGATGCGGTGCTCTCCAAGTAAAGTGTAAGTAAGAGAGTAAGTAAAAGTCGTCTAGATCAACTAATATGGAATGACTAATAATAGGAATTGAGAGATGAGAAAAGCTGGAGATTGTTCCAGGAGCTTTGCTGAAAGTGCTGACTAATTTTTGTAAGTTTTAATCATGAAATGAGGCTTATAAAGTGGACTTCGTATGCTGTGCTGTGCTGAGTATGATGTCAAGTAAAGCTAACTACAATGAGCCAAGGTCATGTCCCAAGTGAATGATGTTAATATGCTTAGCTTTGACAAGTAGATATTAGGAAATGATAGTTCATTTATATTAGTCAATTGGTGGTATAAATAGACAATAGTAGTACCATTGTACTCCCCTTGAGTTACTGATTCTGACAATACCACTTACAGCTCTATAGCTCTATTATGTCACGCACAAATCTTGACTATCTTTTTTCCCCTAATTTTGGACTTCCTTCGGGAACTTCATTCTTGAACATAACCATATGGCCCACTCTAAGAGATTTTCTGCACGTAGATTATACCTATATATAGTATCAAAATGATCCCACAAATCTCCTGATTCTGTTGGTACCACTTATATCGTCATAGCCCTGCTACATCGCTTAGAACTATTTACTACTATTCTTCCCCTGCATTTTGACTGGAAGGTACATTTATAAAGCAATATAATACAGCTTTTTTTGGTTTATTGTACCTGTAAGAGATACCAAAATGATCCCCAGGATCTCTGGACTCTATTAGTACCACTTATCGCTTCATAGCACCACCAGAACTCTCTCAACCCCTGACTATCATTTCTCTCTGAATATCACCTTTAATAACGAAGGGACTTGTAATAATGACGCAGTTTAATTGGGGTTATAGAGGTCAATTATAGACGTAAGTAGTATCAGAATGATCCCCAAGGTCTCCTGATCACAACCGTACTATTTATATCTCCACAGCCGTAGCAGATCTCTCAATAATGTGACCTCTTGTTCTAGATAGCACTTCTACATAATCATAAAGTATAACCAAAAGGATACACTCAAGACCCTACTTGAACGCTCCAAATAGCAAATCTTCGAGCAAGGTATACCGTTCTACTCCCCTCGTTCGTACGAGTCCAACGGTACCTCTTTCGTCTCTATATCTCTTTTCCCTCAGATTTTATACTTGTAATTCATCCAGCTCCTTCAATTCTGGACCAAAAGAGCCGAAACTCTGACGGGAGACTAATATCGCTGTGAGGATTCAAACCCCGCTTTTTCTGTTCAAATCCCCCCACTACTTGCAGTTCTATAGAACTCTCCACTTTTCTCCCTTTGCCTTACCTCTTCTCCCAACGTCGAAACTAACTTATCTTCTTACACCTCACGACAGAACAAAGATACCATACTAAGATACCAACTATTCCCGAAAAAGATACCAAAAATACCCTTTCCGATACCAACTAATTGTTACCCGTTTCTCCATGGACTTCCTGCTCAAAGACAACTCGTTCCAGGACTACGGAATCGAACTGGCAAAAAAGGCTGGGTCGGAAATCAAAACGTACGCGACAGAGGAACTGTTGCGTCAATGGATTGACCCTGAGGCGGCAGTACAGGTTCAGACACAGACAGAGGCACAAGTTCAGACTAGACGCAATTCCCCACTGGTCGTCCCGTTTGTGTTACTAATCAAAGCGACGTTTTTACTGCGTGACGTGGCAGTACTAATCACAAACACGCTCTATGTCGTGCTCATTTTGCCTCTGGACGTTTCGCTCGTGGTGTTGCACTTTTTGGCTTCTAGAATGGCCGGCAATGCGCCCCAGAATTCTAACATTATGTCTCTGCATCTGACACGTGACGTGCTCTGGTCTGGAGCACCCATCAGTACAGGAAGAGGATGCAGAGAAGTGAGTCTGCCACAGTCTTTAGTGACGATAGATACAAGGGGAGGAGGAGGGGGGAGGGGTGCGAGTCACGTGATCAAGGACAATGCGCGGTCGCGTGTACGGTTCCCCTCCAGTGGGGCTTTAAGTACTGTTGCCAGGCACTTACGTCGGGTCCCCCTGGTGGCGAGATTATTCCCAAAAGTGGAAATTGAGACGACGCAAGCGCCAGTGGATTTCCATACGACAATGGGGTCGTTGAATGATGCCCTGAATTCGCAGTTGACGCATCGAGCCATGCCGGTGGAGGTCAAAAAGAGCAATTATTCGAGTTGGTGAGAAAAAGAGGAGGAACAAAGATGATGGTAAGAGGGTGAGGGTGCCAAGGAGGGTGAGAGGTCAGGGATACCGATCGAAGGAGGAAGATGAAATGGAATGGTGTTCGAGACGTCTTTTGTTGTCAATAGACTGTGGGAGGCCTCTCATGTGGAGATAGAAGAGGTTCCTATCATGTAGTAGTGAGATACTACCTTCAGATACCAAAGGAGATACCAATTTTTCATATCCATTATCCTTGGGGGATTCGTGGTAGTACTAGGAATGATATTGTTACTGAATGTGGTGTAGTGGTAAGGAGTACCGGTATTCTAACTAACCATCTCATTGTTTCGGTGCTGTAAGGAGGTTCTGCTCCTAGAGATATAGGCCAAAACAAAATTGGAACTCTTCCCTGTAATGTCACTGCCACCTTCCAATACCAGCTCTGAAGAAATGGCATTTGTATCTGGTAGCTTACAGTGAAGAGTATGAGACTATGTTATTGAGACTTATAAGATTAGAATGATAGAGTAAGAGAGAAAGAGATACTTAGTGTCATTATAGAATCCCCAATTAAGCCGGTAGAGATCTATAGAGCTGATAGACCGACTAAGATGACCATGAGGAATCGTTTGCAGCTTTTTGTTTTCAATTTGGCTCTTTATTCGTCGTTTGACGTCACACTATTCCATTTACGTACAACAGAGGCTGTGGAGATGAAATAGAGGCGTCATAACTCTCATGTTGGAATAGAAAGCGATACAAATGTTATGTGGGCGAATAATACTGTATCTAATACCTTGGGTGTATTACTAACCCACTTGTAATTGTTCATATTAGATGAAAGGGTAAAGTGGTAGTATTGGTGGGAACAGAGACTGTAGAAGTGGATATCGAAGAACTAGGTGTTGATTAGCTGTTCTGAGAGGATGGGTTACGTCAAATAACGACTTTGGGGCTATGGTTCGTTATCTATTAAGAGTTTTTGTGACTTGAGATATCTTCTTGTCCTTGAAAGTAAGCACGAGACCAGGCTTAGTGATGTTTGTTAGCTCTGGGGTTGAAAGAGAAGCAGATGGGTCTTGTAGTTATGACAATACTTCAGGACTTTGGCTCTTCCCTGACACTTCGTCGCTGCCTTCATCGTCTTGTCTCGGTTTAGTTGGGTTTAGTGACGACGATAAGTAAATCCTTTTACCTGAAAAAGACTCTTAACCTGTCACCTTGTATATGTGGTGCTCAATTTTCCTTGTGTTTTGTGCACAAACAACGATGCAGCTGTCTGTGCAAAACTACCAAGTGGTAGCAATGAATCCCCCCGCCCTCTGACACCTCTCTACTCCCCCACCCCCGCCGAATTGGAGACAGAACATGATTGCGTCCGCCGCGTTGGGGGTGGGGTTGTAAAGTGGTGTGGAGGAGAGAGAGAGAGCTATTACGAGAAGTTGGACATTAGTTTAAAGAAAAAAGTATATGAGGGAGAATGTACTGGAGGACAGTTGGGGAGAAAACTGCACCAATGAAATAAAAAAGAGGTTGCAATCTCTCTTGGATGATGGAATAACCAGTCTTATTGCATTGACCAGGTTATATTGTCTTTGAGACGGTTTTTTGTCTTTTGATGGCTCGAACAATGCACCATAAGTAGAGAACAGAACTTATAAGCCTCATTATATTCACTGAAGATGTTTTTATCAACAATTACAACGCCTCATTACTGTTACCTGTATGTTAACCCCTTCCCTATGACCAGTCTCACGCCCCATATATCTTTTCAATGAGGCCATGAATATGAGCAGTCAAAAGTTGAGCCGTATATTGAACCAAGGTTGTCCTCATAGTTCTCGATTGACTTGTTTATGAGCTGATAAACGTACAAAAAAAGTCCCATTTTTGAGAAGACGGCTGATTAGGGTCCGTGGGGTATTTTTCCCTGAAAAACACGTCAATTTTATTGCTGACCACCTTCCTTAAATGCCTTCTCTTTGGCTACTACTTCATTCCCAGAGTCTATCTCAGTTCCTAACACTCCGCACTTCTGCCTCTCTTGTAGCCCCATTTATCTCCCCTTCTGACCACTCAATTGACACTATTTCAACTCCCACTAATAGCCCCATACTTGCTAACCACTTCTACAAACTTTCCTGCGTTTTTCCTCTTTTTTTTGTGGTGTTTTCTTACATATTCCTAAGATTATGACTTCATATATTTCATGTGCCAACAGACTTGTAAGGTCCCTCCCTTACTTCTCCTTCCAAAGTCTATGTAAACTACATTGACCACCTCTCGTATAGCCCCATTTATCTGACCTTCTGACCACTCAATTGGCTTCCTGAAAGCGTCATTTACAAGCCTTACCTTCAATGACCCTTTCCACACCCCTCTTTCACCTCCTCCTCTTCTCTACTCCCTATTTTCTCGCAGTGTAGGTTTCTCACCTCTCCCATCTAACTCCAACTACCCTTCAAAAAATGTGACCCTAATTTGTCCCCACATCTTACCTCCTTTTTCCACATTCCACACACACTACCCCCTCATTCCACCCCCTCTCCCCTCCCCAACACGTTTCGGCCTCAGTCCAGATAATATCCACAAAAGTTCTTCGAAAATTCTTTGAAAAATCCACATTCCAGTTTGTTGCTTGTCTTATACCTGCGTCCGACATGTAGCCGAGATGAGAAGGGAGAGGAACTACGTATTGAAGACAGAAAAAATGTATAGCACTGCTTACATAAGCAAAACAGGAGTAGAATGAGTCACGTGACGTGATTTAAGTAACGAAAAAACAGCTTGCTAACTTAACCCGTTTCTTTCGTGTGTTTCTTGGCCCCATTACTTTCCACACTCGTATTCTGCATTCTCATGCTTCTTGCAAAATTGCCTCTTTGGGATATTGAACGGGAACTGGAGAGAAGTGGATTTGAGGGGGATTGAGAGATGGTAGAGAGATATAAAGTAGACAGTAGTGCTCAGTTAGTCACGCTGATTCCAACAGTACCACTTTCATCTCTATATCTCCACTTTTGATCTCCCCAGACTGGTCAGAAGCATTTAGGTCATACTCTGTTACACCTCCCACATGACCAATATTATGACAACACTTATGTCACATCGTATCGTCTTACATTATAGCCACAAACACATTAAATGTATATATACCTGCACTACCACCCACCTTCTCTCTCCCTCTTCACCAAGCATGATCCAACTACTTACTCTCGCTACACTTGCTTCCTCGGTGACGGCTCTCTACGAAGCGCCTCTTGGCTACACTGTGGGAAAAACAGGCAGAAACTACAACCACATTGTTGTGGGTGTGGGCTCTCCTGCTCAACACGTGACTTTGGCGCTGGACACTGGGTCCACAGACACTTGGGTGGCAGCCTCAAACGTTACTCGTATTGACGACCGGTTCGAGACTGATGACTCTACCACCTTTTCCTTCAAAGAGCCCAAACAGTACTTTGCTACTGCTTACGGAGAAGGCACCTATGCTGGAGGGTACTGGGGCAAAGATGACTTGTCTATGGGAGGTATGACTGTATCTCAGCAGACTATGGCCGTTGTCTACGATACCACCGTCCCCATTGGTATTTTTGGTCTTGCTAGTCGAGGCATGTCTTCTTCTAATCTTGTTCAGTTCAACCAGCCTGCCTTCAGTTACCCTACCTTTATGGAGAACTTCAAGGCGCAGCATGGCGGGTCGTCGGTGTTCTCCATTTGGCTCGCTGGAGAGGATCGAACCGGTGTCATCACCTTTGGAGGTTATGACAAGTCTCGGTACAAGGGCCAGCTCAACACTGTCAACATTGTTTCTGGACCTGCCTACAAGATCCAAAGTGAGACTGTTCACATCAACAACAAGCTCGTGTACCCTCATCCCACCATCTACCTTCTCGATACCGGCAGTGAGGCCATGCGAGTGTCTCGGGAACTGTACAGTCTGATTGCCGCCGAGTTTGAGGAGCCTCCCCGGTACCCTGGAGGTCCTATTCCTTGCGATCAGCCTCTCCCCAAGGGCAACATTACCTTTCGATTTGGTCACGGGTACATTGACGTTCCATTGGCTGATTTGATTAATCCGTATGAGATTAACGGAGGACACTGGCTTGATGACGATGATCGAATCATGTGCAAGTTTGGAGTTGTTCCTGCTCTTGATACTGTTCTTGGAGGAGCCTTCATGCGGGCTGCTTACTTGGTTTACGATTGGGATAACCAGAGAATCAGTATGGCCCAGGCCAAAAAGAATGTCTCCCAAAACAGACATTATATTACCAAGAGGGAGGAGGTGGTGATTGAGGAGGATGCTGTGGTCTTGAATGAGACTGTTTACCAGCCCTCTGCTCCTGTTCAGGCTAACGGAGCTGTCAAGGTTGGCGTTACTGGAGTCCTCGGTGTAGGTGCTCTCGCTGCCCTTGTTTTTTGAGTACTAAATTGTTAGTGAGACAGTTGAGAGCTGTAGAGTCTGTTCGTAGAAGTGTAGGTAGGACTTGGACTTGAATTGGAGAACTATAGAAGGTAGGAAGTATTGAGAAGATACAAGTGTTGATAGTGGATGAGCTTTGTTAGAGAAAGACATCTTTCAGCTGACATTCGTACATTTTGATTGATACAAGTACCGGTATCGGTAGCTCTCGGGACCTCTACAGTACTATAAATGGAGGGGGTTGAAGTCATAGGAGATAATGGGCCCGTATTCAGTAAACTAAGTCTCAGAGGTAGCACTGCTGTGAAGTGCTACCTCTTGCTTCACCTGTCTTATGGTACATTGAAGAAGATGATTGGAGTCATACACGAAATGAATGCTGTATTAGAACCAGAATGTCATCAGAATATTAAAGAGATATTACTCATTTACTTGTTTCATAAGCTCAATACATCTCCAGACTCTTTCTACGGGGTGGGAGCAGCTCTGTACCTTTATCAGGAATCAGGTTACGACATTTGAAGGGGATGTGTGAGTCAAGGGATACACAACTAATAGAATGAAGAGCACCACGAGAGTCACAGAGCTCTGAAAAGACTGTTGGTCACAATTGGACCCTTGGTAGGGCCTATGAGAGGCTGTATGATATGGTAGATGGCGAATACTGTCTAGACTTGAGGATATGAATTTACGGAGCTACAAACTTCGACTCTAGGTGCACTTTATCGGTAGGTCCATGTGGGTACGTGTAGTTGGTTAGTCTTGAATGACTTATAGAGTGACTTGAGTGTATCTATAAGTCGTATATGGTAGCTTGTAGAAGAAAGCTACTGGAGGTTCAGAATCTATGAAGTTCAGGATATTTTAGCGTTTAAAAAAGACACTATCAAATCTGTTTGAAGAGCTAGAATACACCTGATGTTACGTCTACGGTTAGCTGCTATCTTACATAGACCATGACAGCTTGCTCTACAAGAGTACCGATACTGAGCTCCACATAATACAGCCCTTATGCCTTGTATCCACAGGTATCAAAAGCGATATTCTTGTATAACGCAAGATACTCATTTAAACTGTTCTCATAAGATATTATTGATCCTAAAAGATAGCTGGAGTACTGGTAGCTTTAAGCCTAAGAGTTCGAAGGGTAAACAGCTGTACTTGACTAGGGGCATGGGAACTTGTCCAACTACTACCAGCAATGGTACTCGTACCCGTACTCGTAGTTCATCTATTAGACCTTTTATAAATTGCAATGATTTGGGAATCCCCGATTTTTTTTTGGCTTCTTCCACCCTGATGAATAAGACAAGGTGTCTAATATCACTTCTGAGGGTTGAGTGTTCGTCTACAAGAGATTAAGCAAAGCCCGAAGGAGTGGATTACGGACTTGTGAAGTACCGGTCCCATATAAACAGTCACCTATCTGAATAGCACCCAACTAGACCTTTTATTCGTCCCTATCATCTTAATGGTCTTGTGTCTTTATGGCTTCAGTAACAGACGATCAACCCATACGTGAGAGAAGTGATAAGTCGAAATATTGTATGACAACACCCAAGACTATATATACCAGTCGATTCAGAACGTCGAGACGGATCGAATGGTACACACTTAGTCATACCTCAGCTCACGATATTTTGCGGTATCATTGACTTACATCTATCCGTGACGGGTTTAAGAGAAGAGTGATAACCTGAACATTCCTGGGCCAAAATTCACATTGAAATAGTGGTTATTGACTTTTCCTGACAAACTGAGCACAATGGTATACTAACAACTACACCCCACCATACAACATTTCGCAATTACCGCCACATTTAGTCTAAGAGCATACAAGCCTCTGTTATGGAGTCACAGCAGTATTGCTGTCAAAGTATAGCTAACATACACCTCCAAAAACAACCATAGTGGCATACTTAGGTAGTCAGTTCTTCTTCCTACACTTCTTTGAAACTGTACATCTTCTACCAGTACTGTATCCTCGACTACAACTTACACCCCAAGCTCTGAGTATTTTGGAATATATTGGCACCAAGTATGAAATTAAACTAACAAGGAAAAGCTTCTATAAGCCAGGTTGCTATATTCTAACAGATAGACCAAGATTCAGCGGTTTTTTCCACAGAATATTTCAAAATATTCGGGGTTCTATTTCATTTGGGTGTGAACTTTGAGTACTGACCTTCCTAGACTACTGATTCAGTCATATCGGCCTTCTAGTGATGTTTCACGGTATTCGTTTCTTCTATAATGCTAGTGAACCTCACACCCTTATGTCTACACTATATCATAGGAGCCCTGCTACAACCATGTAACTCACTTTACTTCTTCGTTGACTTAACGAACAGAAGAGTTTCCCTCACTATATGAATAATGACAGTAAGAGTCTGAAATTATATCAGAGTCATCCGAGCGCTCAAGAGTTGAAAAGTTGTTCTCGCTAAAGCGCTCAGATTCTTTTCTTCCTACCCAACTTCCGCCCCCATCATCAGCCTAATCCTCCCATACCACTTCATAAATAAACAAATCTATAACCTATAAACACCCCTCTCTTCACTCCACCTCCTACTTATTCAATTCCGTCTCCTTGAGAATATTCATTCCCTCGAGAGTCAGATTTCCGACTGTAGTCTCAACCAGTGCATCAACAGTAGCATTGAACAGAATAGGCACAGTTCCAGCCCAAAGTAACTTACTAGCCACCTTTCTGAAGATGGAACTGTCAATAACTTCAACGGGAACATTCTTAGCTTGGACTTTGACATTATAAATCGTCTGTGACCCCTCCAGGCCCTGGAACGACTCACAATCGTGCCATTGTTGAATATGAGCTCGTGCAAAGAGCTGTCCTTCGTAATAAAGGTCGTTGACACCTCTGACTTCAAAGGGAAGCATTTCCGTCTGAATCTGGACGTTTTTAGGCAAAAGAATGGTGGTTTCGACATCTGCATCGATGAAAACCGCTCCTGAAGAAAGAGAAGCGATGGAAACATGAGTGAAAGAAATGTTGCGAAGAAGAGACTCTTTTCTGTCCAGTCCAGGAGAGTCTAGAAGCGCCCAAAAGTGCGATAAAGTGTCAGTTAGAGGTCCAGGAAGACGGGGTTGGTGGGGAGACAGATGGGTGTTGTATAATGACGAGTTTCCGTTGATAAAAGCCGTCATAATCTTGTCCAGAGTAGATAGTCTTTGTTTGAGATCGGAGGCGGCAACACGTGATTTAGACAAAGACGTAGAACCCCCAGAAACCCCCTCAGAGCCCTCAGAAAGCTCAGAAACACCCTCAAAGTCCTCAGAAGACATAGAAACATCTCCTAAAACTCTATCACCCCCTGAAATGAACTTTCCCAGTCCCTGGACCTGTCTTTCTTCAATCTGGTCATCATCACATTCTTCTAAGACCTCCCCGCCCTCCTTCATATCGACCCTAACCTGAATCTCGTTTTCGCCCTTTTTCAAATGAAAAGCAGGACTGGTGGCTTCTCCTACAATGACATAATCCCCCTCGGGCTGTCCCACCAGAATCTTGCGACTGTTTCCACTGCTTAGATCAGCTTCACACCGTTTATGGAACAAATCCCATTTCAATTCCGGAAAATCCAGCTGATCAACTAGACTTGTACTGAGAGCCACCTGGGCATCAACAGATAACCGTCCTTGCTCTCCAAATACCCTCATTCCCTTCAACTTATACTCGACAAAATCCTCCTGGTCGATATCCTGATTAATGGTCTGTTGAGACGTAATCTGGTACGTTCCCAGCTTCAACCAACCTCTACAAATACTGATTCTAGCCGTTCCAGACAATGTAAAGGGTGTGCCTGCCAACATGAGCTCTCCAAGACGAGCAATAGTGTACGCATCGTAATCATGGAGTGTCACAACGGTATCAATATCGTTAGAAGCGTTGGGGGAAGTGTTGAGAAAAAGTTGAGGAACATCAACTAATGTAACTTGCTCATAAAGGGGAAGGGTATCATTGGGGAAGGTGACCCGAGTAATGTTCATGGTTGTGGGGAGCACCATCACGTGATCAAGTACTTTGGCTCCCTGTTTGATCAAAAACCGAGCCAAATCATGTTCAACCACATTGTAGTCCATCTGTAGCTCTCCTCTCACCGCAACCTCAATTCCATCTTTGCCTATCAAATCCACGATCTTGGTATCCTTGACAACCATGGTAGTATTGTCCATCAAAGTGTGGAGACCGAGAATCGAGCCCCGGACCGTTCCCAAAAACACCACGACTGCCACCACCATGAGTAAGTACTTGGGCATCTCACAGAACCAAGGATGAGAGTCATGGGTCCACCAGGAAAACCTGTGGGGGCGAGAAGACGTGGAAAGAAGGGGGGTGCGTTCACATGGAGCGGTTTCGGGGGTTGGGGTTGTTTCCGGGCCGTCTGAGGGTCGAGATGAAGAGTTCATGTTGACGTTAAGATAGCAATGTGACGAGATGAGAGGTGCCTAACAAGGTGCAGCAAGTGCATAATCTAGGGTTAGGGTAGGAGGGGGGACAAGATAATACCAAGAAGAGAGAAGTGCAAGAGAAATGTATTTTTGTGGGTTAGGGTAGGGTGATCACGTGACCTAACATGTGAACGGACTCGTTTCTTACTCTCTTTTTGATATTGCCATTTCTCGATTATTTGGATGATATTTCCATACGATCCTAAAGTTAATGCCGAGGGAAAAAGAAGAGGTGAGGTTTCCGGGAGATTAGGTGAGCCGATTGACCTGAAAGTTGGTGTGGAGGGTGAGTGTAGTTGTGGTAGTATTACTACCAATTTTCAGAACGTTTGGAGCTCAATTGCTCATTCTACAAAGACATGTATTCTCTCGATGAAGTGAGACATGGAGATTATTGAGCGGGTTAAAGGTGGATAGGGGTAGAAGAGTGATGTGGGAGTTAGAGGGGGTTTAGTTAAAGAGGTTAGGGAAGTTTGTGGGTCGAATTTATGGTGGTATCTTCGGTTTCTACAGCTTATGAGAAATGAGTAATTATGTAAACCCGAGAAATGGAGAGAAGGAAGTAGGAGGGAGGGAGGAGAGGTGGCAGAAGTGGAGTATTAAGGGTGGATAACAGTATGGTGAAGTCGGCGGTGGTGTAGATGTTGTATTGGTGAGTATAGAGGGAGGATGGTGTAGATAAGAGGAGTAGAGATGTCACTTTAAGAGGGTATGAGAAGGGAATATAGAAGTAAGAAGTGTATCGCTGTATCAACAATATCCGGAGCTCTCGAATGGTACTACTCTTGAATATACTGGTGCTCGTTTTGCTCTTGTAGACCTCTTCTAAGATGAGTCCGTTAGCGAGTTTTATAGATATCCACATAACTCCTTCAAAAGTGCGAGTATAACCATTTAAAGTATATCATTGCTTTTAGCTAGACTGGCACACTGCGTTGATGCTATTCAAAAGCAGTTTGGCGTGGTATTTCCCATTTTAGGTGAATCTCTACAACTACACTCTATCAGCCTCAATCACCCAATTCTCTCATAACTTCATCATAAAAGACGCAAAACACATAATTCAACATACCTACAGACTCCCCTCAATCTCCTGAGCCCGAATCTACCCTCAGTCTCCCCCCACCTCGTCTCTCCACCACTCTCTCCCTCATCTCCACTGCCCCACTTAACCCCGCAACTTAATCTCATGTTTAAATTCTGTCAAATGTAGTCACGCCATGGTCACGTGATCGATAACGGGAAACGTTTTTCATTGCATTTGCGCTTTCTCATTTCCACCTTCTCGATCCGGCTTTTCATTGTCTCCATTATCAGCCCATTTATTTGTATTTCAACCCAAAAATAGAACAATATGCAGTGACCTTATTTCGGAAATAGACGAGTTTAATTTTGGAGATATAGAAGTCCATTTAAGGAGGTGTTATAGGTGAGATGAAGGAACAACACCTGTACCATTGTATTTGCCATGCTCGGGGGAACATTTTGGTACTACTTGTATCTTTCTAACCCCTCTAGATCACCCACAAACTGGGCGGCTTTTTTTTTTTTTTTT